>JARHVA010005001.1:785000-940000 GCA_037957365.1 Torreya grandis
GTTGAGTCATACATAGAAATGGCCCCTTATGCTGGTAGGCTGAGGTCATCCCTGGTTATGCTGATGAAAGGAGCTTGACGGGAGGGTGGATATAGCTACTAAAATTATATATAGTTGGTTAAGCCTAAAGAAAAGTAAGGGCCATAAATGAATATATATAACTTTTGAGTGATAACAAACCACTTTATAGATTGAGGGTGACTATATATCACTGGTTTAGGCCCTCATCTTGTCCTCCTTTCAACAAAAAAAATGTTGGCCTAACTACCGAATATAGTATATAGCCTCCCTCTCCTGACTATATATAGTTAGGGGAGGAGGGTGGATATATATTATATTTGATATTTGGCACCCAATTGAGAGATTAAGTGGGAGGGAAAAAATCCTCAATCACACAAATTTCACATTTCATGTCCTAATTCTCTCCCTTCTAAACCAATTCAAGATATGCCATTGGTATAACCACAAATGGTGCCCGAACTTGTTCCTATTTTCCTTGGTAGGTGACTTTTTAGGGATCTCCTTTGACCAATTTTCTTGTTTTTATTCTTCTTTCTCACTCAAATTTCTTGTTAAGCATGAGGTCGCAGTTTCCTCACTCTCCTCTACTTGCTTAACTACCACTAATATTATCTTTCACTTTCCCATAATGGTAATTTTATACCCTTATGAAAACGTATACCCTTCAACCATTTTATTCACTAATCCCCCTTTCTTATAACTTCTCATTACACCTAATACATGTATTCTTCCCTCACATTGTTCCAATAGAATCAAATCCATTTTGTCTTGATACCATAGTTTCCTACAAAATATCTTTAAATAAATTAGGTTATTTTGGAATCAATTATATATCAAAATTATTTTCCAAGGAAAATAATTTTGTTACATAATTGATTATAAAAGAACTCTATTTATTCTTATATTATGAAAAAACTAATCTCAAATCTTTTAAAATGTTTCCCTACACTTTTTTTCTCATTATTCCAAATCTCTTATTTTGTAAACAATTTTTTGTAAATTATTCTTTAAAATAACTTTGTTACATAATTAATTTTAGAAGAATGCTATTTATTATTATTATACTATACTCTGAAAAAACTAATCTGCTGCCCTAGCTCTCTTTGCTCTATTTTTTCATTCCATCATGTGCATGTCTCACTCAAATTTTGCCTTTGTTCATATTTCAACTTCTTCATGCTCAATGTTCTTACACATTATTTATCTTTTTACTTTTTAACTTGAGAAAACTTTAGCATACTTTGATGATTTAGCATTAGTATTAGTGCCACAATCAAATGTTTTTTTGCCTAGATTTTTTTTTTGGGTCTTTGATGGAAACACTTCACTGACTTTTTTTTTTCAACGTCAATGACACAAGATGATATTTTTTTAATGTGAAGGTAGAGCAAAAAAATTTAGAGGAAATGATATCTTGTTGATTTATGTGAAATTTGCATCAGAATTCAAACTAAAATTACACGTGAAATCTATAATCGCATTTATTTGAATTATGTTTTTGGGTGTGGAATAACTTCATTAATTTTTGCATCTGGGATGTTTGCATCAGATAAATTTGTGTTACTATTTTAAGTGTGTGATTTGATGCCAATTCTGATAGCAATTAAAAATAAAAATAAAAATATAATGGCATTTGTTGTTCACAATCATGTGAAAAATAATTGAGCTGACTATCGACTATAGTATATAGTATTTGATCAATAATGAGTTCCTTTTGGTACTCAATCTATATATCAAGGAGGATGAGGAGAGGGGGAGGTTGTCAAGGGACCTTATTTATATAAGGGGAACTCTATTGTTGAAGGAGGGAGAGAGTAATTGAGTAAAATAGATGCATTTTGAAAGGAAGTATGAGATATTGTAGAAGATGAGAGTTTCTAGAAGTATTGATGCACCCAATGAGGTGGTTAAGTGATATTAGGAAATACCTTAGACAAAATTTGGGTTTACATTATACTTTTGCATTTGGGTATGGTTTGAATGACTAGACTCTTGAGAGATTTGATCAAAGAGGGAATCAATCAGGGAAGGAGTATTCATAATAGTTGGATCTGAAAAAGCTAAAGAAAGATTGGATCATTTATGTACTTTACCCAACCCCAATACATTGATTTGAGATTGGAAAAAATATTGATAGGGTCAAATGTTTTCCGTCTTCCATCGAAGGTGTGTCTAAGTGCCCCTCCATGGAGAGAGTGCCTAAAATAAAGGCTCTCTTCCTTCGATAAAAGGAGGAGGGCCTTTATAGAATTTATGCAGTCAAAAATAGGGTGGTCAAGGGCAAATATCTATATTCATCAACTCAACTCCAATATATAATTATAGTTATAGTTTGGGGCCCTCTCTCGATGCCTATACTAAAAAAACAAGGGAAGGAATAGAAGAGGTAATGGAAGTTGAGTTTATCCTAACTCAATGAAGTTTCCATAGAGGTGTGAGAGACAATCCTCTCTAGACAAAGGTGCCCTGAAGGTCTGAGTGATGGCCCTATCTCGATGAAGGTGTGAGTGATAGTGAACTAATCGATTGATATATGACTTCCCTCGAGCCCAAATCCTCCTCACACCCACCCCAAAATTTTATAGGCAAGTGGTAGAGCACCTAAAGTTCCTTGTGTATAAACCTAAAATTTTCACTCATTGATAGTTTATGATGTACAACTCATTGGCACATCTTTTCTCCCTGACCGTACACCCTAAGGAGTGCACTAGGATTGGGGTTGGGTGGGATCATGGTAATTTATGATAGATTGTCATATGATAGATTTTTACACCTTTTTACACTCGTCATATTACTATTTGGTCATTCTAGCCTCCTCAGGTTCTCTTTTACCTTCTTTTTGCCTCTTCTACCTTGTTCTATGCATTTCCCCAACTAACTCACCCATACCAAGTTAGCTATGTTTGTTCCCTATATTTTACACTATATTAGCCATGGATGACATAGTTATTTCCCACATGTGGCCCCATTTCAACTATATCAACCCCAATAGATATAATATCATGTCTTATGTACTAGCTTGACATGGCCCGCGTAGGAATGTTTTTGCTCTAAATATTTATAATATTTAAATTCAGATCAAGTCCATTGATATATTTGATAGGTCACTTTACAGATTTGGATCCACATATATATATATATATATATATATATATATATATATATATATATATATATATATATATATATATATAGGGCTCTTGAATCTCATTTTTATAAGAAACATACCATTGTGCTTTGTTTGCACACAAAAAACATGACTTTAATAGAAAAAGATTAATTAGAGTATAGGAGCTAACACTTGTGGATGTCTATTTTTGCACAATGTCTTTGGATTCTTAAGAAAGATGTTGAATTAGATAGGTACACGTAGTTTTTGGAGTCCCCAACTAAGGATCCTTCAGTCTTTATCCTTACATTTTGATTATGCACTTGAAACATCTCTCGTAATGTTAGGAACCCGTGCTTAATTGCTATGGACACATATGCTTTGTAAGTCGTCCCTTAGAGCTTATTCAAATTATCCCACATACAAGGGAAGTAGTAGTTGTTAGAATAGAGTTAGTATATAAGTAAGTGTTGAGGCCGAATAAAGGCATCCACGAATTCATTGTATTGAGCTTGCTCAAAGGAGGTTGCCCCCTCGAAGAGGCCTGCGATCAATATAAGCTTTCTGTGTCTCTATTATTAGTAAGAGTTATTTTATTTTCACATATTTTGATTAAATCTATTGTAAGAGGTAAATTGCTGTAGGAGGTTCATTACATTTGGTATCAGAGCGCTTTCTTGGCTTTGTGGGTAGATTGGGAGCAAATTTTTTTTTCAAAGCAGGGCTTTCCAGGAGCTGTGCCATTTTTTGGCAAGAATTTTTTCATTGCAGGTTCCATCATTTCAGATTGGGTAAATACCTATCCACTTAACTGTGGGAAGTGCTTGGGCATAAGCCCTAAAACTCATTGTGAGGAGTACCAAAGGAACCCCGAAGTAGTTGGCCCATTGAGAGGACCTGCCAGCAAAAAGGGCAACGACCCCATCCTGATTGACTAGATCCCACCCGTGAGGTAAACCAAAAGCTATCGTTAAGGGGTAAACCTGCGGCCAAAAATTTTTGGAGAGCGGTACTCGCTTAGACAGCTTTGGTGGCCAGAGAGAATTTAAAAATCCTTTAGGCAGCCAAGCAAACCTGGGGTCCATATCCAACTTATCAGGTTCAGAGAGCAAACAACAACATATCCACAGTTGATGATATTTCGAACCACATAGTTGCAGACAATCCGTTCCTGAAACAACCGCTAAAAAAAAAAAAAACAACAACAAAAAAAAAAAAAAAAAGAGTCCACAACTGGTTATGGTCACCACTCGTGCAGGCACAAAAATCATGGAGGAAGAAATCGCCACATTGAAATATCAGGTTACAAAGTTAACTGATATGATGCGTGGCTTGAATCAACAGAATAGCATCTTGCTCAACTGAATGCAGAAGGAGGAGTCTTCTTCAGACCGTCACTCCTTTACTTCCAACTTCTCTCGTGGACCTAAACTAGACTTTCCACGGTTCAATGGTACAGATCCTACAGGATGGATATATCGAGATGAACAATTCTTCAACCTCCACAATACTTATTCTGCAAACAAAGTCCCAATCGCTTCCTTTCATTTGGAACAAGAAGCACTTCAGTGGTACCGTTGGTATCTCAAGACCAATGATGAACCCGATTGGTCAACTTTTGCATCCTTAATTTTGGGTAGGTTTGGTCCCTCAAAATTTGAGGATTTCACAGGCGCTCTCACCAAACTCCATCAAACTGGTACTATTTGTGAATATCAGCTTGAATTTGAAAAACTCGCTAATCACACTAAAGGGTTGTCAGATGACTTCTTCAAAAGTTGCTTTGTTAGTGGCCTTAGAGAGCTAATCCGCTCGGAGGTAAAAATGTTTTGACCTAAAAATATGATGGACGCTTTGGGTCTGGCTAAGTTAGCAGAAGATAAACTCTCCACACAGCGTCGACCTCCCACCTTTTTACCAGCAAAGAACACAGTGAATCAGTGGACAACCATAACCACACCAATCAAGCGCCTGACTGAGGCAGAGATATGGGCTCATAAAGAAAAAGGATTATGTTACAATTGTGATGAAAAATGGGTTAAGGGTCACAGGTGCGTCCAACAAAAACTTTATTTGCTAGATGTGGAGTCACCACCAGAACAAGATAGCGAGATTGATATTCCAGAATTTCAAAATGCTCAAGATGAACCCGGCACTGAAGAAGATCCAATGGTTCAAGAGATTCAACCTGAGATCTCAGTACATGCACTAGCAGGTGTCACCACTCCCCAAATCATGAAGGTCAAAGGGTGCTTCAAAAATATCCCTCTCACAATCCTCATTGACTCAGGCAGTACTCATAATTTCATCGATCCTCGCATTGCTAAGGTAGCAGACTGCTTTATATACCCTTGTTCTAGCTTTGAAGTCATGATTGCTAATGGGGGCACATTGCCATGTAAAGGGAAGTGTCGAAATGTGTGTCTTGCAATTGGCAATTATAATTGTTGCTCTGATATGTTTGCCCTACCCTTAGGTGGGTGTGATGTGGTTTTAGGGGCACAGTGGCTTCACACATTAGGACCTATTTTATGGGACTTATCTGAGCTTTGGATGTAGTTCATCAATAATGGTCAGAAGCACACCTTAAAAGGGTTATTACCAGGATCTGCTAGCATCATCAGTTCTCATCGCATGGAAAAACTTTTGAAAAAAGGCTCACATGGGGTCATTGCACAACTGCATTCCATTCAACTCCAGCCCTCCGCTACTTCTAACCACCCTACAGACTTACAAGCCATACTCGACAAGCATGCAACCATTTTTTTAGAACCAGTAGGGTTACCCCCTTCACGCCCTAAAGATCACTGCATTCCTCTCCTTCTAGGAAGCATCCCACCCAAAATTCGGCCATATCGTTACCCCCATGTGCAAAACACTGAAATTGAGAACTTAGTCCGGGAACTCCTCAAGTCCGAAGTTATTCGCCCCAGCACCAGCCCATATTCCTCCCCAGTGCTTCTTGTCCACAAAAAAGATGGGTCGTGGTGCCTTTGCATTGACTTTTGAGCCCTTAACCACCTCACTATCAAGGATAAATTCCCAATTCCTGTCATTGATGAGCTTCTTGATGAGCTCCATGGGGCCAAATTCTTCTCCAAGTTGGATCTGCGTTCTGGCTATCATCAAATTCGAGTGCATCCTGATGACATTCCCAAGACAGCCTTTCGTACACATGAGGGTCACTATGAGTTCCTTGTCATGCCATTTGGCCTTACAAATGCCCCTTCCACTTTTCAAGCACTCATGAATAAAATCTTTCGGCCTTTTCTCCGTCAATTTATTTTAGTTTTCTTTGATGACATTTTGATCTACAGCTGCACATGGGCCGAGCATCTCCAACATCTTGATAGGGCATTAAAATTGTTAGCCGACAATCAATTATGTGCCAAGCAATCCAAGTGTTCATTTGGTCAAGAAGAAATTGACTATTTGGGGCATATTGTTTCAGCCAATGGGGTTCACGTGGACCCAAAAAAAATCAGTGCTATGCAGAATTGGCCTCAACCAACCACCCTCAAGAGCCTTCATGGTTTCTTAGGCCTGACAAGATACTATCGCAAGTTTGTCAAAGATTATGGAAAGATCACGGCTCCTTTGACTTCCTTATTGAAGAAGGATGCTTTCACCTGGGGTGCAACAGCTGATCAAGCATTCATCCAACTCAAACAGGCTATGTGTAGTACACCAGTTTTGGCACTGCCAGACTTCACCAAAACTTTCACCATCGAAAGTGATGCCAGTGGCATCAGCTTGGGTGCTATTCTTCTCCAAGAGGGCCAACCAATTGCCTTCACCAAAAAAGCCCTTTATGGCCGCAATTTAGCTTTGTCCACATATGAAAAGGAAATGATGGCAATTTTACATGCAGTACAAAAATGGAGACCCTACTTACTGGGAAACCATTTTTGCATCAAAATTGATCATCAGAGTTTGAAATATTTCTTGGAACAACGGGTCTCATCCCTAGCTCAGCAAAAGTGGGTCAGCAAACTCATGGGCTATGACTATGAGATCACCTATAAGAAGGGAAAAGACAATGTTGTGGCTGATGCTCTCTCAAGAACCTTCGAGGACCAGCCTTCCCTCTCTGGCATCTCCATGCCCATTCCTAAATGGTTGGAATCTATCCAACAAGGGTATGTAAATGATCCCTCCTTATGCCACATCATTCATCAATTGGGCACTAACCCCTCTGTAGTACCGCATTATTCATGGGACGGTGCTTCTCTGCAATACAAGGGTTGTTTGGTGCTTCCCCAAATTTCAGACCTACATCAGGCTATCTTCTATGAAATCCATGCTTCCCCCTTAGCAGGGCACTCAGGGTTTCTCAAAACCTATGAGTGGGCACGTCGACACTTCTTTTGGAAAGGCATAAAAACTGAAATTAAACAGATGGTGGCCGAATGTGAAACCTGCCAATGACACAAAGGTGAAACCACATTGACTCCCAGTTTGCTCACACCCTTGCCCATTCCTAATAGGATCTGGATAGATATTTCCATGGATTTCATTGAGGGCCTCCCTAAATCTGGGGGAAAGACAGTGATCCTAGTCGTTGTCGATCGCCTCTCCAAATATAGTCATTTTTATGCACTCAGCCACCCATACACAGCATCCACAGTTGCACAAGTTTTCTTGGATCAAATCTTCTGTATTTATGGCATTCCTTCTTCAATTGTCTCAGATCGTGATGCCACTTTCACTAGCCATTTTTGGATGGAACTATTTCATCGCACAGGCACACAATTGAAAATGAGCTCTGGGTACCACCCACAAACAAATGGCCAGACAGAAATCATCAACAAATGCTTGGAGACCTTCCTTCATTGTTTTGCTTCAGAACAACAACATCAATGGGCCAAGTGGCTTCCCCTAGCTGAATGGTGGTACAATACCTCATACCACACTTCCACCAAAATGACTCCCTATGAGGCAATTTATGGTCAAGCACCGCCACCACTTCTTCCATATCATCCTGGTAGCTCACCAGTTCAGGTAGTTGACACTACTCTCCAAAACCAAGATCAGATTCTCCGCACCTTGCGAGACAATCTCCACATGGCCCAGAACCAAATGAAGCAGCAGGCTGATCAACACCGCTCTGAGCGTACCTTTCAACCTGGTGATATGGTCTTTCTTCATCTGCAGCCATACAAGCAATCATCACTAAAACAAAAAGGGTGCCAAAAGCTTGCTCCAAAGTTTTATGGGCCATATAAGGTTCTCCAAAAGATTGGGTCACTTGCTTACAAGTTAGAGCTTCCACCTTCCTCCCAAGTTCATCCCGTCTTTCATGTCTCCTGTTTGAAACAAGTTCTTGGATCCAACATCTGAGTGCAGATAGCTTTACCAGCACTTGATAATGAAGGCTCCATCCTTCTTGATCCAGAAGCAATCTTGGACAGGCGCACCCTCCAACTTTGATCCCGCTCCATCACAGAGGTCTTAATCTAATGGCACGTCATGCAACCAGAAGATGCAACATGGGAACCACTCTTCTAGATTCAACAACAATTCCCACATTTGAAGCTTTGAGGGCAAAGCTTTTTTTTTAAGAGGGAGGGGATGTTAGGAACCCGTGCTTAATTGCTATGGACGCATATGCTTTGTAAGTCGTCCCTTAGAGCTTATTCAAATTATCCCACATACAAGGGAAGTAGTAGTTGTTAGAATAGAGTTAGTATATAAGTAAGTGTTGAGGCCGAATAAAGGCATCCACGAATTCATTGTATTGAGCTTGCTCAAAGGAGGTTGCCCCCTCGAAGAGGCCTGCGATCAATATAAGCTTTCTGTGTCTCTGTTATTGGTAAGAGTTATTTTATTTTCGTATATTTTGATTAAATCTGTTGTAAGAGGTAAATTGCTGTAGGAGGTTCATTACACGTAAAGTGCCACTTTGGCCAAGGATGAGATTGATAACTGATAAGTCAACCTAATATAAGTATCCTATCTCTAAAACCTTTATTTTATTTGACTTATATGCATATACTCGAGTAGTATTTTGTTGTCTCTTTCTCCCCTTGTCTATCTTAAATTATATTATATTTTCATGCTAGTTCATCACTAGTTAGATACCTATTGGTTACAATCCATTGTTTAGATACCTCTTTATTATCTCCATGAAAATTTATCTCTCTTTAGCATACCCCTTTTACATATTTGATCTAGGTTGTCTTTCTTTGTTAGTTCCTTGCATAAGCTTCCTTATTATATCCTTAATCCCCCTTTTACAAACAAATCTTGCTTATATCCTCTACCTTGTTTTGTGGTGTAATCAATTGTATGTATTTTGGATATAGTATGGTCTTATCTATTTTCATATATTAAAGGATATTTATATATTTGACTGTATTTTCCCTACATACATTTTGGTGAACCTAAAGCGAACCTTACCCTACCACTATTCTATGCCATTTTCACGTTTTCTTTTCCTAGCTTCTTAGTTCTCTAAAATTTTCAAACACAACTTGTTTTCCAAATTTATTTTCCTTCAGAGTCCCTAAAATTTACCATTTTATTAGTACAATGGATGACTTTGGCAATTTCCAAGGATATCAATCTTAAAATCCTAATGCTATGTCCATGAATAAAACTAAAAATATTTTTCAAAACACTTTTGCATACCATTTTTACTTTTCTCAAAAACATCCTTATAGAAATTGAAATATAGCTATGAACAAAAATAAGTATGCTCATCTTAACCCTAATATTAACACAAGATTTGGGGCTTCAAATCAACTCTATGATGAATGTGATTCTGAGGAAGAAACTGAAGATTATGCCACATACACCTATGAGATGAACATATAACTTCAATAACATCTAAATATTAAGTAAAATCCATTGAATAAAGTCATGCTTTCATGGTGACTCCTTTATTTAAAAATTCACATATATAGAGTTTTTCTATAAGACTCATGGCAGTGATTATGTGACTTCCTCCAATCCTTCCTATTCCTATATACCTACCGCAATAATGAGTATGGAAAAACCTAAATTTAGTTCCATAACTCTAATTACTCATGTTAACAATAATTATAAATATTAATCTAGTGCTACCCAAACTTCTTATTCTAGTCAACGTGTGAGTCAAGCTTCTCAAGCCAATCAAAATGCCCCTGACACTAGTCAAGTAATGATGCAGGTTTTAAACCAAATGAATCATATGTAAAATAATAGTTCAAATCAATTCATGAAAATGCAAAATCAACTTATGCAAATTAACAATAAACCTCAGCAAATTTAGTGGAAAATGCCAAATCAATGTGCCAATTAATACCCACGTAAGGATTGTCTTGGGAATCTTATATTTCAACCTCTAATTCACAAAAAAGTAATCAAACACATCTAAAATTAATCTCTAGTTCCTCATACTAAAAAATAGATACTTAATGAAATCACTCCCACCATTTCCTATGATGGACCTACTGATCTCGTGTTTGAATCCAAACATAACATGTTTGAAGATAACCTCTTCAATTTTTTGCAACCACCTTAACATCAAAATTCCAAGACATTATTTAACCCTTCTCTCTTAAATCATTGGAAAAAATCTTGGTCATTATAAAAGAAAAGACCATCTCATGATACAATTTGAGGTGACGCAACTTGAAAAAAACACTAGAATGCTCATGATATCTAAAAATAAGCAAACTATAGATGATGGTGTTTGTGACCCTTATGATCATGGCAACACCTCAAAGAAGATTATTCATGATATCATGCCTTGTGGTTCAAAACATTAAGCTCTTTCCAAACCTATTATATAAATTCCTTTTCAACCACCTCCTCCTTTCAAAAATAACATTAATAAAATTAATATTCACTAACATATTGATTAGGGAAACAATTCAGGTGACGGTTCCACCCCAATTGATGACGAAACTTTTGGGAGCCATAACTTTTGCACCATAGCTATAATTGGCTCGCCGTTTGAACCATTGAAAATCTAAGAATGAAGAGAAAGTGGTGAGATGGCATGGATATATGCTCAATGGATTTTGACCCTCGATAATCCAATGGAAGTGCTCCAATTTCAATTTTAGTAGTGCAGTCTAAAAATAGTAATTCCTCAAATTCTGTATTGTTTTAAATCATGAAATTCAAACCACTTGATCTCCCTCGAGATTGGTGACCTTCCACATCCTTTGATTGATTTAAAAATATGTATAAATGAAGATGTAACCCAAAATGGAAATTAGACATCTCTTCCCAGAGATAAGCATATAGTTGTATTGCGATCTTGAGTAATAAAACATCTCTTCTCATAGAATTCATTGTTGATGTGTTATTTTTTTGTATTCTTGAAATATTTGTCAACCAAAAATTTTGAGTTTTGGATCAGTGGTATCACAACGGTTTGTATTGAGAGTGTATGATCCTGAGGATGAGGTTAGGTTACAAAAAGCTTGGGTGGAAAACAATAGATCCTCCAAACTATCCACCTATTTGCTCCAAATGACTTAAAATGACAGACAACACCAAGACATCTAATCCTTTCAAGGAAATGGTGAATGAAACCCTCTAATGGCAATAAGCATAGATGCTGCAATAATTTACCCAAATTCTCCAATAACTCCCGATGGAAAATTCTAGTTCCTCATCTGCACTTCCTGGCTCCTCATCCATGGACCATCCTTTTAGTGCCCCAACACCCTTCAAGGTTCAGGTAAATTTTGATATTCCTACATTTGAAGGAAAAATCAATGCTGATGCAATAGAAAATTGGTTGGATCAATTGTCTTCTTACTTCTATGTAAATAAGTTCACTGATGCAGAAAAGATCATTTTTGCTCTTTTGAAAGCATCATTGCCTATGAAAAATTAGTGAAAAGTATACAAAAAGAGGTTTAGTACAGATGACATTGGCCTTGAGGTGGAACCTACCTGGGATGATTTTGTGGAAATGGTAAAGGAAGAATACTATCCCATTGGAGCATATGATGATTTGTACATATAGTGGCGACAACTTCGCCAAGGTAAGGACCAATCTGTTCAAGATTACACAGACATTTTTTATTCTTTGTCTGCAAGATTGGGCATCCAAAAAATTGAGAAACATAAGAATCTCAAATATCTTGGTGGAATACAATAGTACATATGGGGGGAGATAGAACTCTTCAATTTGGAAACCCTCAGTGAGGCATACAAGTTCACAGTGAAGATTGAATAGAAGCATGGCAGAAAGAATACGAAGAGTCAACCCTCAAAATAGAAAAGTGACAAGGAAGGTCAAACATGAGGCCAAAATTAGAATCAAAAGGAGTTTTAAGATAAGAAATCCCAGAAGGGGAAGGCTGGAAAATGGTTTGATTACCACAAAATTGGAATTCACTCTAAATAAGAATGTTGAGCCATCAAGTCACTGCTTTCTGAGTAATAATACTTGACGTCTACTACTTTGTCTCATACATAACCTATAGTTGAAGAGGAGGAAGAAGAGATTATAGATGTTGAGTCTGGCACCATCATCACTTCATCACAAACCCATGAGGAAAGGCCAGATGACAAGGAAAGATTATTCCACTTTAAATTATGGGTAAAAGATAAGCCTCTGCATTTCATTCTTGATAGTGGGAGTCAAAAGAATTTAATCTCTGTTAAAGTTGTGAAAAGTCTGAATCTATCCATGAAGCCTCACCCAAAGCCATACAGTATTGGATGGTTGAGTCTAGGGAGAGACCTCCGTGTCACCCATTAGTATCTTATTTCATATGCAATAAAACCTTTTCATGATAAACTCTTATGTGATGGGTCAATCTAGATGTTTGTGATGTACTCCTTGGTTAGCCGTTCATGTATGATCAATATGGCATCTATGAATCATGAACCTGAAGAATCACCCTCACTCTTGGAACATGATGCTATAAGGTACTAGAGGTACCACCTCCCACATCTATCTCCCTGATTAGTGCCAAGCAATATAAGAGATTATGGAAAAGATAAAGTAATTCATTCTCATGGTGGTCAAACCACATAAATCCAAGAAGGCTAATGTTGAAATATTGAATACACAATCAAAACAACAACAGAAGTAGATGGGACAAATCATAGGAGAATATGATGACTTATTCAAGTCACCCAAAAGAGTTCTATTACATTACCAAGTAAAAAATTCTATCAATTTGATCTCAGGGTCACCTTTGCCTAACAGTCTTGTGTATCGTAGACTAGTTTTGGAAAATGATGAGATAAAAAGATAGATTCAAGAATTGATCCAAAAGGGTCACATCAGGCCAAGATCTTCACCCTATGGCATCCTAATTATTTTAGCACCCAAGAAAGATGGAACATGGAGGCTTTGCATTGACTATCAAGCCCTAAATAAAATCACTGTGAAGAATCACTACCATCTCCCCAGGATTGATGACTTGCTGGACCAACTCTGTGGTGTGAAGTTCTTCACCAAAATTGATTTCAAATCTGGCTATCACCAAATTCCCATTGATCCCACTGATTTTTGAAAGACTGCATTCAAATCTAAGCAGGGGCTCTTCGAATGGTTGTTTATGCCTTTTGGATTAACTAATGCACTTGCAACCTTCATGAGGATGATGGATGACATCCTGAGACCCTTTACCAATTCATTCATGGTTTTCTACTTGGATGACATACTCATCTATAGTAGAACATGGGAGGAACATCTGCAACATGTTCGTAAGGTGCTTTAAACTCTTTGGGAGCACAAGTTGTATGCAAATATCGACAAATGCATATTTAGGATGACAACAATTTAGTACCTTGGGTACGTTGTGAATGAGGAAGGGGTCCATATTGATCTAGAAAAGATTTGGATTATTCAAGAATGGCCTACACCAAGGACCCTCATAGAGTTTCACAGGTTCTTAGGTCTTGCAAATTTCTATCACAGATTTGTTCTTGGATTTTCACATGTTGCTTGGTCAATAACTCAAGTGACTAAAGGAGGAGCTAAAGCTAAATTTTAGTGGGGTGAAATACAACAAAGGACATTTGAGAATTTGAAGAATAGACTTTGTTCATCCCTTGTTCTTGCTTTGCCAAATTTACATCAACCTTTTGAGTTGATGACAGATGCATCTGAATATGCCATGGGAGCTGTCATCATGTAATATGGCCATCCTATTGCATATCACAGTGAAAATTTCACTGATATAGTTAGAAAATATTCAACATATGATAAGAGCTCTATGCCATTGTGCAAGCTTACAAACAATGGAAACACTACATCTTGGAGAAAGAGACGGTCATCCACACTGACCATAGACCATTGAAATTCATCTAGACATAGAGCAAACTATGAAATAAGAGGCACCAAAAGTGGGCAATATATCTTCAACAATTCCATCTAATAATCAAACACAAAAAGGGGAGCTCAAATACAACTGTAGATTTTTTGAGCCACGCACCAATTACTACATTCACAATAGTTTTTGACTTATGCAGACATGAGACTACCACTTGGGGTGCTCTGTATGAAGCAGATCCTACCTTTGCTAATCCATATCAGGTGCTTCAAAAAGGTAAACATGTTTCTGATTTCTATTTGAAAGATAATTTCCTCTATCATATGGGGCACATCTGTGTTCTAGCTGGAGAGCAACAAAAGATGATATGGGAAGCACATTTTAGTAGGACAGTTAGACACTTTGGTGTAGAAAAGACATTGGTAGTTCTTCAAAAACAATTCTACTAACCCTATATGTGAAAGGATATGGAAAGGTATCTCAAATGTTGCACCTCATGTGCGATAGCCAAGCCAATAAATAAGAAGCAAGGATTGTACATGCCATTGCCAGAACCAACCAAGCCTTGGGAATCTATCTCTATGGATTTTCTCTCAGGTTTGCCCACTTCAAAACATGACAAGGATTGTATTTTTATTATAGTTGATCACTTTTCAAAAATGGCTATCATGATTGCTTGTAAGAAAAATATATCTACTGAAGAAACTGCTCAACTATATTTTAGTCATGTATGGCTCCATTTTGGTCTCCCCAAGTCCATTGTCTCAGATCGAGACATGTTTCTGAGCATCTTCTAGTCCACTCTATGGAAGATGATGGATACCAATATGATGAAGTCCATATCCTTCCATCCACAAACTGATGGTCAGATAGAGGTGGTAAATTGCTTGATTGTTCACATGATTCAGATGTATCACTCCAAACATCCATGCACATGGGATGAGGGGCTTCTTTTCATACAACATAGATATAATCGAGCCTTGCACAACTCGACCAAGCACAGTCCATCCCAAGTATGCTTCGAGTTCCAACCCATGGCACTAATTGATATAGCCATTCCATTCTCCACTATAGAATACACACCTCATGGAAGATCTGAGGTAGCAAAAGCAACAAAGTTCATTGAACAAATGCAACAAATCCGATAGCAAGTTCATGACATCTTGGAGAAGATGAATCAGAAGTATAAGCAACGCCATGGCAAACATAGGATTACACACCATTTTGATGTGAATGACAAGGTTTGGTTATAGATTCAAAAGGAATGACTTACAGGCCCACATAGAAATTTTTTGTCCCTATGATATGGTCCCTACACCATCACCAAAAAAGTTGGAGAAAATGCTTTTGAGTTGAACCTACCAACCTACCTTGGTCTGCATCCAATATTCAACATGGAGCTCTTCAAACCATATGATCCACCTCTGTTGGACACTTCAATCATATCAAAAAAACTAGACTTTGATGAGCTTGATCCACATAGTTTTACTCCAATGGAGGAGGATCAGATTGTGGACACCTGGATGAAGACAACAAGAGGACGCTCTATTCCACTTTATCGCGTGGTCAAAAGGGGCCAGCTTAGCCACCAAGGTGAGTGGCTCACAGAGAATAAAATAAAGAAACAACTACGACACTTGATGAAAAACATTGACGTAATAGAGGCCATTACTTATCTAGGAGGGAGGAATGATTCGGGCAACAATTTAGGTGACAATTTGGGTGATGGTTCCACCCTAATTGATGATGGAACTTCTGAGAGCCATAACTTTTACACCGTAGCTCCAATTGAATCATCGTTTGAATCATTGGAAAGATAAGAATGAGGATAACATGGTGAGATGGCATATATCTCTAATAAATATATTTTTACCCCCAAAAACTCAATGGAAGTGCCCTAAATTTTAATTTTAGTAGTGTAGTCTAAAAATAGTAAGTTTCTAAAAATAGTAATTCCTCAAATTCTATATTGTTTTAAATCATGGAAGTCAAACCACTTGATCTCCCTCAAGATTGGTGACCTTCCACATCCTCCACTTGCTTTCAAAATGTGTATAAATGAAGATGTAACCGTAAATGAAAATCAGACATCTCTTCCCAAAGATAAACATATAGTTGTATTGCGATCTTGAGTAATAAAACATATTTTCTTAGATAATTCATTGTTATTATGTTATTTTTTTGTGTTATTGAAATATTTGTCAACCAAAACTTCTGAGTTTTAGATCACATATTAGCCTTGATTAGCTTAGGAGAAAACTCACTTTCATAACATTAACCACAATGCTATGTTAAAAGAACATTATCAAGTATTTCATAAAGTTTCTAAAATGCCAAGATCAAGCATGATGCACTTAATCAAGCTAATTCTCACATTGGGATATATTAAAACACTCTATGAGATTAGTGTCAATCTAATGGTATCAACTTCAAAACAATAACAACTATTTTCAATTACAAAATTAGTCTTATTCAACTCCAACCATTTATGTCATATAAGCATCAGTTAACCCTAATTATTATGATCATACAAACAACATGGTTAATATGAATTACATGAAGTTCATTAATACTCACATTGATTCCTCTAAAAACACTAAAAATTAGCCTATGACACCGCCCAATTCTCAGATAACTATCAGGGCTATCCTGTAGGTCAAATTTTAGTCTCTAATCCTTAAGAATCCTCAAAATTTGAATAATTAGAAAAAACTAAACTTGTAGATGCTGATATAATTTTTAATTTTTTAGGTAATTCAATTATATTGATATCCTATGCTAATACAATCTTTTGTTCATGCCACTATATCACATGTGTCAATATAGTCACATGTTTTTGTACCGACATAATATTTTATTCATGTGCCAATATAATATTCTATATCTATGTTGATATAATATCCTATTTTTATAACTGTATTGAATATCTCAATATAGTCTTCTAAAATTCAACTATATCCTTTGTGTTGATACAATCAACTAAAACTGGCCAACTATATTTCCATGGCTAGTATCATTGAAACAATCCAAAAATCAGCTAAGCCTAGGTCTAATACTTTCTACAGTTAAACTTATTTCTATTCAAATCTATATTTCTTAGTTACAATCATATTTAGTCTACTTTAAGCTTGAATAATGGGATCTCATTGAAGAACTTTATAATCTCCTTAATCGGTTTTCTTTTGTTGAGATTTTATGTACCTCTCCTAAACATCAAAATCATTTAATACAAAATCTCTCTAGTATGAACATTTCTCACCCATGACCTATATGGCAAAACCCCACTTTTATTGGTTACGAAGAAAGTATCATGTAACAGTATGAAGAGATGTCTATCCAAATTGATATGACAATGGACCAAGGGCCTTTGAAATTTCATATCTAAGTGAAGGTCCCAATGAAATATTTATTCATGTGCATGACCTTCTCTCTTTATTAGCATTTAAATTGATGATGTCTAGGTCAAAAGAAACCTCATAGATGAAGGTTAAGGCACTTGTGATTCCTCTTTAGAATTCATCAAATCCATTAGTATTCTATAAATAATTTTAATTCCACTTATAACACATGCCAAGGATATGACCAAAGATAAATTCCACACATGGGGTGCATTTTGATTCATATAACAACACCTCTTGTTACATTAATAGTGAAATTTATGATTTTTAATTTTCCATTATCCTATAATATGAAAGATAAATGCCACACATGGGGTGTATTTTGATTCCTATAACACCTCTTGTTACGTTAATAGTGAAATTTATGATTTTTAATTTTCCATTATCCTATAATATTTTGCTTGGCTATTCCTAGACTCATCATATGAGAGCCATAGATTCTTCTACATGTCAATGCATTAAATTTATTTACTTGGGAGATATCTACAAAATCAAAATTGATACCAACCTATGGATTCAAGAAAAATTTCAATAATGTGGTGTATTTAAACTACCTACCATTGAAACACTTTGAAGTATTTATTTTTGGAGTAATGACATTTCAATGTTCTCAACGATTCAGTTAGACATTATAGTAGTCACCCAAAGCTTGTGGGAAATATCCCACTCAGCCTTATTAATTTTGATGATGACGAACCTTATGAGATGAAAATTAAAATTAAAACCTCTGATCTTCCTTCTAATATTATAGCCCAAATGCCTCCTACCTTGTGAACCCATTTTTACAAGAGGGAAACTGATGAGATACTTGTAATGTTTGTTATTCCAAGTAAATATCATATTACTCCTCTTTATAATGACATTGTGGTTGAATTCATTAATGTTGATCTCATAAATCCTGATTTTGGTAATGGTTATATGTTAGATGACCCTTATTTATTTTACTATGCTCAAGCAAGAGATGAAAATCTACTCTTATAAATAATCTCTTCAACTTATTATGCTCCAACATTCTTCAACTCTAGCATTAACATGATTACTCTTTAATATCCTAGAATTCATGACAATTCAGTTCCTTTAAATATTCCTAATAGCATATTTGAAAATACTAATACTGATTTAGTACCTTTTTTTAGGTCTCCTAGTATGAAAAACATTTTCCCTCCTTATATGTTTGCTCTAGCATTACACCCATCAACACTGAGACTCTCAATGGAAGAGTTATAATGTCATCATCTAACACAATTTTGTTTGTTTCACAATGTCTTAGGGCATATGATTCAAAATTTTAGAGAATATAAGAGACATCTAGAGCAAAAAGGGTCATAAGGGTAATCTTCTCCTATGGATATTCCACCACCATGTGCCTCTTCCCCACCTAAGAGTTTTTATGATTTTCATAGGACTAGTACTCATTCTTTGACTAATTGTCAAGACGTTCAAAAATACTTGGATGTACTTCATTTTGAGGCTGTAAATTTTCCTCTTTAGCTAGATATACCTCCTCGAAAGATAACTCATGCATACATCCTAAAAATGAGGAGTAATATTGTATTTGGAATGAGTGTTCTACCCATTATGTAGATAAGATCAAATCACTTCAGTAGCAATTCAATAGTTTCCCAATTCAAAGTCAATAGGTTCATAACAACATCTAGAGACACCTCATAGTGGGGCACCCCCTTCTTATAGTAAGTCTGATATAATTCCACCAAATAAAATTCCTGCATACATCCTAAAGAAAGCGGAAAAATATAATATTTGACATAATTTTCTTGTTATAGCATATATTTGCACCCTTTGAGAGGGTGTTTCAAGTAATTTTAATCTAAGCTACACATGGGAACAATCATAGGTTGTGGGTGGCCTAATGGATGGATTAAACCTATAGATAAGGGATATCTCCCTTAATGTGTCACTTAGGACCAATCACTAATTTTTTAGATTGTAAGATAAAGGGGAGAAAAAAACTATGAACTAAAAGAGGGGGGTGATACACCAAATCTTATAACCATTACCACTAATTTGCATGTGCACTAAGACATATAGAATTGAAAGAACATACACTTATCTTAGGATGAACCTATTGCATCATTGATTTATAGAGAGGTAAGGCATTGTGGGATTAGGAGGGAAGATTGGTTCCACTTCTAATTCACATATAACCCCTGATGACACTAACTACAACCTGCAACAATGAATCAAAATGCATGAAGGTAAAAGGAATGAGACAATGACCAAGATGAACTTAATATTTACTTGATCATATCAACCATTCAAGGTATAAACTACATACAAGCATAAGAGGAGGTAAACTAGTCATCTTATTGATCACTAGGTATACAAAAGAGTAGGGCTATGCCATACTCCTGGTGGAAGGATCCTTTTTCAGCCTTACAGGGCAATACATATAAAATATAAATGAGAAGGAGAGGGAAGATGGATGCTGGAGAAACCCATGACAAGTGTAATATCCTGATGAATCAAGTTACAAACAAGAAAGCTTACCAATAAATAAACTTCATTTGATGATGATATTTTCAAGGTGGCATAGGAGTTTTGTCTTGCTTGATGATTCATCCTTCAACTCTTGAAATTGCCCCTTAGAACTGATTAAGAAGTGACAGGTCATCTTCTTAAGGTCTATTTTATTGTATTTATATTGGAAACTTGTTGAAGACCTATAACCAATCATCTTTCCATCTGTATTCTGTAATTTCCTTCATAATTCTCATATTTGTTCTCCTTAAGGCCTATTATTTGTAGCCCTATTTTGAAACAAATCTACTTGGTTTGAATTATATGAAACACTTCCAAGAAAACTAAAATCATACTTGAGTACCCTTTATCTTACTTCAAATTCACCCAAAATTTCATGGCTTAACTCCAATGCAGACCTATTAACCCAACACCCATCTTTCCCAATTAGGCCTAAAGCAAGCCTATAGTACTAGAGACTATAAAATACCATATAATACTACTCAAAAACTTCCAAAATATTTTAGGGTACATAAAATAATGTCAAATATAAAAATTCATGCATTTTCAAGGGTTGGAACTCAAGTTATGTAAAATACAAGTTTTTAGCCCTAGGTTGATCATGTCACATGCCTGAGTAGGACGAGAGTGAACAAAAAGGGATTAGAAGAGTTTTATACCACTTCCAACCAAAACAAGAACTATTTGAGTTCTACGCCAGCTTCCCTTAACCCCTACAACAATCATTTCCCCATGAATACTCTATGTACCTCTTCAACATGCCAAGATTTCCAAAATTCTATAAGAATTTAGGACTGTCAAATGAGATGTAAGTTTTGCTTGTTTGTTTAACCAAACTCTATACATATTAAACATATCCAAAGGTCTCTCATGGATCCATCACACCGTTCTTGTTCATCTAAACCGCAATCCCAATGCAAATATTGCATACCTTCTTCAATTCTTGGAAGTGAACTTGTGGTTCTCTTAATAGTCCTATATGTGCACCCTTGGATTTATTAATTATCTTTATTCAATAAATTGAACTCTTTTAGCTGGTTTAAATTTCTTAATTATTTTTTTAAATATATACACCTTACTTATCCTTTCTCTTAGACCTTTGACACCTCTTGGTCTTCCATCCAACACCATAAAATTGGTCCTTTCTTCATTTTGGCCTATGATAGGCCTATAGGTGTCCATTAGGGCGTAAATATCTTCCTTGATTACGTTACCACTACCATATACATCTTATTTTGTGTTCTTAGACCTATCACAACCTTAATCCTCATGTTTAAAACTTAGAGTTGCATCTTTTCCCTCAAATTTAGGCAAAATTTCCCCTTGGCTGTAGGTGCTCTTTTAGGTCTATCACCCTACCAAAGCTTGCCATTGTACTTATATTAAATATTTATTCTTATTCATGGGAGTAAAATAATTTCAAAATTCTCACAAAGTATTCTCACACCACTCATGATCTTTAGATGTCATATCAATACATGATATGCCTCTTCTACCTACCATCTTCATATAAACATGTAGGTGTTCCCTTCTTCAAGATTAGATAATTTGAAGAGGATTAATGATGGTTTTACAATGTGTCAGAGGATCTTAGGAAAATTTTAGATTATTATCAACCTATGATAAACCAATTCACTCTATTGGTTTTTTCAAGTCTAAACTCTCAGAACCATACTGACTTCCTAAGCATCCTGTAGGCCTAAAGAGGCTTTCTTTCTTGAATTTAACCTTCTTAAAATATCTTTACCAATGATGATCATGGGTATTTTAAAGTTTTTTGATAGCTCATGAATGTATCTTACACTTTTCTATTATGTTCAAAACCCTTACTTGAGGTATATGACCCTTGCAACATGGTCGTGGCATGCCTCCAAGACTGTTTCTCTCACGTTGAAGCTTGTGTGTTAGAGCATTACAAGAAGATCTATTAGAGTAGTAGTGGATTGAAAGGACTGGTAGAAAGACTTTAAAGGTATATGGAGACTAATTTGGAACTCAATGATTATATCATCATGCATTTGACCTTTGTTTGGGCTTGAAGAGCTCTTTCCCTGTTCTGGCAATTAACTCAGTCCTGTTGAGTTCATCTTTGAGGCAATTAAAAACCTGTTAAAAAATTAGAGAGGTATGAGAAAGATATAAGAGGCCATGAAACACATATGATAACTATATTAAACTATGTCCATGAGTGAAAATAATTCAAACTACAAAACCTACCTGTTGGACCAAGAATCATCCAAAACCATGAGGTGTGTTATATGGTACAAGTGTGATCAATGGAAATTTTCCCTAATTTTGAATTTGAAGAGAATATAGGAATAATAAAAGACATATTTCAATGATTACCATGCTTTCATTTAATCCCACAATGCTGTAGAAGGAGAAAACTGACCCTATGGGGTTTTGCAAGGGTTTTTGACACCTTTTTATTGTTAACAATTGTTCATAAATCATGGATCCTATAAACTTCAAATAATGCATGAAATATTAAGGGAATATTAGCCCCTATCTATCCATATGATCATTTGACCCAACTCACCTTCTCCTTTATGAACCATTTTAAAGAAAACTGCCTTCTTGAGCTTGTGAAGGATATGTTTAACTTGATGGAAAGAATGGATAGTTTTTATACCTTTGTTTGGTATTTTCAAGATTTTCATATATTTTTTGAGTCTATGAAACATAGATAAATCCTTTAAGGGACTTAAGATACTACATCCAACTTGAAAATCTCTCAAAGAGGCATCCATAAACCCTCTTTCCTCAAGAAATCCTATATATTCTGCCAAGACCTTGTTAGAGATGATGAACCAGATGCTAATGGTGATCCTCCTAACCTATATAATGCTGATGTAACATGCCAAGATCATTATAACCTTCTTTTGCTTTCCATTTCTCATTATCATCTTACTTGAACGTTAGAAATAGGGACTCGATAGTTACAAAGAGTGTTTCAATGTTGGAGAAACAATTTGAAGACACTTTGGGCAAGATGTATGACCAAGTACATATCATGACCTTAAACACATGTCAAACGGCTTGAAAAACCCTTATCTAATAATATAAACCTTCATATTTGATCTCTCCTAGTAAGTCTCATCTTAACATTGGACTATACCCTAAGACTAAAGCAAATGAAATACTTTAATCTTATCAAAACTACCTTAATTTCTGCTAAACAAATTGGAAATGACCACATTGAATGAATTTGATAACAAGAATAAGTGATTTGAATTCACTTCCAACTAAACCATTCTAGGAGACCGTGAAAGCTACTAAGAACCACACAAGGTTTACCACCATGAGATCTATTATGACAAAGACAAAGTACTTCATATGATTAGATTATCAATAAGGTTAGGAACATTATGACCAAAGTTTTTAGTGTTACTTACCTATGGTAGCCAATTTTGGCTAACATTTCCTTCCAAATCCATAGATGAGTTTAAGGCTTATTAGTAACATATTGATAATTTTTAGAGGTAGGGGCATTTGGGTCCTCTGCAACCATCACATAATGTTCATAAGAGGAAGGAAAAACCTTCCCTTTAGCTAAAACCACCTCTCAGTCCAAAATAATTTCTTCCCATTTTAACTTATTCATAGTTTTATGAGTAGTGTCCTCCAAAATTCTAACACCCCTACTTTCTCTATCGAGCCTATTTATAAGATCATTCCTTCACATATTTCAAAAAGAATAGAAGAGATCATGGTTAAGGAATGCCATTAGTTTCAACATGAAATTTATAATGTGGTTGATTATACATGTAATGACATTCTGAGGCATTTATGAGGAGTCATATACTTAATATACACCTTATATTTTATCATGTCTTGCATATTATTTCATATTTTAACATTTGATTATTTCTTGCTCTTTATTTTTATTATATCATGTTTTTTCCTTTCATTTTACTTAATTTTTATCACCTTAATATCATTCCTTCTTGGGTTTATTTGTCTATTAAATATTTTTAGACTCTTTGGTATCTTACTTTTATTATTCTTTCCCTTTTGGGGTTATTCGGTCATTGACTCTTTGGTAGCTTTAGACATTGGATCTTTTCATACTCTTTGCTAGATTATTTTTATTGTTCTTTCCCTCTTGGATTTTTTGAACCATTGAATATTTTAAGAATCTTTGGTATATTAGTTTTCACTATCTTTCCCTCTTGGGTTTATTGCTAGCAGAGGTTCCTTAAAATTCCCATTAGAACATGCTAAGAAGTGTTTGTTTACGAAGTGAATTTCATAATCATAATGCATAATGGAATATAAAAAACTAGATTATTCTTTATGTTCATACTTAGTGACTATTTAGAGAAACACAAAGAACCTTCATTATTTTTATATTATGAAGTAGATTCAAAATAAATAAAGTATAAATGTGCACATATCAAGTACAAAAACATATTCAAAAGAACCATCATCAGATCTCTATATTAACTCTCATGTTTAGAAGTCTTTTTGTTTACACTTGAACACTAGTTAAAGAGATTACAAAGGATCCATCACTTCACATTCTAGACCTTTCATTTATTTCATGAAGGAATCTTCACATATTATGGAAAATTTTGATATAAAACCATATGTCGAATACATATAAAATGATATATAATATATAAAACATTATATATTTCACACTTGTCATTCATACATACTCTACAATTTTTCACTCCTATATATACTACCAACACTTTCCTAGACTTAAACAATTGTCTCATCCTGAGACAAAGTCACATGAAGTGTGCCAAATTCTGCAACTGGTGGATTTTCTTGCATCGAGGGGTTGGTGTGAAAACACTACTTGTGGTAATTGCTCAAGGTGCCATTTACCAGTTTTCACCTCTTGTGCATTACTTAACCTCTATTTTATATTTTCAACTAAGCAATGTACCAATCAACCATGCTTTCTAATTTTTAATATATTTGCATAACCAGAAGGCCACCCTTATAGGTCTTTAACCATCCTATCCCCATGCCCAATGATTTTGGCCTTCCATAATTAAAAAATATTCAAAATTTAATAAATTTAACCTTGCAATACCTAGAGAGAAGGTGGAATAATGGAGTGTGCAACTTGACTTGAAGGATGATGTGAAAATGGTGGTGTGAATAGGAATGTGTCAGAATATGTTGTTGTCATAGAAAAATATGGTGTTGTGGAAATTATGGCTAAAGATGATGTAACTGTAGAATCATGTGTTAGAGGTGTCTATTGCAGTTGAATTGATTGCTACATTGTTCACTTTCTTAGTTTGAAGTTTTTGTGCAAGCTAGGTTGGTGGAATGAATTGGGGATCGTTAATGATTTTAACAAGGGAGCTATCCATATGTGTTAATATTTATTGAATTTATTCCAATATAATAAAGCATCTCACACCATAATAATCAATGTTTGCAAAAGAACTTAGCACTACATGATGTTTTGTATGTCTTCATCCTCTATGAAAGAAAGGATGGCCCTATTCTATGAGACCCTACACTGAATGTCCTATGATTTTTACTATGACCTATGTATGTAGTGGTAAGTTTTCATGCCAATGATTATGTTTTGAAGCATCTCATTCTTCCATGTATTAATATTACTAATGACATTATCTCTTGGGGCAAGAGACTCCTTCAACATAATATCCATTTGATTTGGCATGGATGTATGATATTACATGGATGTTTTGGCTTTGTTTGCCTTAGATAAATTTAATTTTGCTTTGTTCTAAGTATCTTGTAACTTTTACTTCTAGTTGAGCATGATGTGATACATATGTGTGGCTTGCAGTGCAATAATATCAAGAAATCACTCATATTCTTCAAGGAGTTCAAAGATTATTTATGTTGCAGACTTCAAGTGCTGACCCCACACATGGAGCTGTTGGATTTTATATGATGCCACATAATCCCTAATGTGTTGAGAGAGTAAGGTTTTGAGTAATTTCTCTTCGGACATGACTTGGTCATCTAAAACTTGCACCACTAGAGATGGACAATTTTCATAAATGATGTTTTGATCCTTGGCTAAGTGAGAATGAAAATATACATTTTCCTCCCTCAACTAGAGGTTGCCATACTCCATTTCGATTACTTTCTAAACTATGGAATATTAAAATTTGATAGCTCCCTCAATCTGATTAGATAATGTGAGTTTGGTCAGATCAGAGTTTGGTCACATCAAGTGATGTTTCTTGACTTGTCATGGCCAAAGTAAGTTATGTTGTAGAGGTTGTGACTAAAGATGTTAGGGGATAGATTTGTGTAATTATAAAATTAAAAGTTGTGCATCACAGTGGTGGGGTTTAGATTCCCCATAAGAATTGATTGGTTATTTATGGTTTATCCTGTAATGCCTCCTCTTGTGTACCTCCTTGTGGTGATCATGAGTAATTTTGGGAATCAGTTGTTCCTTGACTTCCTCTATTAGATTCAATTTTCCTAGGATACTTGGCCTTCAAAATTTTAGCTACAACTTCATCATTCTTCTTTAGCTCCATCTCATTCTTTTCCTTGGAAGATTCCTCTACCTCCATATTTTCCTCTTATGCTACTTGTTTTAATTTTGATGAAACATCCTTGGCAACTTACTCTTCAACCATTTTCTTGTTTAACTCTTCCTACTTATGCAAGGTTTATTTTTGATTCTCCTCAATGTCCTTAGTTGTTGGATCAACCTCAACTTTCTTTCTCTATGCATCTTGTGCCTCTTTTTTTGCTTGTTCCTTCTTCTTATGCATAGTCTTTTCTTCTTATTTTGTCTTATTCTCCACTGCTTCTTTCTTCTTCAACACATCTTCTTATCTTCGTATTATTTTTTGGCCATTTCTAGTTTGGAATTTTGCTCTTCTTATTTTTCTCTAGTAACTTCTTCCTCTAACTTAACATTTTCCTGTATTCTACTCTGTGTTATCTCCTTGGGGATTTTATTGCTGCATTTGTTGTTTCATTCTAGGTTATCATGGGGTAATTTATTATTGCATAGTGCCTATTTCAGGCTGAGATACATAAATGGGGGTGTAGGGGGACAATGATGGAGAAGGGGGTGAATGGGGTGGAGTATGAATTAGGAAATGTTGTGGGGAGGAGAAGCTGAGAAGAGAACCACTCAATGCTTATTCACCAACATTTTTGTGTGAGCAAGTGGGACCAAATTTTTATTTTGGAACTTTGTTATGTAGGTATGGAAAACATTATATTATTTGACCCCTTGTTATTGAGAGCACTGAATATACACATCATACACTTGGAAAAAAGTGCCCATGCATTTGGTGAATGACATATATGTACTAAGATCCCAATGAGTGTGTAGTCTATGCATTAGTGGTTGTTAGGGACTTCCTTGTTACAAATATAACTACTCCATCCTTGTTTTCTAATCTGCCACCTACAGTTCTAGTACTGTTGCGAATGATGATATTACATTTGGTGCACTTTTTTAGAATATAAATGATGTTTGTCATTTTATCTCTTCCTCCTTTATGACCATATCCATAATGATTGACTCAAGAGGTGTTAGTATATCTACCAAAAGTATTGATGAGAAATTATGGTGAAATTAGTAGGTGTGCACTACCTTTTAGAAGAATAATTCACTTTCCTCCTCTTCCTTATAGATGTCTTGGATTATATCCTACAAAATTAAATTATATAAATCATATGCAATGATTCCTAGGTTCTTAAAATCATATTGAATGGTAATCTAAGGAATGCACTTATCAACTAGCCAAGGATTTGTGCTACGATTCAGTTTATTATGTGGGAAGGATGTCTGTGTATTAGGGCCTTGATTTTTCCTATGGATAGTTATGATGATGTCTTGAAAGGTTTCAAATATGGATGCTACTATGTGGGTGATTATCCTAATTTTTGTGGTAAGGGCTACTGTGCACCCAGAGTCATGGATCACATAAATTACATGGTTATTACAACCAATTTTTTTTGTAGGAATTCCACCTTTGCATCTAACATGGAGATGAAAAATGACAATGGTGTGATGGGTGCCTTAGAAAGATCATGGATTCAAATTTAAATCCTGTTGTGGATTTTATTGCATGACATCTATAGGCACCCAATGGTACAAATTAATGGGGCTCTATAACTCCACCTACCATGCCTTGAAACAACCTAGTTACTCATAATATTTTTGTATTCTAGTCCATTGGAGATTTATAAAGGCAATCACAGGATAAAAATCTACATCAAGTGTGATGGGACCATAGGGATACTTCCATTATTTTAAGCATATCAACAATACCAAAATTTAGTATTGGAATATCTATGAAGTATCGATGATGACATTCTCAATGTTTTTGATCAACTTAGCCACTAGAAACTCAGACTAGTTAAAGTCCTCTTGTAGCTAGATCATTCAATATAAAATATTGATGACCCATTTTATTTTCTTGCCTCACACTCTTGGTCATTTGACAAAATCACAAGGTGATGCTTTCAGAAAGCACTCACACTATGGCATCATCTATTGAGTTCACATGAATCCCTTTGGATTCCCTATAATATTTTTATCTAGTATTTGAATGGATTGAAGTGTTATTTATCTTATATTGCATAAAGAATTTTACTCTTGTTGGAAGTATTATTATTTTCACCATGGTTGTTGTGTTGATGAAAATTGTGACATCTTTAGACAAATGTATTTCCCCTTTGTTGTACCCACTCATAAGTTTCATCATCACTTCGTCTAATTTCCTAAAAGTAGTGAACTTGATGAGTGGATCTGCATCATATCCTCGTATTGATGTTGAATAGCTATGGGTCCTGGTTGTGCACTTATGGCTTAATTTTTGGAAAATAAGTTATCTTCTATAACATTAATGAAATCAAATGGATATGGGTCATGTTAGCTGATGTTGAAGATAAAAATTGGAATAATGAGGATATGGATCACAGTGAAGGGAAAGAAGAAAGTAGGATACTGATAAAGCAATTAGAGGACCAAGGAAGAAATATTCTCTAGAGGAAGTTATACATAATCACATAAGTATTGTAGGTTCAGTGGAAAGATATTTTTTGGACCAAGGAAGAAATATTCTCTAGAGGAAGTTATACATAATCACAAAAGTATTGTAGGTTCAAGATCACAAAAATGAGTTGAAGACATATATAATTCATTTCTAGAGTACGTATCCCCTAAGCCCAATATATCATTAGATAGAAGAAAGTAAAGTGCAAAAGAAGGGACAAGTAGAAATTAGTTGGAATCATTTACATATAAATTTGGTAAAATTAGTGTAAAATTTAAGAAGTCAATAAACAATGAAAGGTAAGAAGAGGCTAGATTCAATTTCAACACTAATTTTAGAACACCTATAAAAATTAGTACTTATAATCCCATAATAACAATTACAAGTGCACCGAGCATGGCATTCAGTGCATTAATGTTTATTGTCTTAACTTCATATAATGGGTCTTCTAACCTTGAATAATATTCATTAACTTGTGATATTAAATGGAAAGTTAAGTGGGCAACTTCTAAAGATGTGAAGAAGTGCAAACTCATAGGAGCCTTAATAGGTCAAGCCCTAGAGTTCATTTTTAAAAGGGATGTTAATTTCCTAAATATTCAACAAGTAAAAGAATAATTAATTGCAGATTTTAAGATGAAGTAATGTTTGAGTTAGACCATTCAAGATCTTAAAGAGATTAGGTATAAAAGCAAAGAATCTGTATGGGACTATGATCCTAGATTTTCATATATAGTGAATAAGATTGACTAAACCATAAAAGACAAGGATAAGGCCACTTAATTTGTATAAGAGATGCAATTAATAATTAGATTTTCTATTATGAATTCATAGTTTTTGACTAAGGCTAATGCTTGAGCAGTTATATTTTGGGAAGAAAGATTGAATATTATGGATATGCTCCATTAACCAGTTTTAAAATTGAGATAAAGATGCTTTTCTCAGAAATATGGATGAGATTCATGAGAACAATAAGCTTGAGCTAGATATATGATGCATGGAGTGTGGTAAGGGGACATCATTAGAATGATTGTCCTAGAATCAAAATTGAATTATGTGACATATGTAGAGTATTAAGACATGCAACTTCAAAATGCCACTTACTAGAATATTATATTAAAAAACCATAAAGCTTGTATTATAATTTATATATATCAACTAACCATGAGAAAATTTATCGTGCCCTATAGAAAATAAAGGTAGACATCACCAAGAATGTATTAACAATTTTAGTTCAAAATATACCTATTGTAAATCAAGGAATTCAAGGCCCAGAGGTGGAAATGACTAGTGTGACACATGGGGGTCATGGGTGGATGCCTTCATCACCTCAATATCAACCCCAAGGTTTGGCTGGATTAACACTATCATCTCTATAGTATCAATATCATTCCTCATGTAACACTACAAGTCCTCAATATCAACAATCAAATTGGGCTCCAATGTCACCTCAATAGAAGTATGGTAGATATGATGTGCAACAATAATAGTCAGAGGGATTCGAGGGACCATAATTGCAAGGCTAGGGTTTTCAGAAAAATAAAGGAAGATACATGAGATGATATTATGGAGGATAGTAGGGAGATTATAATAATGATAATTGATAAGAACATCAACCAATCTAATGTTATCTATGTGGAGAATATAACCACTTCGTATGAAACTACCCAACTAATCCTCAAAGACAAACATAATATGCATATTTTAGAGTTGTAGGATAACATCATATTGAAGATTGTCCAGTTTTAGAGTAGAGGAAATGAAATCCTATGTGAAATGTAAATATGATAAACTCACAACCCCATGAGAATTCATACATGCAAGTAGTCACAAGGAAATAACACACAAATCAAAGAATTTCACCATTAGAAATGCCTCCTAATCAAAGAATCAAGAAGCTTCAATAGAATAAGTATCTTGATCCTAAAAAATAAAAGGGCTTGATGTATCAAGTATCACAAGTCCTAAAACACATACAACAACAAGATATGTTGGAAGGTGATGATATAACTATTGTTGCACATATGTATGGGTAGATTATTTGCATAATGCAATAAGAAGGAATAGTGATTGCATTGACAGATTTACTAAACCTATTGATCACTCTATGAAGTTAATATATTTCAAAAAATATCACAAATATTCTACATGATATGCTCAAGTACACATAATGAGGACAACAATGTACCAATAAGGTTGTTTGGTATGCCAAAACTAAAAGGCCCTAGGATGTTGACTCTCGAATGAATAATGAACTTTCAAGGTATGAGGTACCTAATGTTATGTTTGAATTTGGAAGTATAATAAACATGATACCAAGATCTACATGGGAGGCTATTGGTCAACCATTGCTGAGTTATAGTCTAGTGAATCTCAGTATTACAAATTATGGGAGAGTATAACCAATTGGTCAGCTTGAAGACATTAAAATTAAGGTTTTTGATTTAAGCTTCTGAGGAGATTTCAAGATAATTAATATTAAAATAGATGAGACTCACTATCATAATTTTATTGGTAATAAATGGGATTATGATAGATAAATGATTATTACTATAGTGCATAATAATTTTGAGGCACACCAAGGAGATAAGATAATAGTGATTCCTTTGAACAAGTCTAAGCGTAAGCCATATGCAATTCCTAGAAAACCAGAGTCACCTTATGTTTATGGGGACAATAGTTATTTTAAGATTAATGTAGATATAAAATAAAATATTCTATGATCTGGTTAAAAATTAGTTCCCCAAGACACAACCAAAGTATAAAAAATAGTCGTAGTCAGTTGAACAACCTATGTACAGGCTAGTTCTAACAAAGTCACTAGCACTCTAGTTTTAGATAAAAAAAAGTAGGTCACCCTCCATGTGATATCCAATTGGATCAGAGGTATATTTTTTTATACTATAGGTGTGACTACTATGGATTACACAAAGCCTACTCTAGTAGGTGTCTTATCTTGGGAAGCAACATCTTTAATAATTGGTGACTCATACACATAAGCTGAATTGGGTCTAAGGGGATCATGAGGTACACCCACTATAAATGGTATTAAATACTAAACGTTAAATAACACAATATTTTATAACTAAGGATATCAATCAATTCATCTTTCGATTGGAACACCATGTACCTACTAGGGAGCAGAGAGTTAGTGCACTCAATTATGCATTAAAGGGAATTGTTGCAACCTGGTGAGTAGTTTATAGACAAACTCAATTACCATGGGATGAATCATGTGAATTGTTGTAAACAAAATTTAAACTTCCAAGCATTATTATAATAGATTAGTCATTCTTACAAGAAGGATAATGTTTGGAGTTGCATATACATAAGTGTGTAGACATATGATCTACACAGGGTGTTGAACTTAAGTATTGGGTGCATATCTTTAGATACACTTTGGCAACACTTTCAACTACTTTGTATATGTATCAAGAGTGCAGGTGAGAAACTAAGCATTGGGCACATGTTTAACAAGACTTTATCCGAATTTTGTGTTTGAAGATGAAAATACTGTAGTGCATAATTTTTTACAAAATTTGAAAATGTTTTTGTGTCATAGATGAGTATAAGATGTGGGCACTATGACAAATTCATCATCACATCAAGAATTAGCCTGTGATTTGAATGTAGATATATAGATTTATAAGGTTAGTAAAATAAGGAACAATTTTTTCTACAACCTTGTAATAGGTGTTAAGCATGAAATAGACAGAGAGGGGGTGAATCAATATATTAGATATCTTTTACTTAATCTGATTTATTTTCTTTAACAACTTAATCACACATTCAAGATATGCAATAAAATTGAAACAATAATATGACCACACGAGAGAGAGAGAGAGAGAGAGAGAGAGAGAGAGAGAGAGAGAGAGAGAGAGAGACCAAATTTTTACGTGGAAACCCAAAGTGAGAAAAACCATGAAGAATAATCTCAAGTATATGATTGAGCACCAACTCAAATTACAAAGTTCACAAGCACAAACATGTAGGAAGTACCAATCCCTTTGCCGAGCACCAACACAACAATTATTTGTGAGCACCAACCCATAGGAGCACCAATCCCTTGCAAAGATTTGTGAGCACTAACCCACAAGAGCACCACCCCTCTTGTGTATAAAATACAACTATCTCTCAATGTTGCTTACTCAACAAATAATATAACTCTACAATATCTCCTACTTTTTTCTCTTTGAAAATAAATACAAACCATGCACACTCTTGCTTAGTACAAATGACTTCTCAAGCCTTTATTTATAGCTTTCCAAATGACCTTTGGAATTCACCCTTTATAACCCTTCAATCCTAATAGAAAATGGCACCAAACTTGCATGACCATTCATATCCTTGCATTTGAAAAGTCATATGGTGACCCTTCATAAACAAATACATATTTTCTTCTTTTGTCTTTATCTTGGTGACTTCATATTCCTCAAAGTGTCCCTTCATGGAAAAATGTGCCATACCATCTTTTGTCTTCACATGGTGACTCTTGGAATTCCTCAAGATGACTCTTAAAAAAAAATGCATCCCATTCCTCTTTTGTCTTTAACCCGTGACTCTTTGACTTCTCCATGGGCCCTCTTTTGACTTATATGCAACCAAAAATATATTCATTAATATTAAATAAATATTAACACACATTAGCCAAGATATGAATATTAAAAACACTATTAAATACAATGGGGCCTTTATCACCAATAATGCTATACCTTTGACATCAATGATAATATTTCCAACAATATCCCCCTTTGTCATTGATGGCAAATTCAAATTGAAACTATCTTATCCTGCAACTTGCACATACTATCATCTAAAAAATATACAAAAACTCTCCTTTACTACAACAACTTGTACCTATTCTCTGTACCTATTCCTTATACATATTTTTGCATTTATACCTATACCTATTCTTCTCCCCCTTTGACATCAATGGTAAAGGGCATACCTAGAGTTAACACTTAGCTCTCCCTCAACTGATGCTGAACCTCAATGGTAGGAAGTAAAAAAAATTACTCCCAACTTCTTCCATAGATACTCAAATGTGTCTTTTGATAGTGCCTTTGTGAAAATATCTGTAATCTACTCTATAGTACTGATATATTCCATCTTAACCTATTGATCTGTAACCTACTCTCTCAAGAAGTGATATCTAATGGGAATATGTTTTGTTTTTGAATGCATCATTGGATTATTCAAAATATTAATATCACTTATGTTGCCAAAAAAATAGAAATAAGTTCATCATATTTTACCTTGATATCTTCTAATTTTGCTTCATCCAAAGCACTTGAGTACAACATAATACCGTTGTAATATATTATTCTTTAGCTGTAAAAAGTGATACTAAATTCTATTTTTTTCTTAGCCATGATACTAAGCTATCACCAAAGAATAAAGCTCCTCCACTTGTACTCTTTCTGTCATCCAAGTACCCTTTCCAATTTGAATTTATATAAGCAACTAAAGTGAAATTTCTACTTGTGAGATACCACAATCCATAATCTAATATTCCCTTGATATATCTAAATATTTTTTTACCAACTAAATATGACTATCTTTTGAAGCTGATTGATATCTTGCAACCATACTTACTTCATGCATGATGTCTAGCCTTGATGCTATCAAATATAAAAGACTAATAATCATATATCTATATAAAGATTGATTTGTAATAGGTGAATCTTTATCCTTACTTTATTTTTTGTACACATTAGTGTGCCAACTGGTGCACAATCTTCAAAACCATTTTTTTTCAATATTTCCTTGGCATATTTACTTTGAAATATAAAAATTCTTTTATCTGACTAAAATATTTGCAACTCTAAGAAAAATGACAATTCTCCAAGAATAGACATCTTAAATTCTTTTTGCATATTATCAAAAATTTCTTTTGTCATCTTTTCAATGTTTTCTCTAAAAATGATGTCATCAACATATACCACAATAATCAATTGATACTAACCTTCTATTTTGATGTAGAGATTATTGTCAACAAATCCTCTCTTGAAACCTTGATCTTCTAAGTACTTATCAAGTCTTTCATACCAAGCTTTGAGAGCTTGTTTCAATCCATACAATATTTTCTTCAATTTGCATACATGGGTACGAATATTTGAGAGAATAAATCCCTCTGGCTACTCAATGTAGACCTCTTCTTCTAGATTCCTATTTAGGAAGATAAATTTAACATCTATTTGAAACACTTTGAAATTTTTAAACACTACATATACAAAAAATATTCTAATAGTCTCTAGCCTTGTCACTGGTGCAAAATTTTCTTCAAAATTTATTCCCTCAATTTGAGCATATTATTTACATACTAATCTTGCTTTATTCCTAGTCATTTATCTATTTTCATTCAAATTATTTTTATAAATTCATTTTGTTCCTATCACATTGTGATTTTTTGGTCTAGACACTAATTACCAAGTATCATTCTTTTTTATCTAATTTAATTCTTCATCCATTGCCTTAACCCAATGCTTATCATGCCTAACTTCTAAAAAAGTTCTAAGCTGAATTTTAGATAACAAAGAGAAATTAACTTATTCAGATTCACTTACCATCATTATTCTGGTGCAACGTTATTCATTTATGTCCCCAATGATGTCACTTTTATTATGACTTATCTGAACATATTTGGATGAAGTTTTGGTGTCTTTTTTCTCTTTCTTCTTATATTTATCTGATTCTTTAAAATATTCCTCTTCAATGATTTCAGGAATGTCTATTGGATCACGGATTTTTTATGTTTCATCTTCTTTTATCTTGACACTTGCACAAGTTTTTCATCAATTCTTTTTATGAAACATCTACTATTGAAAAATGTAAAATAATCAACTGTTGCTGGTTTGTCTTTTTATAACTCATAAAGAGTCTTGTCACTATTGACTCTCAATAATGCTTTGTTCTGAATATGCACTGTTGTAGCAACTACCTCTCTTCAATATTTATCTAGTATCTTAGATTTATTTAGTATTATCTTCGCCATCTCCTGAACTATTCTATTTCTTTGATTAATTACTCTATTTTGTTATGGAGTTATGGCTGCTAAATAATATCTCTTTATTTTATGGTCTTCAAAAAACTCAATAAACTGATCTGACATAAATTATCCTCTTTGATATGATCTTAGACACTTAATCTTCAAACTAGTTTTATTCTTAACTAATGTTTTGAAATATTTGAAAGCTTCTTGAGTACTTTGATTTCTCATAGGTTCACACAGATCAGTGTGAACAAGCTCTAACATCTGAGTGATCGAGTACTCTTTTGTTTTGAACCACCTTCTGGTATGCTTTCCATGTTGACAAAGTTTACAAAACATGTCAAAGGGTTTTATAATCTTTGAAAGATTTCTGACTTCTTGCTTCTTACTGATGTTAACAAGATTTTTAAAATTTATGTGTCTCATTCTCCTATGCCATAACCAACTTTATTCAATCTGACTCAAATAACATCTTTGATCTTTGATGTCTGATAACATATATAAATTATTATCTGTTCTCTGAGCATCTACAACCAACACATCTAATTTTTTTCTCTTAATTTTACAACCTTTTAAATAAAAATTTAGTGTGTGCCCCTAATCAAAAATTTGAATTACACTCAAAAGATTATGCTTAAGACCTTCTATATACAAAATATTTTTAATTTTAATTCTACCATTATCCAAACATAGTGTACATTTTTTGGCAACTTTGGTAGTAGTATTATCTTTAAATTTGACTATGCCACCATTGATCTTCTTCAAGGTTATGAACTTAATTTTGTCTTTTGTCATGTGCCTCGAATATCTACTGTCAATGAACCATGAATTTTTTTAATTTATTGCATGCAAATCTATCTATACCAACATAGATTTTTCAAGTTGTTTATTCTACAATGACCCTTTTTGAACTTTCTTCTTGATGAATAGATCTTTGAAATTTTGGTCTTTCTTGACTGACTAAAACATGATTCTACAATACCAAGCTATATATCTAAAGTTATTTCACTTATAACATATTATGGCCTCTTCATTAAATCCTAATACAAAAGCAAAATAATTGTGGCTTCTGCTTGACTTTGCATGACTTTCTTTCTCCTTATTTTTGAGATTGTTATCCCTTTTTCAATATTCTATTTTTTTATGACCATATCCATTACAATAAAAAAATTAACCATAAAAATAAGACCAATTTGTGTATCTCTGACTTAATGGCCTTTTGTAGCTCTGTTCTATCCATCCTTATTTATTTGAGATATCCTATGTATTCTTAACTTCTTCCCTTTTTATTTCCTCTTTTGTAAGAGCTTCAACATAGCTCTTTCCTTTTTTTTATCTGTGAAATTAGTGGCATCCCCTTTCTCTTTTTTAAATCTGATACTTGTCTTATTTGACATTGATATTTGACTTTCTAATATCTTATTCAATATATCAGTGCTATACTCAAATTTTGAATCATTGACTATTTTATTTATTTTCTCAAGATCTACTTTTAAAAAAGTAATTTCAATAACATATCTTTCACATTCTTTACTTATTTTTTGCAACTGTGCCATTAGATCTTCTTCATTCTTCTTAGCTTCTTCAAAGTGTGCTTGTAGATCTTCAATTATTTTCTTTGACTCCTTTTTATTTTTATAGATTTGGAGTTTTAATCTTCGATTCTTACTTTTAAAAGATTTTAAGTCTTCTAAGGCACAAATAAGTTCTCCTTCCATATTTACTTTGGCTTCACCATGTTATTCTTCTTGATCATCTGTACTTTTGCTTGTGGAGGCATCTTCATGTATGGTCATGAATAATTTTTTTCTTTCTTCTAAATCACTGACTCCACTATCTTTGACTGTGATAGGATCTTTAGAATACAAACTCTTATTCTCGAATCCTTTCTTGAATTTTTATTTGAAATTCTTCTTATATATAGACTTTCCTTTTTCATTGTCACCATTACCCTTATCTGGGCATTTAGCTACAAAATGTCTAATCTTTCAACAATTAAAATATTTAAAAGGTAATTTTTTTTGATATTTATCTATGCCTTTTTTTGGCTTACGAATGAATAGAGCTCTGTTGTCATCTTCATCATCGTTAGAACTATCACTTGATTCTTGAATCTTAACCTTTTATTTATTTGATGGCTTGAAAGTAGCATCTTTCTTTGAGGGTTTCTCTTGTTCGATCTGCATCTTATATGCCATAAAAATACCATGTAGTTCATCCATCTTTAGTTTGGCTAAAATTTTCATCTCTTCAATTGTCAAAATTTTTGCATCATATCTAAATGGTAGAGATCTCAAATTTTTTTGAACCACAATTGATTTTTCTATCTTTTTTCCAAGACCTTGAATTTGATTAACTATTTGATCAACCCACAAAAGATAACTTGCTATATTTTCTTCTTCTTCTTCTTTCATCTTTAAAATCTCAAACTATCTTCTAAAAGTCTGAAGCTTACCTTGCTGAACCTTTCCTCTTTCATGAGTAGATTTACATTGCATAACTTTAACAAATTCTAATTCACATAAACCACATAAAATATTATTTAAAGCTTTAACATTATTTTTACTTGCCTTATTTTTTGTCAGAGTAGTTACAAGTGTCTGTGGCTCTTCATATTCCTCCACCACTTCTTACCAAATGTCGAATCCAAGGGCCATTAAATAAGTCTTCATCTTTATGCTTCAAAAAACATAATTTATCCCATCAAACAAAGGTGCCTTATTTGTAGAAAAACTTTCATGTGATCCAGCCATTGTGCTTTCTCGATCTACCTTCAAGATGTACAATTTTTTTAAAAAGAACCTGCTCTTATACCAATTGTTAAGCATGAAATATATGGATAGGGGGAGGTGAATAAATATATTATATATCTTTTATTTAATTGGATTTATTTTTTTTAACCATTAAATCACACATTCAAGATATGCAATAAAACTAAAACAATAATATGCACCACACAAAAGAGAGAGAGACCAAATTTTTATGTAGAAACTCATAGTGGAAAAATCCATAGAGAATAATCTCAAGTATATGAATAAGCACCAAATCAAATTACAAATTTCGCAAGCACCAACTTGCAAGAGCACCAACCCCTTTGCCGAGCACCAACACAACAACTATTTGTGAGCATTGATCCATAAGAGCACTAACTCCTTGTAAGGATTTGTGAGCACCAATCCATAGGAGCACAACCCTCCTTGTGTATGAAACACAACTATATCTCAGTATTGCTTACTCAACAAATGATAGAACTCTACAATATCTCCTACTTTTCTCTCTTAAAAAATAAATACAAACCATGCACAATCTTGCTTATTACAAATAGCTTCTCAAGCCTTTATTTATATCTTTCTAAATAAACTTTGGCATTCACCCTTTGTAACCCTTCAATCCTCATGGAAAATGGTACCAAGCTTACATGACCCTTCGTATCCTTACATTTGAAAAGTCATATGGTGACCCTTCATAAGTAAATACATCTTTTCCTCTTTTATCTTTATTTTGGTGACTTTTCATATTCCTCAAAGTGTCCCTTCATATAAAAATGTGCCATACCCTTTTTTATTTTCACATGGTGACTCTTGAAATTCCTCAAGATGACTCTTCATGAGAAAATGCATCCCATTCATCTTTTGTATTTACCCCGTGACTCTTCGACTTCTCCATGGGCCCTCTTTTGACTTATATGTAATCAAAAATACATTCATTAATATTAAATAAATATTAACACATAATAGCCAAGATATGAATATTAAAAACACTATTAAATGCAATGAGGCCTTTATCACCAATAATGCTAGACCTTTGACATCAATAACAATATTTTCAACAATAGAATTCAAGATGAGTTGATAAAGTTTAGTGATAATGATGAGGATTTAGACATGCATAATCAGAATGAGAAGGTGAGCCACAAAAAGATGAAATCATAGAATAAACTAAGGAAGAAAAGCTATGAAATTTAAATATTTTAGAGTAGGAAGGACAAAGAACTCTACAAGAATCCATTCTAAATGAATCTAATAGGATATATCAAGAGCCATTGAAGAAAATTGTTGAGAATATTAGAACTGAGTTTGTGCCAAAGATTGTGACTTTATGAGATTCCTGGATGTAGAATGAAATTTCATAAGGTCTATAGATATTGAGGGACTATTAGAAAAAATACTAAATTTTTAGATGTGAAAGGGGTAGATCCATCATTTAGGGAAATGCTCATTGAACTCAAATAGTGCACATGACTTGTAAAGAAGCACTCATATAAACTAAATCCCAATATGAAGTTGAAGTTGAAGGATGAACTATATCACATATGTGAAGCAATCATCATTTAACCCATTGAAAAGGTAGATAGAGTTAGTCCTATGATTATATAGCCTAAAAAGTTAGCTGATATTAGGGTATGTGTAGATTATCAAATGTTAAATGATGCTTGCATCAATGACCCATTTTTGATATCTTTAGTTAATGAGGTTATAAAACCGGTTGTAGGACAAAATATATTTCTTTATAGATGGATTCAATGGATATCACCATATTCCTATCACATATTAGGATTAAACCAAGATAACATTTTTAACTGCAAGAGGATCTTTTACGTATAAGGTAATTCCATTTGGGATAAAGAATGCTCCACTTTATAGGGATGAGTGACTTCTTTTAAGGGATTTATTCATGATTTTATAAAAGTTTATTTAGATGATTGGGTTGTATTTTTTAATTAAAATATCACTTGTCTAAGATATGACAAATGTTAGAATGCTGTAAAACTCCGCGTATTGCATTAAACATAAAAAAGTACTTGTTTTTCACACCTTTGGGGTTTTGTTGGGCTACGTAGTTTTTAGTGAAGGGATTTTAGTTAATAAATCCAAAATTAGAATCATAGTAGGAATTCCAACTTTGAATAGCTATACAAAAGTGTGAACATTTTTGGGTCATACATGTTACTACAAAAAGTTTATTAAAGGCTACATAGTTATATCTATGCCCTTGGAGAAATGGCTATGCAAGGATATGAGGTTTGAATGGACACAATAGTGTCAAGTAAAATTTATTGAATTAAATCAAAGGTTAGTTACATCACCCATACTTGTCTTTCCCATCTAGACTAAGCCATTTCATGTTCATGTAGATGCTTCAGGTATTGTGGTGGGAGTTATATTAGCATATCTAGGAGACAATGGACTAGACCATCCTATCCACTTCATAAATACAAAACTATCAGTTGTAAAAAAAATCTACTAAAACATAACAAGAAGTGATATATATGGTGTTTACACTATATAAGTTATTGCATTATCTTCTTGCAATTCCCTTTGAATTCTTTATTGATCATCAGGCCTTATGATACTTGGTTAACAAACTTTTTTTGGGTGGAAGGCTCTCTAGGTGGTTCATGCTATTCCAAGAATTTTATTTCAAAATAATTGTTAAACCTAGCTAATAGAATGTGGGACCTGACCATTTGAGCATGATATAAAATGGAGAAGAACCTGAAGAGTTGCAAGATGAGTCACCAGATGCTCATATATTCAAAATATCTACGATCTTTGAGAACATGGATGATATAGCCAACTTTATATAACATGTAATATTTCCAGTGTACTATATGGAGTGAGATAAAAATTAAATAATAACATGAGTTATTTTGTATACTATCATAAATAGATTTTTGTATAAGATGGGTAAAGATGAGGTGCTATGCAGAGTAGCTTTGGAGCACAAACAACCCCAAATTATTGAAGAGGCACATCATAGAATTTTAGGAGGGAATTTTGTAGGAGAATCTAAGAAATATCGTATAAAGTGGTCTATGGTGGCTTACTTTATTTTAAGATGCACATCAGGTTGCAAAAAACTATGATGTTTATCAAAGGATGGGCAAACCTAACTAGAGGGATGAGATGCCATTGAACCCAATGTTCACATAATAACCTTTTGAATAATGGGGAATTGATTTTTTGAGGCCTATAAGCCCACAAAACAAGTGTAGTCATGCAAGGTATCTCATCATTGCAATGAACTAATTTAAAAAATGGGTTAAAACTATTGCAACACTAAGTTATAATGTCAAAGATGTAGCTTGGTTTTTATATGAAAATACCATTGCAAGATTTGGATGTCCAATCAAATTGGTCAAAGATAGGGGATCACACCTTCTAAATAACATAATAACATCCCTCACTAAATAATTGATGATATCACACCATAAAAGCATTGCATATCACCCACGGGCAAATGGAAAAGCTGAGGCTTCAAATAAATTCTTGGGAAAGATGTTAACAAATATTTTTAATGTTCAACGGGATGATTGGGAAGATATAATTATTGTGATTATCTAGACATACATAAAAATTACAAGTGTGTGACAAGATTTACCCCATTTCAATTGGTTTATAAACTTGAGGTAGTGATGCCTATAGAATATATAGTTCTTAGCCTGTACATTGCTATGATAATGAGACTTAAAGAGTGAGATTATTTGTAGACATAGTTGACTAACTTAACCAAAATAGAAGAAAATAAGTAAAGAGTACAATAGACATAAGAAATTAACAATCTTAGTTAGAAAGTGTGGCATGATCGTAACCTATGATCTAAATAATTATATCCAGAATAAGTAGTGTTACTATATAATATCATATTTAGAGCATTTTTGGGCAACCTACACATTTGATGGAAAGGATTGTATATGATTCATACATTTCATACCAGGGAATAATTATCCTAAAATATCTTCATGGAGCCATTTTACTCAGACATGTCAATGGCTGTAAGCTTAAGCCTTACCATCTATAATCTCTATCATTCATCACAACAATTATAAGAAGGTGCTAAGTAGCACCATGTAGTTTAGGTTTTTTATTTAACTTTTTGTTTCATGTTTTGTTTTAAGTTTGTGTGTGTTTGTACAATGTGATTTTTATATCACAAAACATCAGAAATGCAATTGTTAACTCAAAGTCATAGAGTGCGATCTAAGAACAAATTTAGATCAAAGAGAAGACAATTGGAAATAAATACATGAGGTTCATCAAATAATTACTTTGAATGAGGCATTGATAATCCAGGTAAAGAGAAAGGACATCCAATTGTTATTAAAAACCATTAATGATGATACACTTGAAATATTGTATATTTCCCAAATCATATCATATATTAGGAAAAAAAAAATGTACAATAAAGGAAAGTGGATAGATGAAAAGATGGCACATCTCATTAAATACCTACCATTGAGTGGATCAATATTTTTAGATGTAAAATGGTAACCATCACATTGATAACAACTAGTTGACATTAATTCTAGTGGTAAAATCATGTGCAACTAGATCAAAAAAATAAAACCAATCAACTAGATGAATTTAATTGACAAACACTATATAACAAAGGGAATGAAGAACACAGTGACATTACACACTCTTGTAAATAACATAACTCTATGATTTTTATCTAAATCATCTACTTGTGCATATATTTATTACTAGCACCGAATCCACTAGAGAAATTGTTTAATCGAGTCTACAATATCAAACATAGATTGGGCATCATTTGTGATTCTACTCACCAATGCATAAAAGGAAGAGATAGGGATTGGCTTTAAACTTAGGAAAACTAGATATCATAATCCAAATCCTTTTTATTTTATTAATGTTGTAAAAGCCACTCTTTTCAGCCTTGACCAACAAGAAGTAACACAAGTATGAGGTTTGACACTTCAGCATACTTTGCGAGGATTTGATGTTGTGTGACTCATAAAATTGCTTAGTTTTGGATAGTTGTATGAGGTGATACTCACACTACTCAACATATATAATGAGGGTGCCACTCAAATTTCACATGATGTCACCATCTTCATCAATCCTATGATAATGGAAAGAGAGATGATACTTACAGCTCAAGGTAAATCCATTTTTACTTATAAATCTAAGGTTCCACTCATCCACTCAAACAAAAGGGAAAAATATACTAGGGTAGGTAGGGGCATTCCCATTGATTATATAGAAGATAGTTTGGTTCACATTCTCTCTAAATATATTATTGTCACTTGGATTTTCACCCTTTGAGGAGATACAAAGCTCTCTTCATCCAAGTGGCACAATAGAATCACCTCTAAGTTTGTGGGCAGCCTACGGAATGAGGTGAGTCTCTAGATAGGGCTAGCTCGCTTGATGTACCACTTAGGATTGAACCTACTACTAATTTTGGGGGTGAAAAGAGAGAGATAACTAAAATAAAATCTAGACTAAGGGGGTGATACACCAAATCAATTTGATGACTTCCAACCAATTTCATTCTACACTTGAGACCAAGAAATAAACTAAAAATACACTCCTTAAATATTCATCTTCTCATATCAATGCTATATTATGAGGTCATGGATGAATGTGAAAAGATAGGAGGACTAGATAAAAGGCCTTGAATGGCACTAATGAAAATAATAACTCAATAAAAATTTCACATCCCATAAAACACTTCACATGCCCTGCAAGAAGAAGTTTTCCAACTACAAACAAGGTGAAAGAATGAGACCATAGCTAGGAATCCATAGTCTTCAATAAACAAGATTCATCATTCAAGTGGAAAAAACTTATGAGTAGTCATGGAGAGGTAACACTTAGTCATTTTATTGATCAAAATTTATAAAAATTAGTAGGATTTCACCATACTTAGGTGGAACATCCAATACAATCCCAAAATGGCTAACTCTTATAGAGTTTGAGAGAGAGAGAGAGAAAGAGCGAAGTCCAAGGGTCACAAGGACACATTTAATGATGAAAATAATATTTACCCATGCATGGGAAGAGGATATGGGTCTAACCATGCAAGCTTAAGAGTAACAAGTTTTAACCCAAGTCATCAAAGTTATGCAAAGTGGCCTAAAACTCCCTTTCTTGCACATAAAATTGCCTTCATGATTAGGCCTATTTGAGTGACTTGTAACTAATCAAGGGCATGTAAAATGATTAAAATTGAAGGGGAGGCTCTCAAAATAGTCTCCCCATGCATTTTTTACATGCCTAGTCTTTTGGAATCACCTGGAAGAGAGACATCATCACCTGCACTCTAGGAAACCTCCTTATCATGCACCTAACACACTTGGCTTCCAAATTGGCTTCAGTTTATCATGAAAATATATGGAAGGGAGTTAATGATAAGTTTTAAGAACCTACATGTCCATGGAATCATCAAATAAGCTTTAAAAACATCCCACTTGAAGTTTTCCATCTTCTTCACTAGCTTGTTCAATATGCCAGATTTGATTGGCCAAGTTGAAACACCTATTTGAGGTACTTATAAGATATTTAATGGCATGAAATGAATATTAGGAGTTATTATAATTTTCAATATTTCTCCCAAACTTTGTTTCATCTCTTAAATCTTCATGTAGCCTGCACAACACATAAAATAGTGAGAAAAATCTTGTTTCTACCCTCATCGATACAAGTCCATTCAACTAATCATGGTGTGAAGTAGATTGGGGGATTCCTCTATAAGTTAAAATAGATATTATAGTCAAAATACGTTCTTAGATAGCATCTCCACCTATGTTTTCCAAAACTAGTTCTTTTAAGGGTCTTACAAGGGTTTTAGACCTGTTTCAGGTCTTAAGAATTATTAATAAAACTTGGACATCCAATTTGCTAAAAAATTCCACAAAATTTCTCTTATGGGACCTTTCTAACCACCCTAAACATATTTTTCCACCATTAAAATCTTCATGGGAGATATGATCATTGAAACTTGGATTTTTGTGCTTATTTTCATGTTTCTTGTATGCCTAAGTTGATCTTTGAGACAAGAATGGATTCCTTGATGTTTGTTCTTCCTCAAAAATCTTATACACCTCTAAAAATGACCCAAAAACATGTTCAAATGAATTATATTATTAGTTTCATGTTGTAAATGAAAATGACTCTTTGTTTGGACCCTAGACATAACACTACAACCTTAGTGGGTTAAACCATCTACTTGAGATTACGTGACCTCCAAAAGTTCAAAAACCATTAACATGATCCCATAGACATGATTTTGTCCTTATAAAGTTCATTTAGGTCCAAAATTGAAAGTGACCTATAGTTTGGTTTCTAGGAATAACCATGCATACTAGGTTTGACTGCAACCCTAGGTGCATAGAGAAATATATTAGGTTTCACCTTCCCCTAATTTTATGGATGTATTACAACTTGAAAAATCCTCCTTGAGGCTTTCCTTGACTTCTGATTCACCCTTTCATTACTATACTCCTAACTCTGCCAGTTTTGTGTGAGGGGGAGTACCCCCTGTCTAAGACAAAATAAGGGTACTTCCCATATTATCTCAAGAAAAGTAAATATTTTAGGGCCCTTTTAAAGTGTTTAGGAATATTCATACAAAAATTTATCCTCTGATCATATGATTAGACTCTCCAAACTTGTAAATTCCAAGACTAGTTTCTAGGCAGAAGACTATGCACAAGAAATGCCAAGGTGGACTGTGTTTATTCACTTAGAGACCTTAATTTTGCATGATTTTCATTTTAAAAAGCCTATAAAGACACTTATAGTCATGTTGAAGATGCCTCAAGTTAATTTAATATTTCAATTCTCCAAATATCCCTTGCTATCTTTGACTTCTTCAGACTATAAGTGTAAACCCTGACTATAGACTGAACTTGTAGGTGTGTTTTGTATGATCTAGCTTAGGATGGGTGACTCTCAACCTCCCTCCAATCATATTGAATCACTTTATTCTTTCTTGAACCCCATTATTCACTTTACCAAGCTATTATCTATCACCTTAAACCTCAATCTACTTACTATTTGCATCAAAGTCACCTAGTTGACTGTAGGTGTTTATGTATAATTAGATTTCAAAGGCAGTGTTTAATACCTCCTATAAATCTATCTGAGTCATTGAGATCATTTTTATTCACCTTGTTTATGCAAACATCTCATCAAACACTATCCTCTTTTTCTCACTATCTGATAGAGTACTTCCCCTATTATCTCAAGAAAAGTGAATATTTTAGGGCCCTATTCAATTGTTGAGGACTCTCCACACCAAAATTTAGCCTCTGATCATATGATTAGACCCTCCAAACTTGCAAATTCTAAGACTAGTTTCTAGGTAGAAGACTGCGTGCAAGAAATGCCAAGGTGGATTGTGTTTTTTCACTTAGAGACCTTAATTTTACCTGATTTGCATTATAAAAAGCCTATAAAGACACTTATAGTCATGTTGAATATGCCTTAGGTCAATTTACTATTTCAATTCTCCAAATATCCCTTTCTATCTTTGACTTCTTCAGAATATAAGTGCAAACCCTAACTGTAGACTGAACCTGTAGGTGTGTTTTGTATGACATAGCTTAGGATGGGTGCTTCTAAACCTCCATAAAATCCTCTTGAATCAATTTATTCTTGCTTTAACCCCATTATTCACTTCAACAAGCTCCTATCTATCACCTTAAACCTTAATCTGCTTAATGTTTGTATCACAATCACCCAGTTGAATGTAGGTGTTTATGTATAATTAGATTTCAAAGGTAGTGATTAATACCTCCTATAACTCTATTTGAGTCATTTAGATCATTTGTATTCACATTTTCTTTGCAAACATCTAACCAAACATAGTCCTCTTTTGCTCTATCTTACCAACATCTAGCTGATTGAGTACTTGCCTTAGAGAGGGGGTCACCTATAGGTGTTGATGTCTTGACTGGGGTTGACCAAGGTGATTAAACCTTCCTTGAACACTTATCTATGTTATCAAAATATTTTTTTACTAGCATCCACATTATATTTAACTTGCATGGCTAAGACACTATCAAATATCTTTGACTGAGTCACTAAACTTCTTCAAAGTTGTGGATACTAATGTAATCTTGTGCACGGACACCAAGGTGTATATGAAGATCAATGGCATAAATCATCATCATGGTTCTTATAAAAGTATTAATAAACCTTCTTAAGTCATTTTAGCTTTTGGTTCAAGTTATTAACCTTTCTTATGCACTTTATGTTCCAACTAAGCCTCCATTACCCCTGTTGACTGAGGCACTATGTTTCCCCTATCTGTAGGTTATTTATGTGATTAGGTCTTCAATACAAAGTATATAATTTATTTTTACCTTATAATATCATTCATTCAATATTTATACCCATTTTTTTCATTTTCTTGAGCCCTAAACCCTTTTAATAAGTCCAAATCACTAGCTCACTGCCCCTTTTTGTTCACTATCTGTTACATTCATCTAAAGTGACTGTAGGTGCATGTTTATAGATGAATGGATGCATATAGATGGTTTTTAATAACTTATTTTGTGTTATTATATCCACTTCATTCTTTATTGAATCACTTGGGGTCATATCCATGCCTCAATAACCTTCATATCTCACTTTCTAGTCCATATTGAGATACCCAACCTTGGCCCCTGCCTCCAACCCTGCTGTAGGTCACTATGATTCAAATGAGCTTATTCATGGTGCTAAAATATTCCCTTGAATCCTTTTGAGATAAAAAAATATCTCTTGTACTTTCATTCACATTAAATGCCCCTATAACATCACTAAAACATCAAAATGGCTCACTATCTACCTATAGGTCATCAATTTCCCAGTGTACAGACTGTATGAAAGAGGAAAAATAATAACTTATTATCTTCTACTTGATGATCCTCATGTAATTTTATGTGTAATACAACCCATGAAAATAATTTATCCTTGATTGAATGTATCATTGATCACTAAAGGCATCAAAATTCCATTTACATCTTTAAGCATGTAGATGTTACTAAAGCATCTTAGTGTGTTCTGTGACATGTTTGAGGTCTCAAAAAATAGACCTTCCCTCACTATTTGACCATGAAACCTGGCATGCACCTAGTCTATCCTAGGGGAAATATTATTTAATAGGATAGATGTCTTGAAACTATCCCCAACCATATGATATATTGTCTCCAAAACACCTTAGAACATCTATTTTGTGCTTTTAGGGAAAAGAGTCCTTGTATCAGTCATTTGCCTCCAAACATGATTCCACACCTCCTTTTGACATTTTGACACTTAATTATGAGTTTTCATGGATCCTTCATCATACAAAAGTCCTAAATAGGTTTCAGGCTGATTCCATCTCTCCATACAAAACCTATGGTTCCCTGTTCAACCACCTGTAGGTGGAGATTGACTATAATTAGGTAGTGTGGGTAAGATTGAGGTAGTAGACATATAATTTTGCCTTAAAATAGGTCTTAAACTCATTTTAATGCTCCCAAAATCATATTCAAACTATCATGAATGTAAAATAAGCATTAACACATTCCATTCAATGTGATTTTTTCTTCCAAGCAATCTATATGCAAGCACATTCGTGGCAGATTGAAAAGGTAGGTTACAAACGATTGAAAATCCACGAGAATTTTATTTAAAAGTGACATTGGAAAGTGAAATTAGGTTAATATCACTTGGACAACAAGATAATGAATCTATCATAACAATATGAAACCATGAAAAATCATGGAATCCATGAAAATGGAAGAAAATTGCCAATCAACCTAGAATGGGCTAGTCTGTAAACTTGAGGGTAGAAAATTGAAAAAACAAATTCAAAATTTAAAAAAAACATGAAAAGTGCTATATAATAAGTCCAATATCCTCTAGAATAAATCTCATCATCTGAATCATACAAAATTGTTTGAGTCAAGGTAAAACTTGAAGGGTGCACATATGAACATGCAATTTTACATAGTCCACTTAAAAAATATGGTTCATGAAGAAAATTTAAATAATAGCCAAAATTATTATATGTATTTTAAGGTATAATAGTTTAATATCATCTCTCAAAAGCATTTTTCCTGAAACTGCCTGTGCTATTTGTACCAAGCAAAACCCTGAGTGTCACTTCAATTTGTCCACAAAAGAAAGAGATGATTAGAATGGTTTTGGATTCAAATTATCACTTTAAGATCAAATAGATCATGGATATGAGATTTAATAATATTTAGAGATATTCCATGTCCCTCCCCCATATGGTACACTTCCCAAGAAGTTGTATAAGTGTCCTTTTTTCCTTTTCTTTAAGAAAGTTGACCTTTCTCTGAATGAACCTACAAATTTTCAATTTTTTCAGTTTTATAAGAATTATAGGGAGACATGGGACATGAAATAATGTTTTTACACTTTCACATTTCCCATTAAACCTATACAAAGCATTAAATACACTATTTTTGACCTTTAAAATGACCCAAAATGATAAATAGACCTAGAAACTACTTGACCAAAGATAGTACAACATTAATTGACATCAAATGACATATAATACATCTCATTAGAGTAAATTATACCCCCTTATAGGCCTAAAAATAAATTTTTTTACTAGGGGTGCCCCAATTTGACCTAAAAGTCAAATTTAATCAACAAATTGGTGACTCATAAGGGTAGTATGCCTGCTATACTAACTAGACCAGTAGCCTTATTAGTCCATTGAGATTAGTAATCATCTAAGGACTAAGATAAAAAATATAAACTTTTACCATTTATCACAAACCTTTGGTCAAGACAAGACACTAAGACTACCTCAACCACACAAAGGAAAAGGACACACACAACAAAGAAAGCAAACACACAAGACACACACATGTGCATAAGCACTTAGGGGAATTAAGAAAGAACCTAAACATGCCTCATTTATAGGATCAAAATACCTCAACTAGAAACTAAACATGCCTCATTTATAGGATCAAAATGAAAACTTCTTGAATCATCTTCATAGTGAGATGAAACATAGTTCCAAACATGCTTTTCTTTGGATTGAGTGCTTTATGGACTAGACCTCTTTCTTGACACTTCGCTTGATCTGATCTCAAGTATATCATCCTTAAACTAGTCTCAAATGTAGATATACTCCTATTGAACATGTTCACATATTTCATTCTCCTGGCCACTCATTATTTCATAGTCAAATTATATCTCCTTAGTAAGCATGTCTCCAAGAGGATTGGTTTCATGTTCTTTGGAAGTCTGAGGCCAATAAGAGCTTGCTCCATCTTTCAAGATCTGATGTGTTTATCCCAACTTATTGAGAAGATTATATACCATATTTATGACTTCAAACATGCCATCATAAAATGCATATGCTTCTTGGAAAGATAGATTTGAAAGGATGCTTTTCCTTTGCATACTTGTGTACCAATGCTACCTTCTCCATCTTTGACCAGCTCATAGCCTCCTTGGAGAGGATTATAACCTACTCTCATGACTTCAAACAACTCATCCAAAGTCTGATTAAGAACCTCTCTTATTCCATCCATGGTATCTTGCAAGGTGATGAAAGTGTTAATGATTATTTCTTCCTCTTTGGAAAAAGGAAGACATTCTTCTTTATCAATCCAATCTAAAATTTTTGCACAAGAAGTTACCTCTTCTTCATCCTTGATCAGATCATCTTCAAGATATATCTCCTTTATCATGGTCTTGTGAGACTCTCCTAAGGCTACCACTTCTTGAGGGATGGCTTGAAAATCTTCTCCCTTCTTGATAACACATCTCACTTCAAATATGAAGGCAAAAGCTAATGACTTATCTCTTTGTTCACCAAGGGGATTCCCTATGGTAATCTCCTCCTCATAAACACTCATGAGGTCTTCTTGATAGTCATGAATTGATCATGTTCCTCTTCCTTTTCCTTTCTCAAGATAGGTCCTTCAACACAAAGAAAACATTCTTCATCATCAACCAAGGAAAGAGATTGAACACAAGGACTCACCTCTTCTTCAACACTTAAGACCTCTTGAGGGATCTCAAGTTGTGTCTTAACTACTACAATCAAATTTTTATTTTCAAAAGCTTCAATATATTTTACCTCCTTCATGGTGATACCAAGACTAGGCATCTTGAAATCATGTGATCTAGCCCAACATGGATATCAAGGAGGTAGGTTTTCTTCAAGTAAGAGTTCTCTTTCTTTATCAACCATCTAATCCTCCTTTGGTTTCCACACCACAGGTCTATCAAGGCAAAAGGTGATGGGGTAAGGACAAGATGAACTAGTTGGTGGAGGTGGAATATAGAGCTTAAGTTCATATTGAGAATGCAAGGTAAGAGACTCTTTGGGAATCTCTTGAGGAAGGGGAGATGGGGTGTGTTAAGGCATATGATATTTTTTAAAAATCTAAACCTTTCATCTCACCTTGACTTAGCAATATTATCTTTGCTTCCAATCCTCTATTTGCTTGGCTAGGTTCTCTTGGCAAAGTTTATCTTGAATTTGATAAGAATCATCATGGGGATAAGGATTGCATGAAGGCTGCCATGGAATAGAAAAAACTTCTTGAGGAAGGGTGGGAGGGACTTGCAAAGGATCAAATCCATTTTCCAGTTCACACTCTTGGACAATGCTTCTATCTTCTTTCTTACCCCATGACTCTACTATCTTGCTCGAAATTAGGATGTTAGGATTATATAAGTTCTCAATTTCACACTCTTGGTCAAGACTTTTCTCCTCCTTTCCCCATGATTCCAATATTTTGTTCTAACTTAGGACATTGGGATTATGAGTCTCTTTTTGAGGTGGTGGGGATACAATGTGAGAGGGAATGAAGGCTTGAAATCCACTTCTTTTACTACCAACATGGACTATTGCAAATGCATATTAGCCAACTCAGTTTGACTATCAAGATTAACTTCAAACACAAGATTTATTCTTTCAACTCTCTCCTCCAACTGATTTGGAAATGAATGACTTTGATGGGCTTGATTTGGCTCATAAGTAGGGGTTATGTATGGCTGGTATGAAATTTGGGAGAATGGATATGAAGGCTGATAGATATGGTGAGGTTGTCTTTCATGAACTTCTAGCCTATCCTCTAAGGAAGATACTAAACCACTCACATCAAACATCTCACTTGTGAGCCTTTTCCAATTGGCTCTCTCAATAGGTACCCATTCTCTCTTAACCAAATCTAATGAATCTCTAACCTTTTGAATGACATGATTAGGAAATTCTATACCACATCCTCTTTGTGTGTTGAAATCTAACATTTATCTCTCATATCCCAAAAGTGTTTGCTTGAAGGTGGAAATGGGCTAATTAGAGAAAGGACTAAGTTGACTATGAGGGGTAAAACATTGAGAAGGCTGGCTAGAAGACTGATACAACTCATGACAGGGCTGAATATTGTCATATTGGGACTGATAATGATCATAACAAGGTTGACCAAGAATTTTTTCATATTGATAGGGAATGGGATAAGATGGATATGTTTCTCCAAATTGTAGAGAACAAAACTCAAAACCAAGGTCAGCCATGAATCTTCATTGAAAGCAAGGACACAAAGAATCATGTTACCTTCAATCTTCAAAGGACAACTTGGGCTGCTTGATCAACTGATATGTCTTCAGAGTCACCATTGATGCTTGAAAAGATGCCTCCAAAGGCTGATGTGTTGAAGGACAACATCAAAAATCCTCCAACTCTTAAAACAAGAATCCCATCAGGCATGCCAAAAACTATTATGAATTAGATGTGCACCCTTTGAGGAGATTCAAATCTCTCCTCATCCAAGTGGCACAATGAAATCACCTCTAAGATTGTGGGCAGCCTAAGGAATGAGGTGGGTCTCTAGATAGGGATAGCTCCCTTGATGTACCACTTAGGATTGAACTTACTACTAATTTTTGGGGTGAAAAGAGAGAGAGAAAATTGAAAGCAAATCTAGACTAAGGGAGTGATACACCAAATAAATTTGATGAATTCCAATCAATTACATTCTACACTTGAGACCAAGAAACAAACTAAAAATACACTCCTTTGGCCACCATGAAAATCTTCATGGGAGATATGAGTATTGGAACTTGGCTTCTCATGCTTGTTTTCATGTTTCTTGTATGCCTGAGTTGATACTTGAGTCAAGAATGGATTCCTTGATATTTTTTCTACCTCTAAAAGCTCAAACACCTCTGATAGTGACCCAAAAATATGTTTAAATGTATTGGAGTGTTTGTTTCATGTTGTAAATGAAAATGACTCTTTGTTTGGGCCCTAGGCATAGCCTTGTTTCTTGATTTTGATTGAAACCTTAGTGGGTTAAACCACATAATTGATATTTTGAGATCCACGAGTTCAAACACATTTAACATGATCCCATAGACATGATTTGGTCCATTATAAAGTTCATTTAGGTCCACAATTAAAAGTGACCTATGGTTTGGTTTCTAGGAATAACCATGCATACTAGGTGTCAAGATCCTCTCCTAAGAGTACAATTGATTACCTTTGTATAAGCAACTAAACATGGAATTAAACTAGAAGTAATATGTAACTAGAATTTAGAAACAACAAAGAATAGGAGATATGAGAAACAATACAATCCATATTAACACTCTTCCAGAAGGAAATACAATGAAAAAATATCTTCTTCTTCCCACACCTCTTAGGTGTACAGTAATTCTCCCTCAAGAGTTCTCTCTCTCTCAATCAATTACAATCAACTCAACACTGAGTTGTTCCCTCTAGTGACAATCAACCCAATGGTTATTGTTGCCTACTCTCGTCCACAGACCTTCTTGTAGATCTAATTGGTCTTGCTTACACCATGTGTTGCAGATCTTCTTGATCTTGCTACTCCACATATCTAACTGATCTTGCACACACACACCTGCAAATCTTCTTGATCTTGCTACCCTGTAGATCAACTGACCTTGCTTACCTGTAGATTTTTTTGATCTTGTACTCTTGTAGACCTTCTAGATCTTACACTTGAAGATCTAATCCTTCTTAGTCCTAATTACAATACAGCCCCATGGGTCTATTAAATAGATCCCAAAACAAACAATAATTAGAAATGTAGACTCAAGACTAAAATTAGTCTTTACATGCAAACTAACTATCCATCTAAAATTAGAACAACAGTTCTGGAAACACATAGGTGACCGACATCGGTTCCTATTTGACCGATGTCGATCAACCATAATCGATGCCAGTTACTGTGTAGCTGGAGATGACCGATGTTGGTTGGCTTGACCGATGTCAGTTACTCTATAACTTAATAACCTCCACATTTTCATACCAGTGAAGCTTTTAGCTCCATAACTTAACAATCTTCCACTCAGAGATAAATAGCTGCACCTGTACCTGTACCTGTACATCCTCTAATTTGTTTTTGGCTTGTATCTCCATCTTCAAGTTCAATCTTGAAGATCAACCACCAATAGTGAACACATATCCTGTGGTGCTTCTCCTACCATCCAAGTCACCTACCATATTTGAATCTACATACCCATGTAGAGAAGTGTTTGACCCTGCATAGCATAAATACCTACTACTGGTCCCTCTCAGATATTTGAGAATCCACTAAACTACTTTTCAGTGCTCCTTTCCTGGATTGGCCATAAAATTGATGACAACTCCCACTGCTTGGGCAATATCAGGTCTAGTACATACCATGTACCCAATCTCATCATGTGATTTAGGACACTGTTCATAGCTAAACCATAACTGTCCAACCATAGGTGTGCTTACCGATTTTGCATCCTGCATATCAAACCTCTCCACTACCTTATTCACATAATCCTCTTGAGACAAAATCAACTTGTGATTTTCCTTGTCTCTAGAAATAGTCATGCCAAGGATTTTCTTCGTTGCTCCTAAATCCTTCCTGGCAAATGTCTGAGCTACTTTTACCTTTAGCTCTGCAATTCCTTGCATGTGTGACCTTGCAACAAGCATATACACTACATACAGTAACAGGATAATGTAGCTATCATTATCCAACCTGGTAAAATAAATACAATGGTCACATTGACATTGACTAAAGCCATGCTTTGTCATAAACCTAACAAACCTCAAATACCACTGTCCTGGAGCTTGCTCAAGACCATATAACCTGGCCTTCTATCTCAATTGTCCATTTTCTCCTTTCTTTAACTTGTGAATCCATTCATCTTTCAGTGCTTTCTTTCCGACTGGCAACTCTACTAAATCTCATGTTTGGTTCTCTTCCAAGGAATCAATTTCCTCATTCATGCCATGCTTCCACTATTTCCTAGATTTTACCTTCATTGCCTCTTCAAAAATTCCTGGTTCTCCACCATCAGTGAGCAAGAAGTAGTGTAAAGAAGAGGAATAATAAATTTGAGGCTTACTTACCCTTTCAGACCTCCTCATGGGCGTTTGAGACTCATTGACAGCTTGTTGTTTGCCCAAATTTCGTTCTAACAGTGACCGATCCCGATCATCTCTTAGTCTACACCTGACCAATGTCAGTTCCATGTGATCGACCTGATTGACGTCAGTTCTCACTTGATCGATGTTGGTTTCCATCTACCTGACATCATCGACTTTGGTCTCCACCGGACCAACGTTGGTTCTTTCCTGATCGACGTTGGTTCTCACCTGACCGACGTCGGTATCTGTGTTTTTTTGTGAGTGATTATTTTTACCTGCAAGCTCATTTTAGATCATAACCTTGTCCAAATCAACATTTCCCTACTTAGAATTATTCAGCCTCTTGAGCTGATCTCTATCCATCATCTTCTCCTTGAAAACCAAGGCTTTTCAGTTCTTACATATATCAAAAACATCATATTTCCTCTTTATGCAATAAGCCCATTCCTTTCTTGTAGCATCATCAATGAAAGAAACATAATACTACGATCCTCCAATAAAATCTCTCTGAGCTGGTCTCCACATGTTTGTGTGAACAAGCTCCAACCTGTGCTTCTTCTTTGTTGACCCAGTTGTGAGAAACTTCACTTTCACCTGTTTCTCAAAAATACAATGCTCACATAAATCTAGATCTATCAAATTTGAAAGCATACCTTTTGACTTAAGAACATCCATTCCCTTCTCACTCATGTGACCAAGCCTACAGAGCCACATCTTTGCATCTACATTTGAAGTAGATAAAATAGAAGGAGAATCAGTAATATAAGTAAATAGATAAAGTGTACCTACTTTCTTACCTTTTGCTAATACAAGTGCACCCTTGGAAACCTTCCAAGATTCTACTGTGAGAGTTACTGTGCAACCCTCATCACCCAACTTTCCTACAAAAATTAGACTCCTCTTCAGGATGGGAACATGCATGACATCCTTCAACACCCATATGTTGCCAGTCTACAATTTCAGGTGCACTTTCTCTTTGCCAACAATTTGACAAGGTTCACTATCCCCTAAATAAATTTTTCCAAAGTCTCCATGGACATAATCATGGAAAAATTCTCTATTTGGGGTTGCATGGAAAGAGGCACCAGAATATAAAACCCAAGATTCAACTTTATCCAAGGAAAATATAAGAGCATCCTGTGTAACAATACCTGCATCTTTTGCTTCTTTATTTCCCTCATCCTGATCTTCTACCAACCAATAATCTTTCTTTACATGCCCTTTCTTTCCACAATTCCAGCAGGTTATACCTCCATTTTTGGATTTAGATCTACTGCCTATCTTTGACCTTGATTTCCCTTGCTCAATCTTCTCTCTTTGCTTTCCCCTGCTTTTAACACTTAAAGCATTACCTGATGTTTTCCCTGTACTTTTCCTGCAAATTTCTTCATTCAAGATTACACTAACAATATCATCAACTTTCAAGATATTTGAAGTAGACGCAATATTACTAACTGCCATTACCAAACTATCCCAACTTTTAGGTAAAGAGCATAAGATTAAGAGAGCCTTAATTTCATCATCAAAATCTATTTTGACTGAAATTAACTGATTTACTAATCCATGGAAATCACTAAGATGACTATATACCGATCCACCTTCCTGCATTTGTAAATTAAATAATTGCTTCATAAGAAATACCTTATTTGAAGCTGAAGGTTTTTCATATAAATTTGCCAAAGATTCTATTAACTCTACCATTGCCTTTGCCGGTGATAAGTTGGAAATCACAGACGATGCCAAGCTCAGCCTTATAACGCCCAGAGCCTTTCTATCAAGAACATTCCATTCTTCATCTTGCATATATGTGGGCTTACTTGAAACCCCACCCAATGGTAAGAATAGATCTTTATGCTATAAATAATCTTCTATCTGCATTCTCCATAATTGATAATTCTTTCCATTGAATTTCTCCATTCTTAGTCTATTTTCTTCTGCCATTGCTTTACTCCCACTCAAACAAAAACCCCTGTGAGTGACCTGTAATCAACAAACACTAATCCGCTCTGATGAACTTTGTTAGTGAACCAAGCTCTGATACCAACTGTCAGAATCCTCTCCTAAGAGTATAATTGATTACCTTTGTATAAGTAACTAAACATGGAATTAAACCAAAAGTAATATGTAACTAGAATTCAGAAACAACAAAGAATAGGAGATACGAGAAACAATACAATCTGTATTAACACTCTTCTAGAAGGAAATACAATGAAGAAATATCTTCTTCTTCCCACACCTCTTAGGTGTACAGTAATTCTCCCTCAAGAGTTCTCTCTCTCTCAATCAATTACAATCAACTCAGCACTGAGTTGTTCCCTCTAATGACAATCAACCCAATGGTTGTTGTTGCCTACTCTTGTCCACAGACCTTCTTAATATTGCATCCTATAAATCTAATTGGTCTTGCTTACACCATGTGTTGTAGATCTTATTGATCTTGCTACCCCGCAGATCTAACTGATCTTGCACACACACACCCACAGATCTTCTTGATCTTGCTACCCCGCAGATCAACTGACCTTGTTTACCTATAGATCTTCTTGATCTTGCACTCTTGCAGACCTTTTAGATCTTACACTTGAGGATCTAATCCTTCTTAGTCCTAATTACAATACAAGCCCATGGGTCTCTTAAATATATCCCAAAACAAACAATAATTAGAAACACAAACTCAAGACTAAAATTAGTCTTTACATGCAAACTAATTATCCGTCTAAAATTAGAACAATAGTTTTGGAAACACATAGATGACCGACGTCGGTTCCTGTCTGACCGATGCCAGCCAACCATAACTGATGCCGGTTACTGTGTAGCTAGAGATGACTGATGTCAGTTGGCCTGACCGATGTCGGTTACTCTGTAACTCAACAACCTCCACATTTGCATAATAGTGAAGCTTTTAGCTCCACAACTTAACACTAGGTTTGACTACAACCCTAGGTACATAGAGTAATATATTTGGTTTAACTTTCCCTTGATAGGTTTCCGATGCTTTTATGTATGTATTCCAACTTCAAAAATTCTCCTTTAGACTCTCCTTGACTTCTGGTTCACCTTTTCATCACTATACTCCTAACTCTGCCAGTTTTGTGTGAGGGGGAGTACCCCCTTTCTGAGATAATATAGTGGTTAATTCCCCTATTATCTTAGGAAAATTTAATATTTTAGGGACCTATTAAATTTTTGAGGACTCTCCACACCAAAATTTAGCCTCTGATCATATGATTAAACCCTCCAAACTTGCAAATTCCAAGACTAGTTTCTAGGCAGAAGACTGTGTGCAAGAAATGCTAAGGTGGATTGTGTTTGTTCACTTAGATACCTTAATTTTACCTGATTTTCATTATAAAAATCCTATAAATACACTTATATTCATGTTGAATATGCCTTATGCCAATTTACTATTTCAATTCTCCAAATATCCCTTGCTATCTTTGACTTCTTCAGATTATAAGTGCAAACCCTGACTGTAGACTGAAACTGTAGGTGTGTTTTGTATGATATAGCTTAGGATTGGTGATTATAAACCTCCATACAATCCTATTGAATCAATTTATTCTTGCTTTAACCCCATTATTCACTTTAGCAAGCTCCTATTTATCACCTTAATCTGCTTAATATTTGTATCACAATCACCTAGTTGAATGTAGGTGTTTATGTATAATTAGATTTCAAAGGTAGTGATTAATAACTCATATAAATCTATTTGAGTCATTTAGATCATTTTTATTCACATTTTATTTGCAAACATCTCACCAAACATAGTCCTATTTTGCTCTGTCTTACCAACATCTAGCTGATTGAGTACTTGCCTTAGAGAGGGGGTCACCTGTAGGTGTTGATGTCTTGACTGGGGTTGACCAAGGTGATTAAAACTTCCTTAAATTTTTTTCTAGGTTATCAACATATTTTTTCACTAGAATACACATTATATTCAACTTTCATGGCTAAGACACTATCAAATATCTTTGACTGAGTCACTAAACTTCTTCAAAGCTATAGATGCTAATGTAAGCCTGTGTATGAACACCAAGGTGTATATGAAGATCAATGGCATAGCTCATCATCATGATTATTTTTAAAGTATTCAAAAACCTACTTAAGTCATTTTATATTGTGTTTCAATCTCTTATCCTTTCCCATGCACTTTATGTTCCGACTGAGCCTCCATTGCCTCTGTTGACTGAGGCACTCTGTCTCCCTTACTTATAGGTTATTTGTGTGATTAGGGATTTAATACAAAGTATATAAGTTATTGGTACATTATAATATCATTAATTCAATATTTATACCCATTTATTTTATTTTATTGAGCCCTAAACCCTCTTAAGAAGTCCAAATCACTAGCTCATTGCCCCTTTTTGTTCATTATCTGTCACAATCATCTAAAGTGACTATAGGTGCATGTTTACAGATGAAGGGATGTATATATATGGTGTTTTATGACTTAATATGTGTTATTATATCAAATTCATGCATTATTTAATCACCTGGGGTCATATCCATGCCTCAATAATCTTTATATCTCACTGTCTGGTCCATATTGAGAAACTCAGCTTTGGCCCCTACCTCCAACCTTGCTCTAGGTCACTATGATTCAAATGAGATTATTCATGGTGATAAAATATTGCCTTGAATAATTTTGAGGTCAAAAAATGTCTCTTATACTTTCACTCACATTAAATGCCCCTATAACATCACTAAAACAACAAAATGGCTCATTGTCTGCTTGTAGGTCATCATTTTCCCAGTGTACCGACTGCAAGTATGAAAGAGGAACAATAATCACTTATTATATTATCCTTGATGATCCTCATGTAATTTTATGTGTCATAAAATCCATAAAACTACTTTATCCATATGTTAATGTCTCATTGATCACTAAAGGCTTTAAAATGCCATTTACATCTTCAAGCTTGTAGATGTTACTAAATCATCTTAATGTGTTCTGTGACATGTTTGAGGTCTCAAAAATCAACCCTTCCCTCACTATCTGACCATCAAACCTAGCATGCACCTAGTCTATCATAGGGGAAATATGGTTGGCCAAACTATATGTCTTGAAACTATCCCCAACCATGTGATATCTTGTCTCCAAAACACCTTAATACCTCTATTTTGTGCTTTTAGGGAAAAGAGTCCCTATATCAGTCATCTGCCTTTAAACATTATTCCACACCTCCTTTTTAAAATTTGACACTTATGACTTTTCATGTATCCTTCATCATAAAAACATCCTAAATAGGTGTCAGGCCGATTCCATCTCTCCATACAAAATCTATGGTTCCCTGTTCAACCACCTATAGGTGGAGATTTTGATAGTAATTAGGTAGTGTGGGTAAGATTGAGGTAGTAGACATAGAATTTAGCCTTAAAATAGGTCCTAAAATCATTTTCATGCTCCCAAAAGCATATTAAAACTATCATGGATGTAAAACAAGAACTAACACCTTCCATTCAATGTGAAATTATCTTCTAATCAATCTGTATGCAAGCACATTCATGGTAGATTGAAAAAGCAAGTTACACATGACTAAAACTCCAAGAGAATTTGATTTTAAAGTGAAATTTGAAAGTGAAATGAAGTTAATATCACTTGTAAAATAATATAATTAACCTATCATAACCATATTAAACCATGAAAAAACATGGAATCCTTGAAAATGGAGGAAAACTGCCAATCAACCTAGAATGGGCCAGTCTACAAACTTGAGGGTATTAGCTTTTCAAAACAACTTAAAACTTGACACCCAAAATGGTAAGTGTTAGACAAGGATTCCAACATCCTCTGGAATCAATATGATCATCTGAATCATATGGAATTGCTTGAGCCAAGGCAAAACTTGAAGGATGCACGGATGAGCAGGCAATTTTACATAGTCCACTTCAAATATATGGTTCATTAAGAAAAGTTAACCAATATAAAAAATTATTATATATGTTTTAAGGTATAATATTTTAATATCATCTCCCAAAATAATTTTTCTTGAAACTACCTGTGCTGTTTGTACCAAGGAAAAACCTGAGTGTCACTTCAGTCTGTCCAGTAAAGTAAGAGATGAGAGGAATGGTTTTGGATTAAAATTATCAATTAAATATAAAAAAAATCATGGATATAAGCTTGAGGAATATGGATAGACATTCCATGTCCCTCCCCCATATGACACACTTCCCAAGGAGATGTACAAGTGTCCTTTTCTTCTTTTTCTTTAAGAAAACTGACCTTTCTCTAAATGAACCTAATTTTTTTTAGTTTTTTCAGTTGATTAAGACTTTTAAGGACACATGGGACATTACATAATGTATTTACACTTGCACATTTCCCAATAAACCTATACAAAGCATTAAATACACTATTTTTGACCCATAAAATGACCCAAAATGATAAATGGACCTAAAAAATACTGGACCAAAGATAGTAAAACATTAATTGACATAAAATGACCTATAAAACACCTCATGATAATACATTATACCCCCTTATAGGCCTAAAAATCAATTTTTTTACTAGGGGTGCCCCAATTTGACCTAAACGTTAAATTTAGTCAACATGTATCACCAAATAGTTTTGGTAGACAACCAAAAGTGACAAACAAGAAACCAAAGACATTATGGAAATTACGTATTTCATGATAAGAATGCATGATGATTTCAATTGGCTTGAGTTTTTGGCCTCAAAGCTGATCACAAACATTGAGACAGTTCTTGTTGATGCATCATAGGTATTTTAGTATGAATTCTTAGTCTTAATCCTCTATTTTACACAATAGAAGTCACGAGAGGGACCAAAAAATCTAGTTGAAGGTTTTTGGATTGCTAATATGTTTACCAACATTGATTGGAATAAGAAAGGGCAATACTACAAAGATTTGGGTCCATTTAATGCATGGTGGCTAGATATCCAATAAATGATCACATCGAACCTCCAAATACCCAAGGAGATTATGTAGTACCTATTGTATCATGCGACAGTGAATAAACTACATAATGGAAATCAAATCAAAGCTACCCAAATAAATTATAACCCTACTGCCCTTTTTCATTACTATGTTATAGGATCACGTAGAAGTTTTATGCTAGAAATCCATAGCTATTAGGTCAATATAAATTTTGTGCTCCATACCTCTAGGTGTGCAAAAAATCATGCCTACACAAGCACAATCTCAATTGTAGGCACCACCACAAACTAAAATGACTCCATTATAGGTTGAGAAATGTAAGAGGAAGAAACCAACACATCGATCCTCACCACCACCACCTAAGAAGAGGACATGCCATGCAATGTCATGGATAGATAATAAGCATTTACAAAATATAACATTTAAGGGTGACCTGGGAGAGTTAAGAGTTGAAGAACATGAAGTATTATAATCTATTATCATAGACATCAATAATGATGTTTACAAGTAAGAAGAGGAAAAATAGTTCTTCTTTTGGAAGGCAGTGTACACTTATTATATGTAGAATTAGGTGAAGAAATATTTGTGGGTGGATATAAATCAGCCTCCTCTATCTATCATTGAAGATAATTTTGGATAATAAGTAGCATGCCAATGATTTCAAGTATAACCTTTTCAAAAATTTAGTTGTAGGATTCTCTGCTGTGCACAAAAAGGATCTTCTGACATAGGAGAGTCCACCTCCTACCTTAGTGCATAGGCTTAGGACCCATGTTATGCCTAAACTATCTCAAAAAATAAAGTATCAGATGGTGTCCTTTATATAATGAACAATAGAGGGTGGATCAAAACAAGTGCAAGAACCCCAACAACAACCTTAGGTCGAGATGATAAAGATGACAAATAAGACACTCACTCCCCTCCATATTTAAGAAATAAAATGACTGCATAAAAAGATAATGTTGTGGAATCATCCTCTTTAGAGGATTCATAATCAGTTACAATGCTTGACTCACCAAATACCATTGAGTATCTTGAAGAGAGTAGTTTTCCATAGCCTGAGTAACAAGTGGAGCAAATAAATATCATAACACAACAATAAACTGTGTAGGAGCAATAAGATCAAGAAAAGGCACAAAAGGAGGCTAAGAAGAAGGAGAAGGAGAAGGAAGAGAAGAAGAAAAATAAAAAAGAGGCAAAGTGCAAGGCTATCAAGGAAGAGAAATAACACAAATAATAGGCCGCAAAAAAGGAATGCAGGCAAAAATTTGAGGAAATAGAGGTGAAGAAGAATGAAGAAGAAACAACAAGGAAAAACCAAGAAATGCAGGTTGTGCACCAAAAGGATGATGAAATAATGAAACTTGAAAAGGCTCAAGAGAAGCAGAAGGCCAAATAAACTCTACACACATAAGAGGATCAAGCTAAGTGAGAGGTTGAGGAGAAGGAATGCAAAGAAAAAGCCATGGCTAAGCTAAAACCCAAACTAAGGTAAAGGAAAAGGCCAAGGCCATGGTTGAAGTGGATACTAAAGCCAAAGTAGAGGAAGAGGCTACTAATGTTTAAGCAAGATCTATCCTAGATTGATCACTCCATTTTAAAACTTCTTGATGAGTTGTAATTCATTCCTCCACAATAACTTCAACAGGTGCTCTAACAGAAGAAGACTACTACAATTTCTCAGCCAACAATCTAATAGCAACCACAACCTCCTTCAATAGATTCTACAGTCTCAATTTTTTCTTCTAAACCTCGATCATAATCAACATCACAATAATCTTCTATGTAAACAATTTAGACCTTGCCACCCCCAGCTTAGTAGGTACTATGCACCATTCAAATTTTACAATTTTCATAATTTTTTTTACATTCTAATAGAATGACCTTAAGCATTAAGAGTGGGGCCAGGTTGAAAATCCATAAAGTGTGGCCACCTAGTTAAGCTAGTCTATTGAAAACCTACAAGGGCAATGGACTAGTATGCTACTTAGTTGAAAACCTAAAAGGGTGGATAAATAGTGTGTAAAGAGTAAAAATTGATATACAACATCTAAAGTGATAATCGTAACTCTTATTTCTATTTTATTTCTTCAACACAATCCAAGTTTTCAAGTTTTAGCTCTAGATACTTTTGTTGTGACTTTATCTTAGGATGAGATAACTGTTTAAGTCTGGGAATGTGTTGGGAGTAAAACAAGGCTACTAAAATCATGGAGTGTAATTGATGGACACACATATGACTTTCACTATTTTGTCTCTTGTATATCTTTTTATATGTAATTAGCCCTTGTAAGCATAAAAATAGGTTTCAAGATGTGAATAATATTTCATATGGATGTAGGAAAAGGATGAAATATGAAGCAACAACACTATGTAAAATTATATATAACACTCAGTTGTATTTTGAAATGGTTCCGATGTGACAGGGTTTAATATATAGTTTCACAATGTTTTCCTTTACTTGTATTTTACAGTTGTTCTATGTGTAGTTATGCTCTATTTCCTAAATCTATTAATTGTATAGATCTTATCAATTTTTTTTATCAAATAAGTCCATGTTTTATGCTCGTTTATTCCTATTTTATTAATTAATGGATAATTTAAATTTAATATGCAATCTACTATATTATTTTGTCATCTATCACACTGCTATCCTTGTACTAGCATGTTCTGATGGGTTTTTTAGAAACCTCTGCTAACATATTATTAATTGTCCATAACTCCTTTACTTATCATTCTATATATGCAAAAAAAGGAACATTTTTTAGAAAAACTCAAAATCAATACATATACATAATTATGTTTAGTTCAATTATGTTAATAAATTTGTGCAGGATTATTTAATACTTGTTTCTACCTAGTTTTATATCACATATGATTCACAAGCATACATGAAGGATTTTCCATCCCTAAACTTGTTTGTAGGTTACTTCACCATATCAAACACAAAAATCCAATTCAAATATTAGCCCATTGACTATATAGTAGTGCACCTAGCTAATGTCCACTCACCCTACTAGTGTTCTAGTGAGCTTAGGCTATCAGTTCTTGGATCCAAACAAGACATAGGCCTCTTCCAATTTTTTTTACTTCAACAAGCTCACTAGGGGCATCTTATACACATGTTTTATCTATCTTTGGCTATCCCTCATTACTCATATCTCAGTTATTTACATGGCATTACATCTATCAAAATTTATCACTTACTAACACATTGATATATTATCAGTTACCTATGTTATTGAATATATTAGTGCTACACATTATTCATGTTAATAAATTACATATGCCATGTATGCCTTTCATGTTTACTTTATTGCTTCATGTCTTGTGTGTATTGTCTTATTGAATTAAGGATATTTGAACTTCCTTATGTGTGGATCTTTGCCTTCATTGTTTGATTCTATGCATAAATGAGGACATTTGAAAATTTCTTTGTGTGTGCTTATATGCATGTGAGGACATTTGAACATGTCCTTGTGTGTGTTTCTATGCATGCGAGGAGATTTAAACATGTCCTTGTATGTGTTTCTATGTGTGTGCGGACACGTGAACATGTCATTGTGTGTGTTTATAAGCATTTGAGTGACATTTGAATATGTCCAATATATGTGGTCCCTTGGCCTTCTATTACATGTTTTGTGTGTTTTTCATGTACTCTATGTTTCTCTGCATCATGGCCATGATACTTGCATGTTTTTTTTTCTCGTTTTGATTAGTTTTAAATACCATGATAGATATCATGCACCCTCTTAGTTTTTGATACCATGATGGATATCATGCATCCATCCCTAAGTAGTTATATTTAGTTTCAATATTTAGTTTGATTACTTATATCTACGTACCTAATTGTTAACATCTATCTATACATTCTCACTATTTATGGTTATTTATACATGCATCTCACCTTATTATTATGCTCAATATATATGTATGTATGTATGATGATGATGCCATGTTTTCCATGTTATCGTTATTACTCAAATTTACATATTTTACATAAAATATACAACATAAATTTGTATTTTGAGTTAAGTTATTACACAAGCTCAATAACCCACCTCAAAAGAGTGGGAATACATAGGGGTTTGTCTTAAAGACTACACCCATTAAGTATAGTACATAGATAGACACAGACAAAAAATTGTAGTACTCATACAATGAATCATAGAACACACACAAAAAACACTAAGAAAGTTTGGATAGTAGTGCTCCATTTAGACAAGAACACACCCCACTATTGTTGAATCAGGGTGCTATTATCCCAAAACACATAAACCAATCATTTATAGAATCTATAGAGTCTCATAAAGTTTAGAAAATTTTGCAACAGGTTCACATCTCCAGTTTCTAGAAAATACTCAAAAACTGTCTTAGATTTTCTTAGTTTGGGGATGTGTGACATGTGTTACTAGGTTAAACACACATGTTTTTTTCTCAGAATGGCAATTGTTATTACTCAATCTTAAAATCCATATACACCTAATATCATATTGGGGGCATGTGCATAGCATATTATTTTCTCCTTAGTTTTACTCCAATTTCATATATGGAATGGTAATGCTTTTCATTATCCACACTATATACACCAAACCAAGATAATACTAATTTTTTTCACAAGTTTTATTCCATTTTTGCACTAGTTTTACAACAAAAATGAGACTTATTCTATCCACAGTATTTGGTTCACTTTTTTTCACCAAAATTTGCACTAGAATTCTCTATTAGAATTCATATAGGGATTCCAAACTACTTCAATAATTTGGGTATGAAATTATGGAGTCAAACATATATTGAATTCTTAATCATACTCTTCTAATCAATTACGATTGAGGCATGCACAATCTAGTCCAAGTTTTTTAATGTGATTGAAATCTGCAAGGGTCCAACCCTCTACAGTCACCAATTTTGCACTAGAAACACAATGCTTAATGTACCCAAATAGGTATCCTTCTTATTAGATTTATAAGTTTTCTTGTCTAACCTTATTTATTTTAATTTTAAGTAAATTTTTATTTTATACATGTTTTATTTCAAGTTTATGTGAAGCACAATTCAACATCGTGGCCTCTATTCAAGACTATGCTTCACATGTAAGTTTAGGTACACACTTTTTATTTTAATATAATAATTTCACTTTGTTGCATTACTGAGATAAAATGGAGAAAAATGTATACACATAAATTAATATTTACGCTAAAATAATGTACTTGTGACCACTATTTTGACACACTTAGCTTATGCCTTGCTCTAGGACTTTTTGACCACTTATTTTTCTCTTCGTTTGACAAGTCACTCTTTTAATAAACCAAAATTCATCAATAATATCCATATTCAAACCATTCAACAACCTAAGCTTACTAGCATACTGAATCATACCTTCATCTTAGTAGTTTTCCCCTCTAAAACAATAACACCACAATGAGACAATAACACACCTTACTACTATTTGCTCTCACCAACAATGTCCTCCTACCAAGTAATAACTATTTTCCAAAATTCAAAAGTTGTATAAGGTTCATCCTACAAGTTTAGGAAGATCCATCCAAAGGAATTAAAAAAAAACCACCATAAAAGCACATTTCAAACCATTTTGTACATAAGAGGCTTCCACATTGAAAAACACCATAATTTTAATTTTACACTGAGATAAAATTCCCTATTTATCCAAATTATGATTACATACAACCCTAATATCCCTGAGCTAAATTCTAAATACATATCTAATGTCACAAGTCAATTTTGAAGCACTTAATCATACCAAGATTGCACCAACATCTAACATCTTGAATTAGTTTTGCACACACCATCGTATCATGAGAGAAGTACATGGAGTTTGATCCCTTTTTAGAGTATCGGTATGTAATAAATGCTCAACATAGAAAGAGTTGAGGTCAAGCAAAAATTCAACTGCGAACTCCTTTTTACTCCGTGATTGCATTTTGTCGTCATGTTTATTAAGCTAGGGTTTCAAGTGGAAAAATAGTTACACATTGATCCTTGAATTGAATTGAAAGCTCATGCATAGTATACATAATAAATATATGAAGTCAAACATAACCCATAAATCTTAGAGCCATGTTTGTTATCAGCCAAGGCTGAACTATTTAGACAATAGTTCTCTCCCTGTTGTCCAATCATGATGATATTGTCTAGGAACCCTTACAGCTCCTATTCCAAGTATACTAAAATTCAACACAGTCTCTCTATTAGTCTTAGATTTGAAAACAATGCGCATCTCAATTTTCCAGCTAAATTTATATTTCTCTTTTGCACTTTTCATAATTAATATATTTCTAGATTTAACAAGTTTAAAATTAATTTGTATCCTTTATTATATATATGTAACAATATTATTTTACACAACAATTTATCATATTAGGTAATCTATTCCCTTAGTTTTTCTAAATCTAACAAAATACTAAGTGAGGTTTATTCATTAACTCCTTTCTTCTAATTAATTATTTTAACTTTACTATAAAATATAGAGTTATGTGCTCTTGACACAAATAATTTGATTGCAACTTGGTATGCTTTCCATATGCCTCAGGTGAGCACCTAGAATTTGCATGATATTCTTGTGTTGTTATAATTAGTATTAGGTATGCATTAGGGGTATCAAAAAATTGTTGAGGACAAATGTAAAATTCACCCAACACTATTGTGTCCCAAAGTAATCCTAGAAACATGATAAATGTATAAATTTTATAAATAAAATAAATTAGTAATAAAATATTGGAAATAAGGGTCTTATGTCAAATTTAAATGTCTACACTATCTTAAAAAATATATGATTAATAATGAAAGCATCCTAAAAATAATTATAAATTGTTCTAAAATTAAAAAGAAATGAATTATATATTAAAATTATTATAAAGAAATTTAAATATTTTTTTAATAGTATAATTTTTTTTCTTAAGTCATTCTAAAAGAAGATTAAGCATTTGAAGAAATTTTGATCATTAATAAATGAAATAGATAATGAATTGTATTTAAACTTTCAAACTATTTTAAAGTTCTTATTATTACACAAAATTTCCATTTTTTTCATAATATATTTTCATAAACACATACAATTAAAATAATAGTTAATTTCAACAAAAGTGACATGAGTGTTGTACTAACCCCATTACATTCTAAATAATAAAAATTAAATTACATATTTCAAATTATACAAGGCATAGAAAGCCACAATTTAAAGCTTCATATGTGTTACTAACAACATAGAAAGGCTCTAAAATATATATGCAAGGCATGCTGCAAATCAAATCTTCAAATATGACATCAAAAAGTGATGGACTCTAGTCAACCGCCAAGCCAAGAACTCTCAAAACAAATATGGTGACCAAATGGGTAAGGTGACACAAGGGTAAACATATGCATAAGTGGGGCTCTCACTAGAAATGCCTATAACCTATGAATACAAGTTTTAACTTTTCTCTCATTCAAAACACACCCACCACAAAACAACAACAACAACAAAAAAAAAAAAAAAAAAAATTATAAAGAAAGAAACATGAGAAGTGAAAAATAATAACAAAAGAGGATGAGTATTCTCTTGAAAGAATAACATGCCACAACCTCAATTAATAATCTTAACAATAATATATGATACTTATATATGAAGAGAAGAGGCGATAGGGATGGGGAGTGGTGGAAAGGTGTTCGTAACTTTTCATATAATATCTATCCAAAACCTTTATGAAAATAAGGAGAATAATAATTTCAACCATATTTTTCTATGAGATATACTCATACCACTTAGCATATTCCAAACAATAACTTAATGTCACATATTCATCCCTCTAACTCTATCTCTAAGCTTGACATAATACTAATCCAACTTAGGTAACATGACTTCACCGAATTTAATCAAGAGTTAAATATAAAAATTGACAAGTCATATGATTCACAAAACTCTCAAAAGGTCTGATAAGAATTAAAAAAAATAATGTTTCGATATCCATGTAAACAAATAAGTCTTAAAACATAAAATGAGAAATATTTCATGGTATTATTTTAATTCACTCCACTTGTGTCCCAAGTTATTCATATTTCTAAGCTTTTTCCTCCTTTAATTAACTTCCCAAAGCACAATCTCAACCAATCTTGAACAACTATCAAGATAAAAAAAATTAACACCAAAAATATATCCAAGTGCGACTGCCCACAAAGAGAGGGCTCATATTACTTATAATAAATTTTATCAAATTCTTATCGAATCCATTGAAGGCATTTGTTTGCCTCTCTACTTATCAAGGCTTTTCCAAAAAGTCTTCCAAATCATCAACTCTTTGCACACTTTTAGAAACTCTATTATCATCTTATAATAAGAGTTTGTTATTTTTTTTTTACAATCTATTTCAATTTGATAAACAATAATTTACTTTCTCAAATAATAATTTATTTTATCATAACACATCAATTCTTAACAAGTGATGTGGAATTCAGACCAAATCGTTAATTCTTTGCGCACTTTTAGAAATTCTATCGTTATTTTGTGATGGGAATTTGTTTTTTATTATTGCAATCTATTTCAATTTAGTAATCAACAATTTAATTTATTATAACATATCAATTCTTAACAAGTGATATGGAATCTAGACCAAATCATCTACTCTTTGCACACTTTTAGAAACTTTATTATTATCTTGTAACGAGAATTTATTTTTTATTATTACAATCTATTTTAGTTCAATAAACAACAATTTATTTTATTATAACATATCAATTTCTAACAAGTGATATAAAATCTAGACCAAATCATCAACTCTTTTTATTCACTTTGAAAATTCTATTATTATATTATAATGATAATTTGTTTTTTATCATTACAATTTATTTCAGTTTAGTAAACAACAATTTATTTTATCATAACATATCAATTCCTAATAAATAATGTGTTATCCTCTAAATCGAAATATCATTGTAAATCAATTAAACATGCTAGTTATTAGAAATCTACATTAAATGAAAATAATCAATTAATAAATAATGTGGTATCCTCTAAATCGAAATATCATTATAAATCAATTGAACAAGCTAGTTATTAGAGATCTACAATAAGTGAAAATAATCAAAATTTTCTCTTCTTATTGATCACTTTTTAGGACCATCAATTCTTCTATCACAAGAGGAAATCATTCTTTAAAAAGCTTTCTGTTTGCTACCAATTTTCTACACAAGGTTGGTGCCACTCATGGCTGACACACATTTCCACTATCATCTTTTAACATATGTTACTGGATCTCATGATATTCAATATATCACTCCTCTCCCTAAATATAATTATCATCTATTTACAAATTCAAATTCACACGTACTGATTTAGTGACACACGTACTGATTTAGTGAGTGATTGAGTCGAAGTGAGAGCACGTTTCACCATCTCCTCATATTGTTTCTTTTCGTTCATCTCCCATCTTTCTCCCTTCATCGTCACAAACAAATTTCTGTCAATCTCATTATCAAATACAAGTCTTTAGCTGTATTTATACTAGCAAGAATAGTTTTTGTTCAGGACGGTACCTTTGTTTTCCTACGGATTGTCACCTCAAATACTGGTTTAGTTGACCGTAGTTCCCCGCACTGGATTTTCACAACCTCCAATTTCAATTCTCTCAAGCACTTTAAAATTGTAATAATTGCTTCCATGTGAGCAGAATTAGAAGCTCGGGTTACTTGCATGATCGCTTCATCTGGAATGGTCGTCTCCTCAATGACTACAACAGCTTCTGACAAACTGCTGCATTCTTCGGTTACATTCTGGGTAAGTGCATTCATTAGAATTCGGTTCTGTTGCTCAAGCTCTCCAATGCGAAGCTTTAACTGACTCAGCTCCATTATCGCATTTGACAGTATAGACTGTTTATCAACTTTCTGCAATCTTATCATTAAAATGGGAAAAATCTAAAATGTATAAAAATAGCGATGATAAAAAGGACAATTTTTTTGTTATTATTGATAACCACTTTTTATTTTGGATGTAAAGAACCTTCTAGACCCTGGATGGCAAAGAGGACAATTAAAGAAAACTCAAAATGACACATTCAGTACCCTCGATCATGTAATTTAAAATGGAAGAGTTTACCTTGGAAGTGTGATCAGGAAGAAGAGAATGTAAAGCCGAAAATTGCTGACTGAGTTTGGTTCTCCTGTTGCGCTCAGCAATCCTGTGAGTAAATGCATATGACTCCTCTACCAAACCATCATCTGCTTCCCAAATTGACCTGGTTCTGCTGTTTCTATACACTGTTTCACTGCAGACGCCGAACGCAATTGGACTCAGTATTCTGTGTACTTCCTGAATGCACTTTTTCCTTTTAATGTACTCTGGACTGCAGGGAGAATGTTCTCAAACAATTCATATTGCAGAGAGGAGTTTGAAATTTGTGGAATCTGGAGGGCTTGATGGCACGCCTCGTAAATTGCAGCAGGATGATGATACTGTTCAGAAAGCAGCTCATGAGAAACGTGCTCACCATTCCAGAGGCGATTTGTAACAACTGAATGTTCCCCCTGGAATTCAGGAAAATAATTGGGCGCTGAATAACCCCCACGATCCGCTGCTTGGAAAATAGTATCCAAATTGTTTTCCATCTCTGTGGAAGTCGAATAATTGATACAGCGGAGAACCAATTTAAAGTTTGAATGGGGAAGCTTCGGCGAATGTGTGGGTTTTGAAACATTCAAAAGAAACGAGGTCTTTTCGAGGTATGAAGAAAAGAGTCAAGAGGATTGGCAGTCGCAGTCGCAGGCGCAGGCGCAGCGAAGGGTCATGAGAGGGAGCAACCAGTCACCGTGATGTTCGGTCCATCAGTATATACGTCAATTCGCGCCAACGTCTTAGACTATCGCTAAATTTTAATTTTTGACTTTGCGGATCGAAAAAGAAAGAGAGACGTTTGTTTTTGGACGATGGAAACTAAAACGTGTGCGATGTTGAAATGGACGTGGAATTGTTCGACATTTGATAAGACTTTGCAATGAAAAAAACATGGTTTAATGGTTTCAGGTCAGAGTCAGGGTCCCCATTGCCCAAACCCAAGCCCGCATCTTCCATCGCCATTCTCTACTTTTTACCATCTATTTCCTTCATTTCAATGCTAATTAAAAATAGTTATAATGCAGGGCGAGGGCTCACATCACACGGGGGCTCCCTCTGTGTAGAATAGTTAGCTCTGACAGAGGCCTTGATTTCTCTCTCTCGTAAAGCTAAACAATAAAAGATAGTTATAATGTGTTGCTTAAGATCATAATTGTTATTGTTGGAATTTGTAATTTATTCTTTCCATCATTAAATAATTGTAATGTTTGCCACGCATTATTTAATTCCAAGGTATCATTTAATTTTGGTCTAGTCAGTATTTAGTTTTTTGGGTTAGTAAGTCATTTAATTTTGGTTTACTAGTATTTAATTTTTTTTGTTAGTAAGTTATGGTTAGTGGGTTCTTAAAAATAACACTGAAGTCTTCTTTACAACGAGGTATTTGAAATCTGTTTTATATGCAAGATTCAACAAGATTAAGAAATCAATTAAAGTGAAATTAAGGTATTTGAATGTTGTAGCATTTTATTATTATTTTTCTTTGTGTCTTATATTTTTTTTCAGATTGGTATCAGAGTATTGAAAAAAGTTTTTTGAAGTGGAGAACGAAAGAACAGATCATTGAAATGGTTGGAACAGAGGGTAAAAGTTGGCAGTGTTTGCCAACATTTGACGAACAAAATTATGATATTTAGGTATAGAAAATGAGGACGATATCGGCGGCGAGTGATTTATGGGACTGTGTGATCACTGGCTTCAAAGATGTGACCAATCAAGCAGCACATAATGAATTGTCAAATGCCCAGAAGACCCTACTAAAATAGAGCAGGAGGAAGGATACAAAAGCTTTGAATTTGATAGAGACGGCAATGACATAAGCCATATATCCTAGAATTACAACAAACTATACAAAATAAGCATGTGAGATCCTTCAAAATTCCTAAGAGGTACCGATAAGGTACATTTAGTAAAAATCCAATTACTTAGAAGAGAATTTGAAACATTGCAAACGAATGATAGCAAGTCTATTTCTGAGTTTATACTAGAGTCTCTAGTTTAACCAATCAGTTAAGAATTAATGGGCCAACTATAGTAGACCAAAGGATTGTTGAAAAGATATTTAGGAGTTTGCCCATGAGATATGATCTAATTTTTATAACTATTGAGGAGGCCAAAGACCTCTTGAGGATGAAAGTGGATGAGTTGATGGGTTCTCTACGAACCCACAAGCAACGGTTGAACAGATTCGGACCTTCTTCCCTAGAGCAAGCCTTCAAGGTTGAGGCCAATTTCAGAGGTAGGGGGAGAGAAAAGAGAAAACAAAGGTAAAAGCTTCAAAGGTAGAGGAAAAGGAAGAAGATACTATGTTATATCAAGTTCAGATAGTCAAGAAGGAGCAAGCATCTCCCAATTAGATTTTCAAGACAAGAAGAGTACTACTTCAAATAAAATGTATGATAAAAGTAATATTCAGTTCTATTGCTGTCATAAGTATGATCATTTTGCTAGTGAATGAAAAAAGAGACAACATAACCAATCAAGGCAAAGTGCAAATGTAGCCACTAATAATGTAAGTGAAACTGAACATTTGCCAAACATGTTCATTGTATGCAATGTTGCTCAGCAGAACAGTGCCGAGGTATGGTATTTGGACAATGCATGTCATAACTACATGAGTGGTAATGAGAACTTATTTTCCTCCATTGATAAGAATATTCACCCAGATATTAATACGGGGAATAATGAATTTGTTTATGTTATTGGCAAAGGGACTATCATTATCTACACCAATCAAGGTGAAAGGAGAGCAATCCATGATGTCTACTTTACTCCAAATCTAAAACATAATCTGTTGATTATTGGACAGTTAGTTCAAAAAGGCTATAGAGTCCTGATGGAGAATGGAAAGTGCATAATCTTTGATAAGGAAGGAAGCAAGAACATTATAACTACAATTCAAATGACAAAGAACCACATATTTTCTCTCAAGATGCAAATTGATCCTCTCAAGAGTACAACAATACTACATCAAGCAGCCTTCATGACAATCATCAAAGACACATCCTAACTTTGATATTTTAGGTATGGGAATTTAAGTTTTTCTGAATTAGATCTTTTATTTAAGAAGAATATGGTTATAGGTCTACCAATAATAGTATAACCTAAAAGAAAATGTGAGATGTGCATTTTAGGAAAACAACATAGGCACCCCTTTCAATCAGGGATGTCTAAGAGGCCAAAAGCACCTTTGGAGTTGGTGTACTCAAACTTGTGTGGCCCAATGAAAACTCTCACCCACTCTAAGAATGCATATTTCTTAACCTTCATATATGATTATAGCAGGAAGACTTGGATTTATTTCTTAAAGAATAAGTCTAAGACTTTTGAAAAATTCAAGTGGTTCAAGGCATTGGTTGAGAAACAGAGTGGATACTCCATCAAAATCTTGAGATTAGATAGAGGGGGAGAGTATGTCTCTAAGGCATTTCTAAATTTTTGTAGGAATGAAGGTATTGAAAAGAAATTCACAGCTAGATACACCACAATAAAATGGAGTGGCAGAAAGGAAAAATAAGACCATCCAAGAGATGGCTGCAAGCATGTTGAAATCCAAGGGGCTTTCAAAATAATATTGGAGTGAAGATATAGCAACAAAATTTTATTTATTAAACATGTGTCCCACAAAGGTTGTTCGAAATAGGACTCCACAAGAAGCGTTGACAAATAGAAAGTATAGTGTTGAACATCTAAGAATATTTGGGTGTCTGGCATATGCACATGTGCCAAATTACAAGAGGTATAAATTTGATGATAAATGAGAAAAGTGTATCTTCATTGGATATCATGAAGACACTAAATCATATAAATTGTTTAACCCTGTTACAAAGAAGATTGTGATTAGCAGGGATGTCGAATTCAATAGTTGCCATGAGTTGTCCCCATTGCCCAAGCCCAAGCCCGCATCTTCCATTGCCATTATCTAATTTTCACCATCTCTTTCCTTCATTTTAATGCTAATTAAAAAAGGTTATAATGAAGGGTGAGGGCTCACATCACACGAGGGGCTCCCTCTATGTAGTATAGTTATCTCAGGGTGTTGGGTCAAAGGCCTTGATTTCCCTCTCATAAAACCAAAAAGAAAAAGATAGTTATGATGTGTTGCTTAAGATCATGCTTGTTTTTAAATTTTGCAATCACTTATGAAAAAAAATAATGATTTACACTTCTAACAATAAGGTGGTATAATTATATATCAATTACTCTTTCACAGTTGGAAGAGGCTTTGATTATATCGACTCCTTTAAAGACTAAAATAATGTTATCTCAATGCTTATTGTACATACTACAATGAAAATTATAGGTATCACCCAATCTAAATAATTGTTTATCAAACTTTGAAAAGATATTTTTGTTTAACATGATTAAAGTTTGATAGTGAAACAACTTGGAACATTCCTTTACTCATTTTAGAATATTCCATTTAGTTGTTAATATTTACCTTGTTTCTAAAGTTTGGTAATAACAAATATTTGCTTTCACTTTTAGTAACATGAACCTTTTATTTGGTCACTCCATTCTGTAATTAATGTTTGTTGTTAGGATCCAAAAATATTAATATTCATTGTGCGAATTAATGGAGAAGCTTGTAGGGAGCACATATAAATGATGATTCAATTTTAGAGAAAAGACTGAGGTTCATATGGCTAATACTTTGAATAAATATTAGAGGGATTTCACATAAGTGCCCCAACTATGTATTAAACAATGTTTAATGGAGTTTTTAAAAATATATGATTAGCTCTTGCATGTCTCTGGAAATTGTTTCAAATGCTCATGACAAAAAAGCTTCAACCAACTATGGGTTGGACTCTTCATGTTTGTGCTAAGGCACAATGAGTGGACATCATTCATTGTTTTAATTTGGGACTTTATACAAATTTATTAAGTTTAATGGTGTTTAGGGTTATGAAAAATAATGTGTGCAAAAGTTTTTGTTTGTAAATAGCAAGCAAGATTGGTTATTTAAGATTTTTGCTCTTTTTTTATGAATAAATAGAAATGTTTTAAAGTTTTATGTAGTTTAGGGATTTGAAGTGAAATGTGTGCAGAAATATATTTATTATATAGCATGAAACTTTGGTTATATTATTTATAATAGAATTATTTTGTTGTGTTTGTTTCTTGTTGTTCTTCTTAGAGCATATATTTCTCAAATTTTTGTGGTAGTCACATAGATTATGTACAAGGGACTCAATAGATTGTCATAGAGTGATGATTTACACATAATGGTCTTACTCACTAGGTTATGAAAAGAATCAAGCATGTAAATATTTTAACACTTGTCACCATCATGGCCCTCATGGGTCACATACTACACAAATTCTAATGGGTAGGCAATGATCACTCTATTACTTTGCATTAATGGGATTGTGTCACGACATAATATTTTTTACATGGTTCAATAGGACATAGCTGTAATCTATATTGCTTGTAAATATTTATTTTTTTGTGTCTATTTATCACATAAGTTTCATTGATTTTTCAATTTTGATCTGGTTTTCACACAACATCATATCATGAGAGACCCCACATTTAAATAAAATGTTGGTGATTGTTTTTTTGAATAATTTTGTGTTTTGTTGCATTGCAGGTACAATTATGATGAACTTCAAAATATAATAATTGAGAATTTCCAAAATTATTTGTAGGGAGGTGATCAATATGTATTATTCTCGTTCCATTTTGAGCCGGGTCATAAAATCAAATCACTAGATTCATGGTAAGAAAACATCAAATCACTAGAAAATGATGATAACATTTCTTCTAATGATTTACAACCTGAATTTAGAAATGATTATAATTTATTATATTGGCCATCTGAAATATGAAAACATCCATATATGTATCAATAAATTTATAATATTATGCCAAAATAAGAATTCTTAACATAGAACAACAAGCAATTGTAAAATATGTTATATTCAAAAAACATAATGACTTGACAAATCCATTAAGCCTTTTCTTGGCTAGAGGAATAATAAAATGAAAAACATTTAAAAGAAAAATAATATATGAAACACTTGTTTGAATTTATAATAATTTTGATCACAATAATCCATTGAAACCAAAAGGCTTGATATTAGCATGTATATGAAAAGCAGATAAAAATGTAGAAGACATAACACTACATTCAAATTATATGTTGCCTTTTAATAAATAAGAATTCATTCCATTGAACAAATGAATATAATATTATAAAGTACGCCTTGTCCTCATAGATGTAATTTTTCTTGTGGGAGTAATGTTTTTATATTATATTAAAAAATGTATATATGGTATTTTATGGTGAATTTTACCAAGTACAACTTGTCCATTATTGCCTTATTTTTTGAAAAACTAAAAAGAGACATATAAATAATTGCATATAACTTTTAGAAACAACATGTAAAATGCTAGATTAGTTAAACCAAACAATGCATTAAAAATTTAAAGACTTTATATCATATTCTTAATAGAATATGCACATGATTTCATACACAAAGTAATTTAAAATATCTTAATGACAAATACCTATGAAAAGAAACATATGATTCTAAATTTCAATATATTATTTTAAAAATGTTGATGTTGAAATTCATAATGCAAACATACTGGAAATTTCACCTACAACTTATTGTTATCAATGTAATAGATAAAAAATGAGGTATGCTATGGAGAAATATAAAGGTATTTACACATATTTGAATTGTTACCCTTTTTTCTTAAACTAGATATGTTGGTTGAGCTATTTTATAGAAATTATGCTATTCAAGAAAACTTATTCAAGGGATTTGATGGAGTTTTCAAGGCATACACAAATATTGAGAAAGATGACATAATATGGATTAAATCAAATGATCTAGCTACCGACTATCAATATATTTCAAAACACAATGTATTCTATCTTGATACCATTGATCCATCCTAGTTTCCAATTATACAGATAACTAAACAAATAAATTATACATCTTTCACACAATATTTAATAGTTTATAAATAATTTCAGGTCAAACTTACATGTGAACACATAATTCATAGATCAAAAAGGCTTAAAATGGGTGGTAATGCATTTAGTCCTAAAGTATTAGTACATCATGAGTTAGTTATACGTTTCTTTCCTGTGTTAGGATCATGGATAACCTATTCTTGTTAAATCATTTAACTCATATATTTTTCCACATAAAATAATTAATAGTCAAAGAAATGGCTTGCCTTGATTCAAAAGCAAAATGGTTGCTACAAAATAAGTTTGCATAAAGTAATTTTAAATCATGCATTATTTTTTATTCATTCAACACATTAGTATTCAAGCTCAAATAGAATATATCATACATGATTATTACTTAATGGATGTTGACGTATTATGCTTTCATGATCACATCATTTTTGTTGCTAATATAGTTAGGTGTCTTTGTTAAGAGTTGATTTATACTATGTAACCCTAAGAATAAAAAATGGAAAATTATAATGAATGCAAAAACAAAAATTCAGATCTCTATTATAATTCAATAGAAAGGAAATACAATAGGTATAATGATAAAAATGACACCACAATATCACAATGAGATGCATTACAAAATTATATGTGTAGATATATTCCTGCTAGCTCAAAATTATTGTAAGTACATAGATTTTAGGATAAAAATCAAATATCCAATCTTTTAATCATATCCATAAATCCTTAATCAACCAATAAGTTTACTCATTTTCTTCTTTTTCCTTCCATAATTTCCCCTTTAGCACAGGTGTAGGAGCATGATTATGAAGGTGCAAGGTCTACCTACTCACATTAATTAATTTCACCCCATTAACAATATTAATGCACCTCAATACACCACAAACATTAAAATTATCTAAAAATTTCAAGGTACAAAAAAACATTATAGCTTAATGCATAACAACTATATCACGTACCATAGCAAATAAATCCTTATCAACTTCCATGAATTTCAGCATTAAATACAAAACATTGACAAATAGATCCCTCCATAACACATAACAACATATTTATGCCATAACCAAGTGCATGAAATCATAATAATGTGCAACTATCAATTACCATCAAAAGCTTTATGTCATGATCCTCACGTCTTATCAAGAATTATACCACACTTTATCGTAACCATTTCAAATGACTTAAAAATTCAACACATGAGATACACAATTAATATATAGAACCTTAAATAAACCTCATCTACTCACCTGATTATATGATGAAAAAAAACTCCAACTAAAGATTTATTTCTTAGGAGATATCACAGACTGACGAAAATATACTAAAAATGTTAACATTGATGTGCTTGGTTAATAGACTAACATAGTTTATTGTGTAAAGATTTACAAGATTATTTATACAAGAAATATATACAATTGCATGTAACAAAAGATGTACAGAACATTGAAAACACATGTACACTCATAGGAAATGTAAATATGCACTAAACATACATGCACACAAAGGTGACACAAAGCAACACAAAGAAAGTTTGTGTAATAAATAAGACTTGAAAAAAATTTAAAACAAGACAACATACAATAAGAAACTTTTAGAACACACCAATTAGATAAATTACCTAAATTAACATATTTTTCATTGATGTAATATTGCATGTGAACCCGAATGTTCTTGCGTTAAACACCTTGGGTAAGAAGAGAAACATGTGCTCATATTTATGTTAATTTTAAGAATTTAATAATGATATTCGATTTTTTAAGCTTCTAATGCACTAACACTTGTCACACATTTTATGTCTTGGAGTTTCCATTTATTAGATATTATGTATATTATTTTCTTCACGTACTTTTTCCAATTCATATGTTAATCACATTTTCTATTTATTTGCATTTTTTCTTAGGCATCTGAATTCTAACATCTATTTCTATATAATCTTAAATTAAATTTTCACTATTCTAACCTTCATATTGTGGATATGAATTAGCCACATTGAAAATAGGCTATATATATATCCCTTTATGTAATATTATCTCATATGCATTCTTCGAAAACTTTCTAAAAATTATGCACAAATAATTTTTTTTACACTACAATTTATCACAAGTCCCCTTTGAAAATATCTCCTTTCTCAAGTGTGCTAATACTAGGTCTCCTACCTGATATTCAAGTTCCCTTTTGTTCACATTTGCACACTATTTTTACTACATTGTATTGTATTATAACTATACTTGCACTCATTGTATACGATTTGAAAAATATTCTACTTCAACACTTTTATTTTAATATTTTTTCATGTTGCCTACTTCTATAACTTCTCTTGGAATTGAACCATAAATAATTTTAAATAGTATCTTCCATGTACTTCTACTCATATAATTTCCATATGCAAACTCAACCTGTGTCGTAATATTATCTCATGTTCTTGGCTTACCTTCAATTAAACATTTCAAAATACTACCCAAACTTATATTGAATACCTTTGTTTGTCAATCCATTTGAGGATTACACTAAAATGAGTTGTAGTTTAGTATTCAAATTATTCCACAATGTCCTCTAGAAATTTCCAAAAAAATCACATATTTTTTCTAAAACTATAATACATGAAAAACCATGTATCCTTACAATTTTAGTGAAAAATAAGGTAGTAATGTTTTTTGCATCATTAGTCTTCTTACATGCCGAAAAATATGCCATATTTTAAAATACATAAACTATCACAAATAATGAATCATTTCCTTTCTGTGTTCTAGGTAAGCCTAAAATAAATTCCATACTTATATCCTCCCTCAGTTTATTTGGAAGAGGCAATGGTTTATACAACCCTACATTTTGAATTCTACTTTTCAGTAGTTGAAAAATTCTACATTATTTTAAATAATTTCACACATATATACTCATTCATGGCCAAAAATATTTTTATTTCTATTTCACTAATGTTTTTTCATAGCTAAAATGACCCGCCAAACCTTCACTTTGATTTTTCTTGATAAAATCATCTCACATTGAACGTATTGTTATACATAATTTCCTTCCTTTAAATAAAAAACCTTCATGAATAAAATATTCTAATCATGGTGTTCTATCTTTACTCATTAGCTATGCACATGATTTTCATGCTTCATGAAAATGTTCATCTTCTTCATAAAGTTCTTTCATAAGATCAAATACTTTGACTTCAAATATTAAATCATTCAAAAAATAATTGTTATACTCAATATATAAGAAACTCTATTATATTTTCCACTTGTATGTTTAAAAAAAAATCATATTAATTCAATTGATTTCATATGTATTTGATTCAAATTATTTTGAATATTAATGAATTGTAATGCTTGATGATGTATATTCAATACAAATTATGTCACCAAAAAATAATGTTTCCATTTATTTAACACTTGCACAATTGAATATAAATCTTGATCATACACTAAATTCAACTACACTTAACATCACTCAAATTTTCACTGAAATATGCAATATGTCTTCTTTATTGACTCAACTACTCTTGCTGTTGTACTACTTGCATCACAATCTACCTCAAATACTTTATATAAAGTTAATAATGTTGATAGTGGTTGCTCATTTATATTATTATTCAACTATTGTAAAATATGTTCTTCTTTAGATATCCATATGAATTCTCTTTTATCCATGTTCTCAATGATGAACTTTATATAAAGCTATCTACTTAATGAAAACTACTTGTTTTAAATGTATTTTTTGGAGATGTCCAATCCATTATAAATTTCATATTATTTGAATACATTTTACACCTAATTTATAAATAAAAAATCCTAAGGACACCAATTAAAACTAAATTTTTAAAAATTCACTAGTATCTTTTCATCTCTCAACTTTTCTAATAGTTTGGGTAAATTTCAAAAATGTTATTTCTTTGATCCACTGAAAATCAATGTCATCAAGATGCACAATGATAAAATTACACGAGATTGGTTTAAGAACTTCATTCATCAATCTCATGGATGTACTCACTACATTAATTAATCTAAATGGAATAACTAACCACTCATATAACACTTTTGTGTCTTGAATGTTGTTTTCCATTCATCACCCTCTCTTATATGAATCTAGTGATATCCACTCTTCAAATCAAATTTTCAAGAAGTATATCGATCCAATAAAATAATGCATTAAATAATCAATGCATGGCAATGGAATTATATATGTTATAGTAATCTTTTTAATAGATTAGGAATCAATACACAATTTCCATTCTCCATTCTTATTAGGTGATGATATTTTTGGTACTACACACGAGCTCAAAATGTATCTGATTGAAACTTTGTTCAATATTTATTGAACTTATATTTTCACCTCTTAATCCTCTTTTTAATTTAATCTATATGTTACTTTACTTGGTTAACTTAAACCAGTTATTAAATCCATGCAATGGCTTCTAATTATCATCAGTGGTAATCCACATGGAAAATCATTAGACACAATTTATTTAAACTCACTTAGTATCTCCATTAATTTTTGAATAAAATTATATTCTTCTACTATACCTATGGATTTTTTCACTAGTTTTGAAAATTACACATAACATGCACTCTACTTCACTTCTTTTAGAAAATATTTTCCTAAAAATTATCAACACTGTACATAACATGCACTCTACTTCACTTCTTTTAGAAATTATTTTCCTAAAAATTATCAACACTATTCTAATGTTTTCCATTTCTTCACACCTATCCTTCAAAGGATTTAGTGTGTGTGATTCTCCATCTTTCCACAATGTATATGTATTAGCATGATCATCATGTTTCACCTTGTGTTCAAAATTCAAAGGTTTGCCAAGTAAAATGTGAAAAACATCCATAGGAATTATGTCCCATAAAACATCATCTTTATATGTGTAGCCTAAATTTTAGATTCAACTCCTATTACTATATTTAGCAATAAAAAACTAAAATCTAAACACACCAATAGGAGGGGATAAAAGAGACAATCAAAACATTAGGAATGATCTTACCATCACTTTATATCTTTATGGAGCCTTTCCAAGATTTCCAAATAGATCTTTGATGCCAAAATTGAAATATGTTGGATTGCTTACTTGATTAGTTGGTAATGGCTTTCAATGGAAAAATTGGCTTGGTAATGGCTATGGATGAATGCAAGGAGGATGATAACGGCAGAAAGATAGCAAGAAGGATCTAAGATTTCAAGTTAGTTTCATATAGGGAGTGAGCTTAGTTATATATGAGATGGAGGGAGAGATCAATAACTCAAATTTAATTTTGAGCCATTGAGATCAATGGCTAGGGATTTTCCATAAAATTTTTAATTTCATGGAAATCTATAGAATAGAAAATTCTAGAGAAAGGGGGATAAAATAGAGGATATTTATAGAATCCTCCAATTCTAGATATATTCTATTAGGGTTTAGGGGTTTAAGAATATCTAGGAATACGGTGGTAGATGGGTCAGTAGAATATTTTGTATTTTTATATTGGCAAGTGGCTTAGGGAGTAGGTTAGTGGGTAAATGAGTTTTGTTAGTATTTAATGAGGGGATTAATTGGTTATGGGATGTGGTAAGGTTTGTATGATGTAGGAAATAAGATGTGAGATAATGGGACATTAGTTAAATTAGCTAGGAAATGTAGTTATAGGTTTAAATTAGTAGAATTAATGGAATTAGTGGGGTGAGTGGATTTTAGTGAATATATTTTTCCCCTCTTTGAAAGGGAATTACAAGTGGTCAAGATGGGAGGAGTAATGGTCTTTCAAAGAAGAACCATAATAATGCCATATAATATCAGAAATGTAGGTATAATGCCCCCTCAAGGGAACATGCGAGGAGAATTGACTTAGATGGTCACTTGAACAAAAATACTAGGGTGGGATAAGACTAAGATGATAAAATGGGGTTAGGATGCTCCAAGTCATGGCTATGGTTGAGAATCCCCAAGAATGAAGGGGATAAAGTAATTCAATTGTGATGGGTTCTAGACAAACAACCAATGTTTGGAAAGTGATTTGATTGAGATGAGATAAATTGATAAGTTCAAGCTTGTGACAATTTTGTAGCAAGGAGACATGCTAGGGAAGGCTTGAAAACTAATAGCAGGGATAAGTGTTGTTGATTGATGACAAGGAGATACTTTACGTAATATTTGTAGTGTAAAAATGACGTGTGATTATCAAGTGACTAGTCCAGGGATAGGATGGTGATGATGGATGAATGGTGGCCGAGCTATCACTAACACAAAATCAGGACTAGGTGCTGCCTACATAGTCCTAAAAGACCTCAAGACAATTTAGTTTTGACTTGGGAGTAAGTTGGATAATAGGGAATGGAAAATCCATGCCCTAGACAATGTCAAAGAGATGATTATAAATGACTAATTGGGATAATTGGATGAGTTACTGGGATTAGATGTGGGATGTGTTAGCAAAGGGTTGGTAGGGGTGTATTGGGGGGGTTAGGGGTCAAATAGGAAAAAGGGTCATTTAAGATTTTTGTCTTTTGTGAGATTGTGCTTTGAGATAAAACTATGGACCATCTTCCCCAAGCTTCTCATCATGGTAAACGAGTGCAGGAGTTCTAAAAAGTGACAGAGGTTGGACCACCGGTGAGTACTAGACGCTATCCTTTATGATTTTATTGATTTTTTGGGATTTTTGTAGAAAAATATGTTATCCAAGTCACCAGGACAATACTGTGATTGAGGATAGTGCCCTCAATTAAGATATTACCATCATAACTTGTGGCCTTGTGGGGAAACTTAAGATATTGTAGTATCGTAAGTATAAAGCTATGGTATTATAATACCACAATTATAGATTAATGATTTTAAATATCGTGGGTTAGGGAATCATGACTTTGCCTAACTGTATGATTAGGTAAAATTTTAGGTTATAATTTATGGTTTTCTCAAAATTGTGATTTAGGGCATGGTCATGATTAACGGTTTTGTCAAAGTTAAAAAAATACACAAGGGTGAAAGGATGAGTTATATGGGTGAGAGGTTTGGTTTGATAGTTAGGATGGGGTTAGTTATGATAGGGGATGTAATTAGTTAGGATAGAGGATGTGGTTAGATAGTTAGGATGGTTAGTTAGGATATAATTAGATAGTTTTTAGAGATGGTTTAGAGAATAGTTAGAGATAATTAGGATGTGGTAGTGGATATTTTAGTTTGATTTAGGTTTGGTTAAGTGAGGTGTATTTAGTGGATAGTGAAGGTTAGGTTAAGAAGTGATGAGATTAGTTAGATATTAGTGGGATTGGGAAAGGGGGTTTGATTATGAGTGTTAGGATAGGATATTCAGGGTAACGAGGGTAAGAAATGGGAATTTAGGATAGGTCAACATTGGGGATGTATATGATGAAAATAGGATTAGGGATGTGTTGGGGTAAGTTAGGGTGAGGTTGTGTGAATGAAAGTAAGATGGATTAAATGGTGATGAGGGTAATTTAGGTGATTTGTGATAGATGTAGTGAGAGGTTGATAGTGATTGGTGTAGGAGGAGGACTTGGGAGTGATGGCATCCAAATCATGACATCCTATGGTGATTCATGATATGTAATTGATGATTGAGGTTGATTCTGATGTACTGGAGTTGATTAGGTTGCATGATGTCATGATGTTTTTAGTGATATGGATCGATTGGGCCCTTATCATAGCATTGGTGGAGCACTAAAATTTAAAGACCAGTACATTCCACTTTATGATAAGATAGATGAAAGTGACATTAAAGAATGTTTATCAAATTTTTCACTTGTCGATGCAAGGTGATAGGATATATTGGAGGTCACACACACTTGTGGTGACATTATAAATATTGGCTAGAGTTTTACGGGTGGGTGTGCATGACAGATGTGTGTATATTGATAGGTGTCTACATGAGGGTAATATTAATAGGTTAACCTTAGTATTCATGTCTCTTGTTACCAACATACTCTTGCCAGACAAGAGCATGTAGTGGTTCCATCTAGGCTTGGGAGACATTGTATCAAATATGGTCTAGGGTTTTAGGGTGTTTGCCTAGGTGCCTATGGTTTTATGGCATTTATATAAAGAACCACACCTAGGAGCTTATAGGGAAGTAGCTAGACTGGGGCCATCCATGCTTTTATAGGTCTAGAGCTAGGAGCACATCACAATCTAGTGGCCATTTAGGACTCTAGCAAGTTGACAACTACATTAGCTGATGACTTTCAGGTCGTACATTATATTGGGAGTACAAAGGGGACACACAAGAAATATGTGGTTTTATCAAGATGAATTTAATAGTCTTCATATAGAACATATCACATGGATGCCCTACAAGGGATTACAATTTGGTTGGGATGATGATGTAGTAGTGACTCAGTATTTGTTGACTAAGTTCTACTTGATAGGTCATAGGGATTTGGTGATAGAGAGGTATAGGCTTGAAAAGGTGTAGAGGTAGTTCAAATTTATACAAGATGTGCCTAGAGAGGAGCATTTGTTTTCCAAGAGTGAGTGAGAGTGACCTCATTGGGGGAGGCTAATAGATAGGGCCTAGGCTCATACATACTATGAGAGCATTATCCTAGTACCATGGGACTTCTAAATTTTGATTCCAAATCTAAGGGTTCCTATAACACAAACATCATGGTGGAAACCTCAAATTACACTAAGATTAACTCAACCTAGGGATGTGGTATGATGAGGGGTGGTGAGGAAAGTGTTACAGGCATAGGGAAAGATATAGAGATGAATGAGATAGGCACCTACATAAGATGGACATGATGGGCGTGATGGGGTTGCTATGGATGTGGATAGATGGAATAGGGGCCAAGTAATAATAACATGATACACTGGACTTTAGGTTTAGGCACAGGTATAGGTGGGAACCCATGCTAGGGGTAGTGGTGGTGGAGATAGTGTAGGGCCTTCACAATAACCATTATCAAAAAGTGAGAAATCGCATATGACACCATTAAAAATAGAGATATAGATTTGAATTGGAGAGATTGATGGGATTACTTAGGAGAGGGACTAGTTATAGGTATAGTTGTAGGCCATAATAGCACAGAGAGATGGGTAGCAGGCCCAAGCATAGGCATAAGTGATTGGGTTATAAGGATAGGTCATGGATTTTTAGGCCTAGATAACATAGAGGGATGGATAGTAATCCATGCCCAGACATAAATTATAAGATTATATGCACATGTGGCCACTTTGTAGAGCTAAATTCAAAGTAAAGATGCACATATTATAGGCAACTAGGGTTAGATTGTGCAGATGCAAGAATGGATTCATACCTTAATAGGGGAGGTGGAGATGGTTGAGAAGGCTAAGGATGAGGTTGACTTGGCAATGAGTGAATGTAGGATGGTGGAGGTGATGAAGAACATTATGAGATTGACCCATAAGGCTTAGTATTATAAGACATTATATAAGGCAACAATGCTATTTGAGCATCGTACACCTTCATTCTAGGCCATTTCTTCACACTCAGTGCATCAGCTAGCCAGAGAACCACCAGGACCACCAGGGCCCCCAAGACTAAAATGATGAAACATGATATATATACATAGGGGATTTTTTATATTGTAGCTCATTCTTTCCCCATGGGCCCATATGTTGTATCTATTTTTTGACATGGACTCCATGTGGACTATTGATATCATTTATATATGATGAGGTTTTAGATAATGTGATGTGTTATATTTATGCATTGATGATGATGTGATGATATTAGTGTGATGGATTGTGATAGATGTTATTTTTGATTTATGATGAGATGCGATTAGATGATATTTTTGACATGAGATTTGATGCGTCATATTGATCTTATTATTATGTGATATGATGGATACATGATTGAATGTTTACATGATTAATTTATTTATGATGTGATGAAATGCATAGTGATTAGATGTATGGTGTTAGATGTGATGGTTTATCCTTTTTATGATGATGTTTATCTATGATGCGATGGGATTCCTTGTGATTAGATGTATGATGTTAGATGTGATGTTAGATATTAAATGCATTATGTTTATGGTTTGATGTTATATGATGTTAGATGAAACAATGTGATGGATTAATTATACTTATGGATTTGTGTATGATTATGTGATGATGTATTGATGATGGATATGATTTAGATTGATGGGAAATAATTATGGTGTAATGTTTTTATATATATTTATTATGGTGTGGGATGCAATATGGATTATGTTTACATGTTTCAAATGATGTGATGTGATTACGATAGGATGATGATAAAATGATGTATATATAATGTGTATGGTGTGATGAGATGGTATGGATGTATGTAATAATGGTAATGGGAAAATTAATGTGTTTATTAAAAGATTAATCCCCTTTAATTCATTATATCTCATAATGTAGGTTTGGGTAGGAATCCTCTTGCACCATGGAGGTAGGATAATGATGGGATATAAGTAGGTTTTAGATGGGATAGGTGATAGGTTAGATGGGATGGAGATAGTTGTGATAAGACAAGTGATTAGGATAGGGGATGAATAGGATAGGTGGTGGTCATTGGAAGCCATTGATAATATATGCAATCCATTTTAATATTGTACCATGTGAAATCATACCAATGATGAGAGAAGTCAAAGGTACATCAAAACAAGTGTGTAAGGGAACTCTGTTTGAAAGTGGCCTTACCTGAGCAAGTCATCAGGGGTCACTTAATACCATTCTTATTCATAAAAGGTTAACAAGATAAAATACATACAAAATGTTTCACAAGACCTATTAACTAAATACGATAATGTAATTAATATATATAGGCTTAACAAACCACACACACTTAAAATATATAAATAAGCACACAAGACAATCATAAGACAATATAAATTAAAAATAGGGTTAAGAATAAGGATATACAAAGGGAAAAATAAGTGATGATAAAATGATTATGGACAATAGATCTAGTGATGATAAGGAGGTTATGTACATGATGTACATGGTGCCCAAAATTATTATATTCAGAACAAGGTTCCAACCAATTCAAAAAAATAACCATGTATGGGGGTTCGGATGATCCCTCAAGATTCAGTATCATAATGTATACAACACCCCAAAATAGAAAACCTATTTTTGACCCTTCCTAAATGGAAACATTAGTGGGAAGGTACAAACCGTGGTTTTAGAGACAACAAGGGACAAATGGACATGGGATTTGTCTTAAGGCTAAAAGGAAATGTGCTTGTCAAAGAGGATATGATGGGGTGATGGGATGAGAGAGATAGACATAAGGATGTGATAGGATTTTGGGGACATATATATGATAGATGTGGATAAGAGACTCTAGAGGACTTCTCCAGAAAACATCCCCACTAATAAATAGTGACTTCTTATCCCTTGTCTCCTATTGCTGCATAAGAACCTGTTATAGATGCCCACTTTTAAAACTAGGGTCAAGAATAAGTTATTTTACCATGACACCAAAACATGGTTTTCATCATGGTACTTGCCCAAGGTGCTAAAAGATTGGTTTTCACTATTGGCTATTTTTTTTGGCTTTTGGGGGGATGTGATGAAGTGGAAAAGGAATGCCCCCAAGAGTGAGGAATCATAGATGGAAGAAGGTGGATCTAGTTAAGTGTAGAAATACTTCAAATGCATTATGTTCATTGGGTCATCAAGTTTTTCACCATCCAATGTGGCTAATTTGTAAGCTCCAGATCTAAATTTGGCAACTATGATATAAGGTTGGAGCCAGTTGGCTTCAAACTTTCCCTTCTTGTCCTTGTTAACATTAGTATTTTTTTATATTTAATTTCAGGAATAGATCATCAACTTGAAATTCTCTGGACTTGATCTTCTTGTGATATTGGCCTTTTAGTCTATTTTGATATGCTTGTAAGTGATTAAGGTACTTTTAATGATTTTCATCGAGAAGATACAATTCCTATAACCTCTATTATCTAACATTGTGATAAGTAATAATGTCTCTTAATGATATTCATAGGGAGGGGAGTTCTAATTCCATAGGTAAGATTTATTCTGTCCCATAGACTAGGGAATATAGAGTGGCCCTAATAGGTGTTTAGACACCTATTTGATGATGTATGAATTAAAAAGTGCAAAGATAAAGAACAAGTATATTATAATCTAAATTCTACCAAAGTTAGAGCAACAAATGCAAAAAACAACAATCAAAACCTTCACAATTTAGACACAAGAATCCTCCATTATGATGCAAATCTGATTTGCTCTATCAAAATATGGTGTTCACTTCTCCAATGCAAAGGTGAAATGGGTAGAATTTGGATGTAAAAGGTTGATTTTTATTCACTTTGATTCTGTTTATGATCTCTTAGGATTGTGATTGATTGCAACATTTTTGATCCTTTGAAATGAGGATTCTCAAGCTTATTTATAAAAGCCTAAATTGCGATCCGATCGTGGAGGATCAATTGGAATTTTTTAAGATTATAAATGGTCAATGGTTGAGGATGAGTTCTCATCCATGAGGATGGAGATTATTTCAACTAGGTGAGAAAAAGGAAGGGTTGGTTAACAGACTTAGTCAAAATGGATTGACAACTCAGTGGAGGAGTCATAGGAAGTGGAGGGTTTCATGGATCTGGTTGGGATGAGGGAGAGAAAAGTGAGAGAGGTTTGAGTTGGTAAATTAAGGAATTAAATAATTAAAATATAGAATAAAAGGTGCACATTGACTTTTTCAAAAGTATTTGAATAAATCAATTAATTGATTTTAGGAAGAAATGTTAATTATTAAATTAAGAAGAATGATTAATAAACTTAGGAAGAATGATTTAAATAAATTTAAGGTGCATTTTACACTAAATTAAATTTAGGTGTCTATATTTGTCCCTCTTTGAAATGATGTTGTGAAGCAATACTATTTCAAATAATAGAAGAAGTAGAGTGTTGATGATATAAAAGCAAAAAAAAAGTGCTCCAAATGAATGGAAATTAGTATGATGATGCCCCCTCAAGGGTTTGTGTGAGAAACAGACAAATGATCAAAATTAATGAAAAGAATAAATAGTTAAGCGACCAAATGAAAAATCAATCTATTTCAGTTTTGATGTCAAATTTGCAGTGTGTTTGAAACGTAAAAGAATTGCTCCTAGTAAGGTAATACTATGTCTTTGATTTGAAAATCAACAATTTAAACCACTCAGAGATTGCATGCTTATTGTTGTTTGTTAATGGCTCAGGGACTGAAGTAGCGGGTGTGGTAATGATATATTCCAATAATAATAAAATTTGGATCCATAAATAGAAAAAAGTTATTGAGTTTTCAAATGATTGGTGGATTTCTCATTGATAAATGATTGCAAGATTTTGAAAACAATCTTGAAATAATGTGATTTAATAGTTCTGGAAATTTGAAAATGGATGAAGAATTAGTATTATGGAGGAATGGAAATGAGAAAACTATCACCAATAATATGAAGACTTATCTCAATACTAATGTTTGAAAATTTGTAGAGGGTATAGTAAAACTATTTACCCCTAGCTGTTAAATGTTAGAAAAGATATTAGAAAAAGTACATGTCCCACTTTAAAGACTATATGCTTAGATTGTGCTCAGACTTAGGGGTCATAAGTAGATGTGAGAATTATATATCCCAAAGATGGTAAGCCATACGCTGAAAAATATAAAATATAGATTATCCAATTTGTGATAAAGATTTACAAAATTGATATTTGAAAGCATGGATAAGGAGATATAGTACTTTTATTAAATGATAGTAGAAGATGTGGATGAAATGGATGATGGATGAACTGAGCCTAGAGACCCTATGTCTTTAAACACTACCTACATAACCCACTTAGACAATGTCTATGTGGATATCAAACCATATGTAGTTATCCTAATACAGGAAGAGAAGTGATTATGTAATGTAAGGTTGACCCATGGATGTTTGACTAAGTTAATGATTGCACATTATGAGTGGATGATGGAGAAAGAATGAAAAATGTGATTTTTTTGGTCTTAATCGACATGTGCAGGAGATTGAACAAAAAGATTAGGAAATGATGGTGGATGATTAATATGTAAACATTTACAAATAAATGAAGCGATTACATGGGGTAATGATGATGGATCAAATGATTCAACAACATGGATGAGATAAAGATGAATGAAAGATAGAGATGACACACAGATGCATTGACTTGAGAATGTGAGATGGTTTGATAGCTACCTTGTGTTTATTTTGTTCTTTACATTAGATTTTTGTCGACAATTCCGACTGAGTAAGATTTGAGCAACCTGATTTTTGATATTGTGTATGACAATATGTACTGATAGTATGGAAAAACTATTATGACTATCGTGTAATACATGTAAGAACTAATAGATTCATAAGGACAAAACTTAGTGCATCATGATATGGAAGATCATAATAACACCATTAGTAATGTGCATAGTGATCTAAACATAAGAAAAAACAATAAAGATAAGATAAAAGAGATGTTTGAAACAATGAAAATGATGTAAGTAAACACAAAACTAAACAAACATTACAGAAGCAAGTAACTACTCTTGATGTAAAATAAAGTTTATGACTATACAAACAAGTAAGCAAATGATGTTTTTGGATGTCCTTGGCTAGAGTACAACCCTTTGGCATATGCAATTTTTCATAATATTGAAATGTTTGATGAGTAATCCGTATAAGGGATGACTAGGGTACGCAACTAAGGACAAGGGATTTTTTGACTATTTTCTTATTCAGATTTTTTGTTTCTTTTTTTTTCTTGTTGGATTTTCTAATGTTTTAGATTTTGTTGGAATTTGTAATGTTTTTTGGATGGATTTTCTAATTTTTTTTGATTTTTTTTATATTATTTATAGGTGTATGTAAATGGAATACCAACAAAGGGAAGATCATATTCTAGCACCGAAAAATGAGTGGTAGGGGATGGAAGGAATACATTATATATGGAGTATGGATGAATAAGAATGGATTGGAATTAAGATGATAACTCTAGTCAACACATGATGTAATAACCAAGTGCCTAGTTATCAAAATAGCATTGTAAGGATATACCAAGATGTTTCTAAGAACATGTCTCAAGACATTTCCACTTCCTTATCAAGGTCAAAATGGGAATAAGTATGGCTTTATGATGGAAAAGATTGGATGGGTTTTGAGGTGTTTAAACATATGAGGATGGGTTTGGATATTCAAGGATGGTATATCAAGGTTAAAGAGGATTTTTAGGATGGATTAGATAGACATAATATGGGTAAGTATACTTTAGGATAACTTAGGAAAAGTAATGATGGATGGGTAAGTATGCTTTAAAGAATTTGTATGATGGGTAAGGATGGTGGGATGATTTAGAATGCATAGGATTGGAATGGATGAGCTTGCCCCAAGTGTAGGGTATTTATAAACAACTAATTATTTTATGAATAATGAAAAAAATTGATTTTCATCATGGTACTTGCCCAAGATGCCATAAAAATGGTTTTCACATTTGGATGAATTTATTTCTCTTTCTCTATCTAATTTTGTTTTGATTTTTTTAGCTTTCTGGCATCTCAATTACAAAAGGGTTTGAGATGCATGATGATTACCACTATTGATATTTCAGGTATGCATGCCATAGATGCCTTTAGTAACTTAATTGATTTCTAAGTTGGATTCTTCAGAATTTTCTAGGATATAGTCATAGCTCCTATGAGAGAGAGTGTTGTTAGACATGGTGAAGTGAAAAGTATGTTGGATGAAGAATGTATGTTGAGTGCATAAAGGATTTGGATAAATGGAATTATGTGGAGATGAGTATATGGGTCATGATGTAAAATGTGAATGGAACTAACAATCTCACGTTCAATAAAATTGGGAGTAACTGCAAGTTAGATGTTTTGAGAATTCAATTCTTCTTCAATGATATTTTCAATTTGTGATGGGGATCCATCCTACAAATGTGCTAATGTAGAGGATATATTAATTTTCTTAGCAATTGGTGCCTTAGAAAAGTTTTCACCAAAGGATTTTTCTTAATTTTTTTGATTAGGATTCAGCTTAGGATTGTCCAATAGCACCTCAAAGAGGTTTTCACTAAGGGACTCATATTTTTGATTTTCTATATTTTGATTTGGCTTTTAACTGCAGTTTGTATTTTGATCATCTGATAGTGCCTCAAAGAGGTTTTCACTATAGGGTGTGGATTTTATCTTTGGATTTTAGGATTTATTTTGATTGAGGTACACTTTTTGTTCCTTAGAATATGCAAATACTTCTTGATACTCTTCTGGTAGTAGATCAACTAGGAAGTTTACAATTATTATTTTTTATTATGAAAGGAAGTTAACTGTAATTAAGATCATTGGTTCCAAAAAGGTGCAGGATACTATATTGAAATATGGAAGGCAAGAATGGTGATGTTTATGAAAGGAGTGATGGTATATAATTCCTCATAGAGACTATCATGGATCCTATTTGAATTATGGATGAAGTTACCTTAGAAACCACAAAAATATCACTAACATATGTACATTGACTCTCAAATGATTTGTAACTAATGCTATGAGATCTAGCATTTACTTCAAAATGGATGGGTTTGATAATTCCTTGCTCATGGATCATTTTGTCTATAATTACCCTTATTACTTGGGGTGAATGTTTTGGGATGATGGGATATGCAATAGGTGATAAGGATTTGGGTGTTTGGACAATGGGTGATAGGATATATTGGTTGAAAGAGGTTTTGTCAAAGATAGGATCTTGGTTAGAAATAGGATATTTGTCAAAAATGGGATCATAATCAAAGATAGGATCTTGATCAAAGATAGGTTTTTGGTTGAAAATAAACTTTTCAATAAATATGGTCTCTTCATCAAAGATGGATTGTAAACCATGGTTGTAAAAGGTGGGTTGATGGACTATGGATTGGCTGAAAGTGGATGGGTTCAAAATGGGATCAATGGGATCTTGAAAAGGGGATGGAATATTATGACCTTGATTTGGAAGTGGTGTGGCTTGATTAGGCTCAAGAAAGACATCTTGGCATGTCCCCAGGCTATGATTTTTAGACGTGGATACAATTGGCCCTACCTTGATGTATCCTTTGCCAATCAGATCTTGGATATAATGCTTTAGTCTCATACAATGGTTTATAGAATGGCATTCAATTTTATGATAATCACAATATTCATTAGGTCTATAACACTTAAGTTTTGGGACATTTGGCTCAAAGTATTTGGTATTTGTAAATGTGACTAGGTTTGAAACAAATAATTTTTGATATAATACATCTTAATGTTCCCCTAAAAGAGTGTATTTTTTCTTAATAGGTATGATACTAGTTTTGATAGGTTGGGAGTTTTGTAACTTTTGTAACTTTGGGGTGGAGTGACACTAGACGGTAAAGGTGCTAGAATTGATTTCCATTTATTAGTGTGATAGGTGATGTTAGAATCAAGGCTATAACTAGTGGAAGGGAGACTTGTTTGACTTTGTAAAATAGGATGATGTTGATGTGGAATGTTTTGGGATTCCCTAGCAAGAGAGGTAGCTTGATCTTGTAAGGATGGATTTGTGATGGTTTATGGACTTGAGTCTATTTGGTTTATGAACAAATGTGAATTCAAGTTTTGGAATGGGTTGGATGAAAAATCAAATGATTGATTTTAATGACTATAAAAAGGTTGGTTTTGAATGGAGTAGGAGTTAAAAGGTTGACTTAGATGGAATGTAGTTGGATTGGAATGAATATGAGTTTGATTTATGAAAGGATTTTGGTTAAAATATAGATTTGAAAGTGGTGGTGAAGGTGAATCAAAATTTTGATTTAGATTGGTGCTAAGGTTGGGACTAGATGGATTGGTAAAGAAGTTTGGGTTTGAGTTTTGGGGTGAACTAGATGCAAAATAAAAAGATTGATTTTGATTAATATAGAAAGGTTTATTTGAATTTTTTTAATGATTATTCAAGTTTGGATTTGATTGATAGATGGATGAGGATGAATACATATTCAAAATTGGATTTGAATTTATTGGATGATGAGTTTGATATTGATTCAAATATTGATTTGAATCAAAATTGGTTGGATTGAATCCTGGGTTATAACAAAGATTATTGGGATTGTGATTAGGGAAAAAATTGGTAAAGGGGTTATTCCACATATCAATGATTATTTCAATGGATGACACTAGTAAGGAAATACTTGACTCAATAATGAAAAAGACTTCAAGTTAGACTCTAGTAAAGTAAAGTACTAAAGTGACTAAAAGTTTGATTACTAACTAAATGCTTTTGAGATTTTAGAGAGAACATTGTGATTTTTAGGATAACATTTAAACTCAAAAGAATTTTGTTTGAATTTTTTTTTGACATGTGGTAAACACAAGGAAACAATAAATAATTTTTATTTTAAACAAACAAGTAGTTCTACATAAAGGGTGAAAACTAGGATGAAGGGTTGTGAATATCTTTTGGGATTTCCATTGTCACTTACTCATCTGTGATCTCAGCTATGGCCTAATTTTTTAAGGCACTAACCATGGAGGATCCTACCATGCCCATGGCTCACTGAGTCTAGTTTTGAGGGTGTGGGGAAAGTAACTTCTCAACTCTAACCGCTAACCAATACACCAAAATTGAATGATAAAGAGGAAATCCTAGGATTAAGGTATACACAAGCTTATCTAGGGGGAATAAAACTATGAAAGATATTAATATACAAATGCACACTACTAGGTCTTATCATAAAGTCCCTAACATAGCCATAGAGGTCTTAGTGTGTTGATAATTGACAATATCAGATCTTGAGTTAGCTATTGAAACCCTAGATATTAGAGCATGAAATCTCCTCATGTCATGGTGTGCTTAAAACACACAACTACTTAGGCAATTGAAATAGCTAGGTCTCAATTTATATACCGCACTATAAAATACAGTTTGGCCTATTACATGGTGGTGAAATCCATGGTCATTACAGCCCCTAATAAAATAAAAATAAAGAGTTAATAATTGTTTTTGATTTCTAGGTATCGTCACCAGCGTGACACAGGATCAACTAGGGTAACAAATAAGTTACAAGATTGCTTTTGATTTTCAGGTATCATCACCAACATGATGCTAAGGAAAGAACATAAACAACCTTACAACCAAACAAGAAGACAAAAACAACAAATAGATTTACTCCATAGAAAATAAAGTGTGATTTATTTAATAGGAATGTAAAAGAATGAAAATAAAAAATGTTTGTGAAAATAAATGAAATAAAGTTGGTTTGATTTTTTAATTTTTTTAGAATTTTATTTGGTCAATGTTCTAAAAACAAGGTGTTAGTTTTATTTTTCTTGGGATAAGGAATAATATAACCTACAAATAGAAATGAAAAACCATGAAAGACACACAAAAAACAAGCCTCTATGATGAAATTGTTGTTACATATTCAAGTCAGAAGAGCGAAATTGCAAAATGAACACACGAGAAAAAGACAAAAAATAGAAAAAGCTTACAAAAACAATATCACTATTATGTTTAATGAAATTACTGCACAAAATAATAAAATTATTGCAGAGAAAGATGATATCACCGCACCAAATGACAAAATCACTACAGAAAAACATGAAATCATTGCTCAAAATGACAAAATCACTGCAAAAAACATGAAATCATTACGAGGTAGAATGATATCACTACTGTCTGACAAAATTGCTATTTTGATACAAAATTATTTTTAACCTAAAAAACATAGAATAAGGCACAAAAATGTGAAAAAATGACAAAAATACTATTTAGTCTAACAAAATCACTGAAATGTGCTTTGAAATCATTATTACCTAGGAAAAATGTACAATCAAACACAAAACCTGAGACAACCACCTGTAGTTTGTACCAACTTAAAAATAAATGAGATTAAATGCAAGAGATAAATGAAAATAAAACAAAAAGATAAAAATATGTGGGTAACTCCCATCGAGCATTCTAAAAATGTATGAATTAAAAAGTACAAAGACAAAGAACAAGTCTATTCTAAGCTAAATTCTACCAAAGTTAGAGTAACAAATGCAAGAAACAATAATCAAAACCTTCAAAATTTAGACACAAGAATCCTCCATTGTGATTCAAATTGGATTTGGTCTATCAAAATGTGGTGCTCACTCCTCTAATGCAAAGGTGAAATGGGCAGCGTTTGGATGAAAAAGATTAACTTTGAATCACTTTGATTCTATTTATGATCTCTCAGGATTGTGATTGATTGCAACATTTATGATCCTTTGAAATGAGGATTCTTGAGCTTATTTATAGAAGATTGGATTGTGATCTGATGGTGGAGGATCAATTATAATTTTTAAAGATTCCAAATGATCAACAGTTGAGGATGAGTCCTCATCCATGAGGATGGAGACTATTTCAATAAATTAAGAAAAAAGAGGGGTTGGTTAGTAGACTTAGTCAAAATGGATTAATAACTCAGTGGAGGAGTCATAGGAAGTAGAGGTTTTCGTGGATTTGGTTGGGATGAGGGAGAGAAAAGTGAGAGAGGTTTGAATTGGTAAATTAAGGAATTAAATAATTAAAATAATGAATAAAAGGTGCACAATTGAATTTTTAAAAAATATTTGAATAAATCAATTAATTGATTTTAGGAAGAAATGTTAATTATTAAATTAAGAAGAATGATAATAAACTTAGGAAGAATGATTTAAATAAATTTAAGGTGCATTTTGACACTAAATGAAATTTAGGTGTCTATAAATAAGACCAAAGTGCTAGATATAATTATAGGTGCCAATTCCTACTTGCATGATTGACTATTTTCTTGAGAATCTTGATGAAGGTCTTGTTTGTTGCTTCAACCTGTTCATTCCCTAAGGGGTATTAAGGATAATAAAAATGATACTTGATATGATACCATTGGCAGAAGGCCTTGAATTCTTGGTTTTTAGATGAGTTTCCATTATCAGAGATGATGTTGGTAGGGATGCTAAAATGGAAAATAATCTGATTAAGGATGAATTTATAAATTTGGAGGCCTGTAGTATAGGTAAGTGACATTGCTTCTACCCATTTAGTGAAATACTTCATTACTATAATGATAAACTTATGACCATCTAAAGATGTAGGGTTTATATTGCTAATCAAATTAATGCCCCATATAGAGAATGGCCATGGGCTCACAATGGGCTATAACTCTTATATGGGTGCATGGATAAGGTTACCATGATTTTGAAAAGCTACACACTTCCACATGTACTAGCAGGAATCATGTTCCATGGGAGGCCAATAATATCCAATCTAGATTAATTTCTTGGCCAGGGCCATTCTAATGATGTGACTACCAAAAATACCATCATGAACTTCCTTAATCATGAGAGAGGCCTCTTTTGAGGTTAAACATCTTAACAAATTCCCATCATAGCCTCTATGATAAAACATGCTATCAAGGATTGTGTAATGAGAATTACGATGAATGAAAGCCTTTCATTGGTGGTGATTAAGGTGGAGTGGTAGGATATTATCTTGGAGGTATCTATAGATGTCATGTTACCAAGGGAGACTGGGATCAGTGATTACACAAATTTGCAAAGGAGCCATGGATTGATATGATGAGAGAATAAAATGCTCTATTAGAAAATTCCTTTCTAAGACATCTTCAGGGATATCAATAAGAGAAACAATAGTGGCCATTAAATCAATTACTTTGTTACTCCCTCTTGGTACTTGTTTAAATGTGATAGTATAAAAATTGTATTTTAATTGATCTACCAATTGCTTATAAGGTAGTAATTTCTCATCCTTGGTCTAGAAATCATCATTAACCTACTTGATTATAAGATTGAATCCCCAAATACTTGTAAATGTTGGATATTCCATTAGATGGCTAGGTGAAGGCCAAATATGAAAGCCTCATACTCTGAGATATTGTTGGTGCACAGGTTGGAAAGGCAAAAGGATTTTGGGATAAGGTTACCTTGTGGGGTGATAAGAAGGATGCCTGCCCCTGATCCATACATACTAAATGAGCCATCAAAATATAACTTCCAACCACTAGATTTTGAAGCATTCATTATAGAATCATCTGAGAAGGTTGTTATAAGAGGCTCAGTCACTTTAAGAGGTGACTTAGATAATTAATATACTATTACTTGTCCTTTAATGGCCTTTTGATTAACATATTCAATATCAAATTTGCTAAGTAATATAATCTATTTAGCCATTTTACCAGTGAGGGATGATTTTGACGATAAATACTTGAGAGGATCAACCTTGGCAATGAGCTGAACCTAATTGTTAATCACATAATAGAGAAGTTTCTATGAGCCAAAGGCTACTACAAAGCATGCCTTCTCAATTGGAGTGTAATTTAGCTCATAAGATATTAGATTGCCATTGACGTTATAAATTTCTTGTTCCTTGCCCTGATCATTATGTTGTGCTAGGAGGGCACATATTGTGCATGGAGTTGCTAAAATATATAAGAGTAAGGGCCTTCCCAAGATAGGAGGTGACAACATAGGTGGGTTTTCCAAATATTTCTTGAGATTATTGAAATCCTTTTAGCACTCAGAGTTCTAATTAAAAGTATTCCCCTTCTTTAAGAGATGGGTAAAGGGGTGACATTTATCTACAAGCTAAGAGATAAATCATTGAATGGATTGTAATTTTCTGTGAAGACTTATGAGATTCTTCAAATTATGAGGAGACATTTCCATAATTGCTTTAAATTTTGATAGGTCTACTTCTATGCCCCTTCTAAAAATTATGAATCCCAATAACTTTCCCAAGGTAATGCAAAATATGCACTTATTGGGATTTAACTTGACTTGTATTATCATAACTGCATAAAGATTCTTCTTAAGACTACATGGTGTTTTGAACTAAGTCATGACTTACCCAAGATATCATCCACATAATATTCAACTATATCATGTATCATATCATGGAAAATGACTATCATAGCTTATTGATAAGTAACCCCAACACTTTTGAGGTCAAAGGGCATGACCTGATAGCAAAAGGTCCCCCATGGATTGATAAATGTTGTTTTGTGTTGATCTTTGGGCATGATTTAAATTTGGTTGTAGCTCAAAAATCCATCCATGAGAAACAACACTTCATATCTTGATGTTGAGTCCATGATCATGTTAATATTTATAATAGGGAAGTCATCCTTAGGATATGCCTTATGCATATCTTAAAAGTCCCTACAAATCTGAATCCTTGCTTAGGGTTTAGCCACATAAACAATATTAGAGATCCAATCAGAATAGTTGATGGGTTGGATGAAGTTGGCTTCCAATTTTTTTGTAACTCCTCCATAACTAATAGGAATAATTTGGGGTGAATTTTATATAATTTTTGTTTAATATGTTTAGCATTATGGTGCACCACCAAATGATGTACTAATAAGGAAGAATCAAAGTTAGACATGTCAAAATAACACCATACAAATACATCTATGTAATCCTTAAGAAGCTCAATAAGAATATATCATTCTTCAGGTATTATCCTTGCCCCTAGTTTAAAATTTTTAGAATGTTCTTCAGTCCCAATATTAAATTCAATTACCTTCTCAATGAGAGAGGGTGAATGTTCTTGGAGATAAAGGGTTAGTGACTAATTTGGGATATCTAAAGTGAAACTATCTGGGAGTTCCATGTCTATTTCCATATATTCATTTGATTATGATGAGGTATGGGGTAATTATTTTGGATCTTGAAGGGGCTCTTTATCTTTGAATTATTGTTTTTTATTTTGATCAAGGGGATGCTGTTGCTCCCCAAAATAAAATAATTTACAAAGATTAACATAAAATCCCTTTTTATGGTCTCCACAAGGCATACAATCTTGAGATCCGAAAAATTCTAGAATGGCCTCATAATTTTGAAATATATCAAAAGATGGCTCCTAATTTTGATCCCAGTCAATGAGTGTGGGGTAGCAGAGGGATATGTTAAGGTGGAAATGGTAGTTTTATGGAAAAGGTTGATGAAAGTAAGCTCTTTGAAGTGACTATAAACTAAACCTATCTTGACTTCTTCATCAGAGAGAGATTGCTTAGGCATTGAAGCAATATCCATAATGATATTGTTTAGGTCATCGCCAAATATTTTGTACCCTAAACCAAGATATTATGGATGCTACTGAACTATTATGGATTCAATCCTACCTTTTTCATGTCTCCCTAGTCTTTTTCCTTGATAGTGCATGTTTTGTAACATCTTCTAGACATGGGGGTATCACTTTTTAGGATATATTAGGGCCTTTTCTTCTCAAACAAGCCATGAATCATCTGAGTCATCAATACACTCTTATAATAATAAAATTGAACTAGAGAAGGCCATTGGTCTAAATTGATAGTTGATAGGATTGGCTTACCACATGGCTGAGGACCCATAACTACATGGGAGAGTGGTAGGTCACCTACACAGAAGGTTTTATATTCATACTCTCCACAACCTATGGATGTGATTTTAAGTGGGTAACCTCAGGTAGTGGATATGATGTAGGTATAAGTTGATCGGGGGATATATACTTGGTATCTATTGGAATTAATTTGGAATTATCTATGCTTGGACAATGAGATGAAGATGAAAATTGGTCCATTTGATAGCTATGGAGATGATCAATTTCTATAGGGATGGTGACTACCATACCTAAGTGTGGGAATTTTATACATTAATGTAAATTAAATGTGATAACTTGCATCTCATGGATCCATGAATGACTTAGCAACATGTAATAAGGTAAGTCAACATACACAACATGAAGTAGAGTTTGGTAGACTATGGGTCCCATGATAATGGTAAGGTAAATAGTTCCCATGGATGGCCATTCTTTACCATCATATTCTTTGATCATAATCAAGGTAGGCCCCAAAGATGATTCTAAATACCCTAGTTTATTCAAGAAATATAGATTACACAAATTTAGTGCTGACCCTCTATCTATGAGCACCCTAGGAATATGATGATGAGATATGGAGACTTAAATGAATAATGGATAATTATGGTGGGGGTGAATTGGAAGCATGGATTGGGAACCAAAGGAAATCTACTGAGAAGGGTATAAATGTCACACTAATGCTTGGCACTGATTGGTATCCAGATTAATAGGGACATTAAGGTCATTCAAAAGTTGATTATCTTCCGATGTAAAGGGGATGTTTTGAGAAGTTATATTAATGAGATTTGTGTGGGTGTCTTCTAGAGCTGCTAAATGATATCATAAGACTTATTAGAAGATACTAAAACTTTCTTAGAGGTATTTCCATTTTAATTATCAGAAGAGGTAGAAGTGGATGGGTTCTTAGGTGGTGCCTTAGGAACTACAATTTTACTTTATTTAGTGGTAACCACATAATCAATAGTGGCCTGATTGTTTTTTAAGATGGTGGATGAAGGTGGAGTGGGATCTTAGGGGCTGCATATTTTAATGGTATTGACATAATGATATGGCATGGCATGGTAGTCAATGTGGTTGGAAGAGGAGGATTGACCTTGGTTTCTTGGTGGCTTTATATTTATTTGATCATGGTTGGGTAGTGGGCACTTATAAATGCCTAGCTAACCATTTGTAGATTGACTTAAAGTAATTTCCCATTCTATTTTAATATCACCCCTTTAAATTAGGTCCTGAATGTAGTGTTTTAATTACATATATCTTTATATATCATGACCTTTGACCCTATGGTATTTTCAAAATTCATCTTCATGATACCAATTTGGTTTAGGTTGATGGTCATCTATGGGTCTAATTTTAGGAAGGGTGATCATATTAGTAGTAATTAATTGGTCAAGGACCATTTCAATGGGTACTCCCAAGCTAGTGAGTGGTCTTGTGCTAGTATGAGGCTTTGACTTGCCTCATGGAACTTGAATGGAGGAGACATTTTGTCATTCTATAAGGTTATTTTTTTTCACTCTTTATACATGTTTTTGTTTGAAATTAGTAACCCCATCTCCCATGACATTCTTATTTTTGTTCAAGATTTGTGAATTTCTTGAAAAAGAGTTATCTTGGTTTTGATTATACTCATTTTGGGAGTATAATTTAATTATCTAATTTTCAATGAGCACCTTTTCAATTTGCATCCCTTTCTCAATTATTTCATCAAAGGTTTTAGCACATTAGAGTTTTAACTGATATTTGAGCTCAACATTAAGGTTATCAATGAATATTTTGGCTAACTCCATTTTAGGTACTACACATCATAGGCACTTGATAAGCTTTTCCATCTTTGAAATAAGTATGTCAAGCCCTCCCCACTTCTCTATTTGGTGTTATAGAGGTCTATGATGGTGATATCATGTTCAAAATTAAATGTAAAGTGTTTGACAAATTATTCCATTAATTCTTTAAATATAGATATAGACCCTTGGGTAAATGCATGAACCATTCTAAAGTTGGTCCAATAATGCTTTTTTGGAAAAGTCTCAATAAATAGGCATCTTCATATGCTACTTCATGGCAAGCCACATAGAAATCTTGTACATGGTCTCAAGGACCTCCTTTCCCTTGATATTTTTTGAATTTAGGTACTTCAAAGTGGGGAGGGAAAGGTATTTATGAGATGCTCATGTCTAAGGGAAAAGAATAAAAATATTCATATTTGTACTTTAATGCTTGTGAGCATGGGTTTATTTGATAGAGAGTCTTCATCATCATTTTTCACTCTTATGGGAATATGGGGTCTTGAAGGGCATTGGTGGTTTGATTTTGATTATTATGGGGGATATGTGTGTTTTGAGTATTATGGTGTTTTGGTTGTTATGGAAATTTGATGGGGGGATGATTAACATTTTTTGGGCCTGAATTAAAAGGTTTATTTACTGTGTAAGTTGGTCTAGTTGGTCCTCTAAGATAGTTTACCTCCTGTTAGCTTTAATATGATTATTTTGGAGGGGTGCAAGACATTCTAATTTTGTAAATTTATGGTCCACACCTTCCTCTTATTCAGGTATTTGATTGGTATATACATTTTGACATGGTGTATTAAGATGGGTGGGAGGATGGACTATGTGTTGTAGGAGGCTATAGTCAAAAGTTGAGGGTAATGTACCCCATATTTTGATGGCACAAGTAAAACATGATCATAGTTTTCATAGAGGTATCAATCAATTAGATTTTTAACCTTGTCATTATGAAGGGGATTGAATCATTCATCTTCTCCTACAGGGGTATGCATATCACTATGGGTATAATCATGATCTTGAGTTGGATCAACTAGATTCACCAATGGGTCATTTTCTTGGTTGGAAGCTTGTCCAATCCTAAGTTGGGAATGGGTGTGAATCACCATTTTGGATGATAGAAAGAAATATGTGATGAGGTGTGATAAGTGATGTGAAGGTTTTGACCATTAACTTAGTCTAGAAACCAAATCTACTAGTGGTAAAAAAAAGTGATGTGATGATTTTAGAAAGGAATAGGATGACTAAGAATTACCAAAAGACAAATCCTCATAAGAGTCCAATCTAGTAAGGATGAAAGAGAGTGATGGGATAAAATACTTTGTCCACTAGCAAAGGGATAATTTGATGGATGATAGGTGAATAAGGCACTTAATAGGGATGAGTGATGGGTGCTAGATTATAATCTTAATAAGACTATGTGTGTTGATAATACCTAATCTAAAAAGGATAAAAAGGGATGGGTGACCACTAGAACTTGATTCCAAGACTAAATATGGTATCCAAGGGTGATGGAAGGATATAAGATGGATGGGGTATGTGAGATAAAAGGTATGGGACGGTATGATATGAATAAAAGCTATAAGATGTGGATGGAAAATATATAGTAGATATGGGATGTTATTTGGAATAAGTAATGGAATATATAGGATGGACAAGAGGGATTATAAAAATTACTTAAGATAAGGTTGTATAATGGACGTTGTTGGATATGAAGGGTGGGGAAGATGTGAGAATATATAGAATATATATTAAATTATGTCTAGGATAGGAATTAAAAAAATGTATGATAGGTGGACAATGGGTAGATGATATAGGGTGGAGTTTAAGATATAGTGGGGTAGATAGAGATTATAAGATATATAGGTTTTAGGTAGGTGGATGATGAAATATTTGGGTGTGGAAAATATGAGATGAATGTGAGATGTAGGATGGGTGTGGTTTAAAATGATGAGATGAGAATGGATATTTGCCTAGGGGTATCTAAGGTATTACAAACAAAATTAATTATGGCCAACTTGACTTGCAAACAATAAAAGTCTTGCATAACACTCAAACAACATATGCAATCATGAACCCTAAATTAGTCAATTGATAAGGGTGTGTAACTCAATGCCTACACTATCAAATGACTTTATGGGTGAGAATGTAAATTGATGAACCATTATGGAATCTACCAAACCCTTTTGAACCCATTTACACATGATGGCTACTTAGGATTTGAAACTAACTCTTGTAGCATTACACCTTTTATAGATGAAGGCTCCTAATATAGATTTTCATAGGGGTTTCTAGTTTTATCTCCTATATACGTAAAGGTACAATGGGGCCCAATTTCATATAGGATGTTGTCTAACCACCCTATATATTAGAGATTAACCACTCCTCACTTCATTTAACTCTTTATGGGGAATTTTTCTTAGGCACTGAATGATAGATCTCCTAATTTTTATACTCTATCAGAATATGGAGTTTCGTCTAGTGCATGGTGATTAAATTCATGTCACCAACCCCTAATTACTAATCCCATGCATGGAGATGAATTCCATGTCATGTGATATCCTAGACTTAGGTGGGAATAATAAATAGACAAACATAATTAAATTTTCTCAACTAATTAGCTACGTGTGAGAAACACACGTATATACAATCAAGTAAAATCACACACAATAAGCAAGTATATACAAGCAACAAAACTAAAATGTAAATTTTCAAGCACCCCTCCTGCAAATATAAAAGGTTAGAAAACCAAATGGGGTGCCTTAGTCTTTGGGGGTCCTGCACCAAAGGGGTTATTAGTTTATCTTTTTACAAAACTATGACTCCTTGCACAACCATAATTACATAGTGTAATATCACAAGCAGAAACTACAAAATCATAATTCTAATACAAAATCATAAATCGTGAGTTGTGATCTTTAAATAGTTAACTAATCGTGATGGTTAACAAATAAAAATGTGATAGTTAGATAAAATCACAACTAATAAATCAAAATCACAATTCACAAAAATTCATATTCTATGTTTTTATATAAAATGGAAAAATTATAGGATATGCCTGATGAAAATAACTACTAGGGAGATAACTTAATATTTATAATTCTATTAAATAGGTAGATCAACAACAAAATATTCTTTAACTACTTATGATAGTTGAATATTTTATTAGAACCTTTTGATGAACAAAGTTTTAAAATGATTTATGCTAATATATATAGATAGACTGATAATATAAATATAGAATAAAACTACTAAGTCTAGTGATTATCTAAATAGATGAATTAGATGACCAAAACGTGACTGTAATCTACAAAACCATTAATCTCAGGTCAAAATCACAAATTCAAGACTTGTGGTATTGTAGGAGATATGTTATTGATGAGGTGTCTAGGTATTTTCCTTGGTTTTCCCTTTATGCCTATTGGTCCTTCACATAGGCAACAAACTTTAGTATATCCCCTGCAAGCACACTATTAAGCCAATAACTAGATTTGAAAATGATTAAGATGAGAAAGAGATAGTCGTGGCCTCTAATAAGAAACTTTATAACTAGCTAATAAGAGCTATTAAAAAAAAAACTTTAAAATATAGTTACCAAAGAAAAACCATAGATGGGAAAGTCATGATATTGTATGTTTAGTTACAACTGGTCAAGTCTTGACTTTTTCCTCCTTTCTTACAAACCAAAAACCCAAAATACCCTCAAGACAATACAAATAGTATAATAAAATATTAAAAAGAGATTGGTGATAGATAATAAATAATAATATAAAATAAAACCAAAATTTGACAAAACTGTGACTCTAACTACGAGATCGTTGTTAACAAGGTAAAGTTGCTACTTCAAAAGTCATGATATTGTGGTTGAAGCACAAACAATAAGAATATTGGAATTATCCTTGTTTCCCTACACAAAGAATATTAAGACACTTTTATATAATAGACATAACACCATTTATCTTTTAGAGGGGTTAGCAAAAGTAGAATACAGGAATATGACTCTAACTACTACATCTTGCAAAATCACAACTCTACCTACAAAACCACGATTAGTAGGGAAAAACCGTAACTTGAATTTTTTTGATTTTTTCAATAGTCAAAAACTACAAAAAACTTAACTATTAGAGGTTATCCTACAATGTTGTAGTTCACCCTATAATATCGCAATGATAATATTGCTAATACCAGTTCAACATTGTATATTGCCTATGCGTGATTATTTTTCAAAATTTGTTCTTCAATTCATGTCTAGATGTCCCTAAAAGATTCCAAATCACCTCCAACAATATTATAATGTAAGTTTAGGGAGTAATGCTCCCAACATGGTCCCAAAAATATAACCTAAATTTTAGATTTAACTCCTATTACTATATTTAGAAATAAAAACCTAAAATCTAAATACACCAATGAAAGGGGATAAAAGAGAAAATCATAATATTAGGAATTATATTACCATAACTTTATCTCTTTATGTATCCTCTTCAAGATTTATAAATGGATATTTGATTCTAAAATTGAAAGATGTTGGATTATTTGCTTGATTAATTGACAATGGCTTCCAATGGATAAATTAGCTTAGTAATGGCTATGTATAGATGCAAGGATGATGATAATTATATCAAGAAATATCTAAGATTTCAAAATTTCAAGTTAGTTTCATCGATGGAGTGAGCTTAGTTATATAGGAGATGAAGGGAGAAATCAATGGCTAGGAATTTTCCATGGAATTTTTAATTTCATGAAAATATCTAGAATAAAAAATTATAGAGAAAGGGGGATAAAATGGATGAGATTTATAGAATCCTCCAATTATATAAATCTCCTATTAGGGTTTAGGGGTTTATGAATAGCTAGGAATAGGGTGGTAGATGGGTAGGTAGAATATTTTGTATTTTTAAATTGGTAAGTGGCTTAGGGAGTAGGTTAGTGGGTTTTCTTAGTAGTTTAATGAGTGGGTTAATTGGTTATGGGATGTGGTAAGGTTTTTATGATGTAGGAAATAGGATGTGGGACAATGAGATATTAGTTAAATTAGCTAGGAAATGTAGTTATAAGTTTAAATTAGTAGAATTAGTAGGGTGAGTGGATTTTAGTGCATACAATATGTACCTCTTATCTCCTAAAATTTAACCCTAGAGAATTCAAGTAGACCTTATAAATTTTAGGACAACATGAATATATCTCCCTTCATAGACAATCCACTACAAGAGATAGATCTCTAGTATTGAAAGGCATAACTCCCTTGATTTGTCTCTTAGGCTTACACTACACTAAGCTAATCACTATTGGGGGTGAAAAGGGAAGAAATGTACATGAAATAAACTATTATAATGAGGTGATGTACCAATAAAAATCCACACAAAACATTGTATCTACACTTAAAAATGAAGACAATTGAAACTGAACTCAATCGTATATCCTTCTAGCATAAGGATTTATCATAAAGGTAGATTACTATGCCTATCTTTAAGTGAGTGAAAATAAGGTTAGATATAAGAAAATAATATTCCATCTCACACTTCAATACAAATTTGACAAAAAATACACTTTATGAAACCTATCAAAAGAGATCTTATTCACACAAACATGCAAGAGTAGACATGGAAGCAATGAGAGCATTTTCATCACTTGTCAACACATAAACCACTTAACACATTTAGGTAAGAGATTTTATAAAGTTAATTCAATGTAGGAAAATTTATTCAAAGACAAATAAGGTGTCAAAACCAATAGGAATTTTCCATACCAAATGTGGATTCAATACAAATCCATAAAGGCTTGAATTTATAGAACATAGAAGAAGAGAGAGAAGAAGTGAAGATCAAAGGTCACAAGACCAGATGCCAGTATTTGAGAACCAGTTACAAAGCCATGAAATGAAGTGGAAAATAAGTCATAAAACTGATATGAACATGTGTAAACTTCAAATAGAACACCTTCCTCAATCTGGCATAGACTCTTCATAATCTTGCTTAAAACTACCTTTATGATGGTGAGGAGTTTGATCAAGTGTCTAAAAATATAATAGGGATCTTTTTCAAATATGGTATATTATGATAAGGTATATAATAGGTCATTTCATGTCATAAAATCATCCTTAACTGATGGATTCATCTCTATCACTTGTCACTCATTACCAACAATCATTAGTCACTAGTCCTCTAGGTCTGTCCTCACACTTATCATCCAAATGGCTTGTAGTTTCCCAAAGAGATTCATTGAAGAGATGATAGGTAACTCAAATGAATCTCCTTTGTCTTCTAGTCTATCAAATATAACTTCATGAAACTTTTGGAACACTTCTCACTTCTATCACTTGATAGTCATCTAGCCTTCTCATTATTTATTTTGTTTGCCTGTTATGAATGAGATAATAGAAGACTTATACTATTTAACTAAGGTGATAAATGAGTTTTAGATTTTATTATGTGTATTTAGAGACCTATTTTAATAAATTTCACTCACTAATCTTATTTTACACTTGCAAAACACACCAAAATTTATCGAAAACCTCAAAACAAACCAGTCCATACAAGTGATAGTATGGACCAATCAAGTGGGAAGAAGCATGGGAGATTACTATACAATACTCAATAAAAATTTAGGCCATTTTATAACTTTTTAATACATTTCCAATCATCTTTTATTCATTATTTTTGGATAAGGGTTTTAGGAGGGTTTTAAAAAGTTTGGAATGTTAAAGATTTTTCATAAAATGTTGACATCCAAACCTTAGGACCAATTACATAAATTTGGGGTATATTACCACTTTAAATCCTCCCCAAGTTATTGAGGTCTCATGATTGGTATCCATACATTTTTGAGTGTTTAAACTTGGCCTCTCAATCTCTCTCATGCTTCCTAAATAGGTTTGAGGTGAAATGAGCCAAATTGACCAACTTGGAGATGTTCTTTGCAGATAAATGGATCCAATTAGTCTTCCAATTTCCCTTGAAGTTATTATATGTTTTTTTAGAACTCTCATGGTAATACATATCAAGTTAGGTGCCTATAGGTTATAGGCCTAGTTTTAGGCCTAATAGTCCTAGACTATGTTAGTTACATGCTTGACCCCTCTAAGGGTTTCCGATGGATATAAGGTCTTGGATATATCTATTAAACTTTATTAAAATTTTATATAAAATTTTTTAGTCACTTAATAGTCTCTTCTCCATCCATCTCACATTCTCGTACTAGACTTGCAGGTTATGCCTTGGCTGGGAGTGCCCTCTATTTGATAAAAAATAGAGGTCATATCCCCTATCTTACTTAAAAATGAGGATATGAATATATTTATTAGGTTATTATGACCATATATATAAATTTTAAAACTTATATTTCACTCTTAGAGCCTTCAACATCTCTAATTCTCCAAACTAGCTCCTAAGACTTGACTGTACAGGGTTTTAGATTGTCTATAGGTGAAGATGCAAAACCTAATAATTAATCTATTTTTATCATGTTTTAAGATAATATAGAGTGTTATATATCACTATGAGGTTGATTTATCATGGTTATCTCATTCAATAATTTTTTTTCACCTTCACTTAATATCTTTTATGTATTGAGCTAGTCTACAAGCATACTTGACTATGTCACCTGTAGGTGACAATTTGGACAAATCCAAAGGGATCCTATAGATTTTGATGTGTGTGAGAGACATATGGATATTTGAATCATATTTATGTAATTTATTTATACATTTTCATTCATTCTATGTCTTTGACTATTAGCCAAGTTTGCCTTCTCCTATGGATTTGGGTCAATCTATGTATGAACCAACTATAGGTGTTGACAAGGGTCCTTGAAGGTGACAATCAAGGATTGATATATATATTTAATAACATTCTCCCCTATAAAGACATTATATATATAAAAAAACTAAATTTACTTCACTTTATACCTTGTAATCATGCACCGTTCTCCTTTCTTCATTGTCATTATGCTATAGACCTACAGTCAAAATGTAAATGCTACCTAAGGTGTCAGACCTTCCCATAGGTGATCATAAGTGATTAAAAACTATTTATAACTCCTATTATCCTTTTTGAGGTCAATAGGATTATCTATAACCTAGATGAGCTCTTCTTATACCCTAAAACTATGTTCTAATTAGTGTGCTATAATTCACTAGCTACATTTTACACTCTTAGACTTAAAGCACCATTGTTTTAATTGAGTGGTTTCAGTGGAAAATTGATAAAATTGGAAGCTCCTTTACATTTTTTTCTCTTGACCAAAATCACCTCCTTTCATGTTCAAATGTTACTATCATGTCCAAGTTGCAAGGATGGATACATAAAATTGACTCAGACCTCATATCTTCTCGTCACAAGATGACAATATATAGGGCAAAATCCATTTTTGGAGATATTAAGGTAATGAATCTCATTTCAACCCTGTGAACATGGATTTGGATATGAATTTGTGTATTGGATTCATCATTCATATAATGACTTCCCTTATGTCCTTAGACCTTATTTAAGGTTTCAATTATACTTTTACACCTCTAGATCATTTTCAACACTCTACCTCAAAACTCCTACATAGTCCTTTAGGTTGCCATTGTATTGAAATATGACTATGTATATGGGACCATATTCAACTTCACCTTTTCAAAACATAAGACTTTTATGGGTCTATTGAAATTTCATATACAATCATCATGCTTAAAGAGGCCATACAAATATATTACCTTTAACCTGAAACCACTATGGGAAAACAAAGCACTACACCTGAAAAAAACACCTATAGACCATTGATACTTATACATTTGTACTAAAATTAAGTTGATATTGCATATAAATTCACATTCACACGTGATAACATAGATTATAGCAACATGGAAAGGAATAAAAAACTCTAAAAATATACCTTTAATACTTGAAATCATCAAAAAATTGTAAATATATAAGAAAATTGGAGGTCATGGGGATGAGTAGGCCACTTTGAGTCATCAACCTTCTTAGAGATTATTCATGGAGTATAGTGTATCAAAATAGGAAATATAAACATGGAAAGTAAGATGATGAATTCTAATATCACTTGGAAAATGTAACTAAACACCTCCTATACTATTTGTACCAAAGGAAGATCAGTTGACCTTTTTAGCTTGTCTAGGAGTGTGATGGAGAATATAAACTATTTTATACCATTTTTAGACCTATAATGACCTATTAAGCATGGAAATGGACTGAGTGGACTTGAAGGGACATCCCTGAGCCTTCTCATGTGCCAAGTGGTTGTACTTGACATAAAACTACCTTTAAAAAATTTAAAACTATTATTATCTCCTCCTTTGGATGTTAAACCTACATTTTTTAGTTACCAAAAAAACATATGATAATAAACTCACACCTTAGACATTGGAAAATAGTTTGAAATTTTTCCTTTTCTTGAATATTACGTACAACTCCCCTAAAGTGATCAAAAGGTGAAATAAAGGCAAAATAAGACAAATGACACAAGAGACCAAAGTATGAAACATATTTAATGACCTTAAACATGACCATATGACTATTTAAACCCATAAAGACCCTATAAGATGTTTGAATATAATAGGGTTGACTATTTTGACATAGGGTCAAAATTGGTCAATAATTTGGTGATTCTGTGGGGTGGCAAGCCTACTATGCCCAAATACCAATAGCCTTCTCATATTCATTGGGCTATGGGGTCACCTATACATTATTATTAACATGTATTACCTATAAAATGACACCAAACACACCATACACAAAAAAACAAGCAACAAGACAAGAAACAAGACACACTTGTGTTCTCAAGAACACTTATGGAAAACATAAACCAACTGAAAGGAAACACATCTATCTTAGTATATACAATACCAAAGAACTCTTGAGGTGAAGAACCATAATATGCATTTATTCAACTAGAGTAAAAGACAATGCTCCTTGCATCCTTTCTACTCCAAGAAAATGGATCCTCATATGGTGCATGATTGTTAATGAAATCTTGTTTGTGGAGGTAATCAAGAGACTTACCATGGTTATAGCTTCTATTGACTGCAAGTTTGTCAATTGGAATACTCAATAACACTCCATATAGCTCACTAAAGGACTTGTTTATCTTTGTATATAGATTAACCTCTATCATGCTCACTTGATAGTCCTCAATTTGTATCTTATGAGTCATCAAAGACTTCTCAACTTCAAGTATCTTTGAAAGATGACATAATTCTTGTTGTAAGTCATCAAAACTTTCCTCCTTATGTTCATTGAATACTTCATATTCTACCAATGATGTTTCATGCTCAGATGAGACCTCCAACTTTACTTTATGTTCATCAAACACTTTTTGGACTATCAAGGTTATTTTTTGCTTACTTGAGCTATCAAGCTCCTCCTTATAGTAATTGAGAACATGATTGTCTATCTTATCAAATCTATACTCCTTATGAACATTTATAGGCCTACTAATCTCCTCAAACTCTTTAACAATGGAATTGAACTACTACCACATCTCATCTATTTCTTCTTGAGGTTAATGTTTAAGATTGTTTTCCTTTTTAGCATGTAGAATGGATCACTCATTAGGACTACCATATCTTGACAAAGTTGGGGTACTCACATCACCATCTACATGTACAATTTAGTTGACTAAAGCAATTTTTTCTAGGATGCTATCATTATTTGCCTCAAGGACTCCATCAATGTCATCATGAAGAATATAAGTTCCAAGACTAGTTTTTTGAAAACCACCTTGCTCATCTCCCCACTCATAAAGTTATAAATTATAAATTCCATAAAGGAGAGTTAGAGTGTCTTGATAAATAGGGTGATCATATTATTCAATAACATTATAATTCATGTTAGAGGTGTGAGGTGCATAGGGCTAAACATGAAAACTAGAAAAAGGCTCTGACTTGATTATTACTTTTGCACCATATCTAGTCATCAAACCCATATAGGACCAATCTAAAGTAATATAACGTCCAATATTAGCTATGAACTCTCTAGACAAACAAAGTGAAAAATGAGGAGGCACATCAACCACTACAACATCTTGAGAAATGGTGAAAGTAAGAAAATCATGGAGAATGATTTTCAAACTTGTGATTATACCAATGGTCTTGGTAGATGACCCATCCAATTAGAGCACTCATTTGACATGCGGTTCATACTTCAAGTTCAGTTTGTCAACTACCATCTTGGGCATGAAACAAGTGCTAGCTCCAATATTAATGAGATAGTTATGCACCAAAAAATCTCCAATAATTATGGATAAATAAAATGTAAAAGTTTCTTTTATCTTTTCAACCTTACTTTATTGGCCTTCACTTGGCTTCATGGTGTTTTTTAAGGATATATCTCTTTGGCTAGGTAGTTTGGGTGTCAAACTAAGCTTATACAACTCTTCTTGAAGTAGGTCTACTTGTCAAGGTATAACAAAGGTATCCCACATGGATACATTCACTTGAGACCTCTTCATTTTCTCCACAATGTTAGTGAAATAACCACTAACTCTTTCTTGACCACTAGAAACAATCATACTACCTACACCTTGAGAACTTGGAGGTAAGAAAACATTCCTAACATTCTAGTATCTTTGACTTGTTTGTGTATTTGGAACAAAACTAGACAAACTTGGTCTTGTATTTTTTTTGAACATTTATTGGAGAACCACTAGCAACACCTTAGAATTCTTCAATAGTCTTCCCTTACTACTTGAGTTTGCATCTATCAAAATTATATCTATACTTGACTTCCCTTGATGACTAACTACACATAAGTCATCTTGATGCCAATTGCCTAATATAGATCCCATTTCAACACCCTTCCCATCAATCACTCCTCTATTTGTTATTTTATCTTGTGTCATAGCTGGCATAGTTCCTAAGTTTACCATGAAGGCTTGGTTGAGGGATTCATTGACATAGGGAGATGGATCATAAGGTTGATCCAATGAAGGTTGACTATTGTACTCTTGACCAAGATTATTTTGAATAGGCACTAGTGTCCTTGAGGTATGAGTATTGGGATTGTGACCACCATATGGATTTGATTGGACCAACTATCCTTGAACTTGATTATGAACTTGGAAAGGAGGTATATTACCTTGGTAGTTGGGGTAGGATTGATTAGGATGATATTTAATTTTAAAGGGCTTAACTTATTGGTATTGAATGATTCTCTTTAGGCCCAGGATCTCTTTTTCCATGGATCTTATCCTTTCTACCTCATTAGGTTTGTTTGATTGAATAGGGGTATTATACTTGTTTTTAGGTGTAGGAATGGAAGCAATAATAGGTATAGTAGTTTTAAAGTCAAGAAAAAGAGGCATAAGGGGTCCTGGGGTAATATTCCCATCTTAAATCAAATAATTCTCTACCTTAATGGTAACCTCATAGGCATTGGACAAAGTATCACCTCCCATGGATTGTATCATCATTGAAATGTCACTATCAAATGATTTAAGTAATTAAAGGAAGGCATGGTGAGATGTTGGCCTTACCAAGATTTGGATTCTATTCCAAGTCTTATAGAATATTATGTTGAAGTCTTGAATGACTTCTTGAGGTGCCCTTGTAATGGTGGTCATCTCATTTGTTAGTGATAAGTTATCACTTTTTTCCTCAAACCTTGTTCTTAATGCATCTCCTATCTCATCCTATGTTGTGATTGATCTAGGTGTCACTATTTCATACCAGTCAAGAGATTTACCTTTGAAGGAGATAACTAATAGCCTGATTGCAATGTTTTCCTCTATGATGTGATGGATGTTGTAGAAGTTAGCAATATTCCTTGTATGATCAATGGGTGTGATGGAAGACTCATTGGTATATAATGGGGCAATTTTGAGGGTAGATATGGGGATGTCATCATAGTGAGAAATATTTAGAGGGATATGGCCATTGAAGGAAAAAAAAAGGATGGTTCCTTGCTATGGTAGCCTTAGGAATTTATAATAATGGATGGATTAAGAATAATTTTATGAGTTTGTGTGAAAGATAAGACCTCTTTAGATACAGATGGGTATTCTCAGATCTACTTTCCTTATAGGATTAAGGAGTGAGTTATTAAAATTCAAAAGGTATGCCATTGGTGAGAGACCTTATGTTTACCTTAGGCATGAAAAGTGTGCACTAGTCTACAACCAAGATTGAAACTTTGGAGTCACCAAATATTGTAATAAATGGACTATTATATCTCATTGTTGTTAAAACCAACATCTACCTTGAATAACCTTCATGGAATTCCTTTCTCATTGAGCATGCCAAAAATATTGTCCCCTAAAATTTCACCCTAGATAAGTCAAGTAGACCTTCTCAATTTCCTTCATATCTAAGCCACTACAAGAGATATATCTTTACAATTGAAAGGGTTATCTCCCTTGATTTATCTCTTAGGCTCACACCACATTAAGATAATCACTATTAGGGGTGAAAAGGGAAGAAAGGTATGTGAAAAAACTTATGATAATTAGGTGATACACCAAGATGACTCCACACAACACACTTGTATCTGCACTTAAGAAAGAAGACAACTCAAACTGAACTCAACCTTATATCCTTATAACATAAGTATTTATCAAAGAGGTATATTACTATGCCTATCTTTAGGTAAGTGAAAATAAGGTTAGATATAATAAACTACTATTCCCTCTCACACTTAAATATAGAATTGATAAATAATACACTTTAAGAAACCTATTATAAGAGATCTCATTCACACAAACATGCAAGAGTAGACATGGAAGCAAGGAGAGAATTTTAATCACTTTTCAACACACACACCACTTAACACATTTAGGTAAGAGATTTAAAAGAGTGAATTAAACTTATGAAACTTTATTAAAAGGAAAATAAGGTGTAAAATCTATCAAGGATTCACCATACCAATTGTGGAATCAATACAAATCCAAGAAGGCATGAATTTATAGAACTTAAAAGATAAGAGAGAAGAAGTGAAGATAAAAGGTCACAAGACCAGATATAAATATCTGAGAACCAATTAAAAATCCATGGAATGAAGTGGAAAATAATTCAATAAACTAATATGAACATGTGTCAACTTAAAATAGAATACCTTCTTCAATCTAGAGTAGACTCTTCATAATCTTGCTTAAATCTGCCTTCATGATGGTGATGAGTGCAATTGAGTGTCTAAAACTATAATAGGGATCCTTTAAACATATGTTATATTATGAGAAGGTATATAATAGGTCATTTCAGGTCATAAACTCATCTCTAATTGATGGATTCATCTCTATCACTTGCCACTCACTGCCAACAATCTTTTGTCACTAGTCCTCTAGGTCTATCCTCACACTTTTCATGAAAATGGCTTGTAGTTGCCCAAAGAAATAAATTGAAGAGATGATAGGAAACTAAAATGAATATAATTTATCCTTTGGTATATCAAATATACCTCCATGAAAATTATGGAACACTTCTCACTTCCATCACTTGATAGTCATCTTGCCTTCTCATTGTTTGTTTTGACTGCCTATTATGAATGAGATAACATAAGTATTTTATTGTTTAACCAAGGTGAGAAATGAGTTTTATAAGTTAGGATAAGTATTTATATAACTCCTTCAATAAATTTCACTTACCAATCTTCTTCTTCACCTGCAAAACACACCAAAAATTACATAAAACCTTGAAATAAACCTGTTCATACAAGTGATAGTATGAACCAATTAGGTGGGAAGAAGCATGGGGGAGTAATAGGAAAGACTAAATAATAATTTAGGACATTTGATAACTTTTTAATTAATTTCCAATCATACTTTCCTCATTGGGTTTGAACAAGGGTTTTAGGAGGGTTTTAAGAAGTTCAGACTATTACGAATTGTTCATAAAATCCTAACATCCAACCTTAGAACCAATTACATAAATTTGGGGTATAAGACACCCTTAAACCCTCCCCAAGTGCTTGAGGTATCATTATTGGTTTCTATATAGTTGTGAGTGTTTAAAATTGGCCTCTCAAGTTCTCTCATGCTTCTTGAATAGGTTTGAGGTGAAATAAGCTAAATTGGTGAACTTGGAGATGTTATTTGTAGACAAATGGATCCAATTAGTCTTCCACTTTCCCTTGAAGGTCCTCTAGGTGTTTGTAAACCTATCATTGTCTTATATATAAACTTAGGTGCATGCATGTCATAGGTTTAGTTCTAGGCTTAATAAGACTAGACTGTGTTAGATGTGGATCATATATCCCTGTTGATTATTTTAGAACAGTTCAATCTATAGCTTTAGGTTCACTTGGTAGATGGTAGTTCCTCGGTACTTCTTGATAGTTTCTAATTTCAACCCTTTCTTTATTTGGGCCCCATTTTACATTTTTTTTTAAAGTAGTGACCTTTTTTCATTTCTTCTACATGGTAGCTTGATGCTCATCCATCTTGGGTAAAAATTCATTCCCCTTAAGAGGAGAGCCAACCTGACATGTGTTGTCCCCATGCTCCTTAGATTTTTTTTAATTTTTGGTCAATAAATCTAAGCAATGATATTACTTGGTGGGACTAGGGGGCTCATAAAGCATTTAATGTAGTATTCAAATGTGTCTTTGTCACATGGCATCTTTGTGCTCATTTTGGTGAGTAAATTCCTATATTTCTTAGGAGAAGCACCAATTTAACATGTGGCATTCCTATGATCAATCATGCCCATAAATCCCTTAGCCTCTCTGAAGAAGTACCAATTTGATGTGTATCATCCCTGCACTTATCTAGGGAGGGTGTCAGTTACCAAAGATCGAGAGAGCACCATTGGATGAAGACATGGGTACCTTCTTCCAAGCAAGCTTTTGAAAAACTTTAAGCTTCACCTAAAGTGTGATATTTTAAGTTTTGGGGGACCAAATCCACTAAAAATAACATGAATGGACAACTCTAGTAGTAGACACATGGTGCCACCCTGCTTATCTTAAGCATAGTGGCCATAATAGGAAGAGGTAGTTATGCCATCTCTAAGATCTAGGGAGTAACTACACTCATTGAGTTCCAGATCATTTTCAATTGCAATGGCATCATGGGCATGAGTGGTAGAGTCTATAGCTATCATCTCTTAGCACTTGCTTTGCCTATATATCCAAATTTCTTCCCTTCTAAAAGGGGCTGGTGATTATTTAATTTTTACATTATTATTTCTCTAAATAGCCATTATAATAGTCAAGGGTATAATAGCAGTTAGAGTTTTTATTTTGCAACCTTAGCAGGTGTGCCTCATGGATGTTAGTGGATGATTTATATGTGCCTACTATGGCCTTATATATTTAGTTCCCTATCCACAATGAAGAGGATGTGGTGTTATATGTTATTTGGGATTAAAAGTATCTTTGTTTTCTATCTCTTTTATTCTACTTCTATAGTGTAGATCTCTGTTTATATTGTAGATCTTAATTCATGCTTTCAAGCTCTTTTATGATCTATGGTATTTAGATGTTTGCACTATTTTATGCAAGTTTACATTGACATTTCAAATATTTCTAGTACATCACATTAGATTAGATTTAATTTCATGTTATTTACTATTTTTCCTTCTATCCCTTTTCACCCCCCAAATTGAATGAAGAGCCAACTTGTAAAATCCCCGAGGTCACTTTATAGACTGTATTTGGTCTCACATCTGTAAGGCTTCCCATAGATTATTTTCTAACTTGGAGCAAAAAATTTAGGCATCAACAATTTAAATCTTTTTTAGCATGCTTGATGGGACCGATCTACTAGTTTTCTAGACTAGAAGCTTGAGTTTATGAGCCATAGGCCCATAATAAGGTCACAGAGTATAGAAAATCCAAATTTGCTTATACTACTTTTGGGGATCCCTACCCACCAAAGATCTCTAGGGCATAACACTACATAATAATAGTAATAACTACATCAACAACAACAAATGGCACATCCTGCACCAAATAACTTTGTGTCATGGGATAGTGGTAGCCCTCTAATTCCACTAACACTCCTGACCCAATGAGAACTCATACATTTGAATGCTTTAAAGGCACTCCCAAGATCTTAGGGGGAGATTTCAAGATAATTACTGAGTACTTCCAAGATGTGGTGAATGTGTGCATCATCCACTATGTCAACACTTAAAACATAACCTTGAGACTACTAGTGGCCTCTTTTAAAGGATAGGATGTTGATTAGTATAGATATTTACCAGGCAACTCTATTAGTCACCATTAAAAGGTAGATCGATCTCCCCTCTTGTAGTAATTAATCACCATCAAAAGGGGCCCACAAGAAGCCATGGTTGGTTTCAACACTAGATTTAGAAAGGCCTAATAAATAATTTCATTGATAACTTGACCACCTATAGGCATGGACATTTTATTTTATTTCAAGGCCCTTAATTTAGATATTATTATTATGATCTAGTTTCTCAGAGGCCAAACAATACCAGATGTGTATGATATCATAGTAAGGGTAGAGAATAACCTAATCAATGCAAGAAGACTTCTTCCATAGTGTTCCACGCTGATGTTCCCTAAGATATAATTATATTTTAAAGAGGACATATTGAGAACTTTAGGAACCTTACCTCCTTCCATGTATGCATACCTACCCATGAAAATGAGCACATCTACTGCACCCTCACTAGCTAATAAGATGGATGATATGAAGAGTATTTTGAGAAACTTCTCTAATGAGATTATAAATCTCAAAAGGCAATAGTTTTCTCCTCTAAAGCCCTCTTACAAGAACTACCAAGAAAGGAAACCCCCATACCAATAAAATTAGTACTAGAAGAGGAAAATGCTGAATTACTAAGGGCTAAACAACCAAGTGCCAAATCATAAGACATAGCCTACCAATCAGATGGTTGTAGTCCTAGATCCATTTCATATAGTAGCACCAAGTATGAATAGAGAATTAGTGGATAGCCAAAATAACTTGGTTGATGACTCTAACTCATGGTGTTTACCTTGTAATGAACCTTGTGAGCCCTAAAATTATCCATGGGGTAAATTACAATAGAATATCATCAAACAGAGATGGTAGGGAAATACTCCAAATTCAACTTATACCTACCAATCCTTGGGAGTTAAAAACACTATCTTGATGGCACAAATGTAGGGTATGTCCCTAGAACAAGAGGAAGAGATAGTTTTAGAACATGCACTATTATTCTAGGTAGAAGATGAAGATGCAGTCTTTACAAATGAAGTTCCCACATATAGATCCCTACAAGTGAAATCTAACTACTTCACATGATCAAAGAAAAGATTGGGTAAAAGCCCCAAAGCCTTTGAAAGGCCCAAAACAACCTTCAAAAAGGCTCCATCACCTTAGCCTTCACCCACGGTCTATTAAAGGTGTAGTGAGATGGTACAAAATAATATGAAAGATTGTAAGGTCCTTCCCCTAAAATCATATAGTGTGTTGAAGCAAAAGAAGGAACTAGATAACATTTCCCTCTAGGATATCTTGTACATCCTTGAATAAAAGACCTTGCTGAAGAAAGCCTTAGAAGAAAAAGAGGAGCCCATGCAAAAAAAATCACCCACAGAGCATGTGAAGGAAAGGGGAAGGGAATCAATACGAGCACACAACCTCAAGTACCCTTCAAATTTGTAAATACCAAGGAAGGGGTAAGTAAATCAAAGCCTTCCCTATTATATCTGAATTTGATTGTGGTTAAGAAATTGTTTAAAAAATCCATGATCGACTTGGGTGCAAGCACAATGGTTATGCATAAATAAATAGATGATGCACTATAATTGAAGTACAAAAACTTAAATAAGGGAATGATGTATCTAGATGGAAAAAGGGTTCAAACCTTAGGAATCATCTAGGCTCTTCCTCTCATGTTATACTCTTTCCCAAGAATCACTATACCATAAGATGTTGTGGTGATATACATCCCACCTATATTTGGGCTATGTCTATCAAGAGATTTCACCACCAATATTGGTGGATACCTATCATTAGACTGGTTCCATCTGATCCTAAGGACCAAGTATGGTTTGAAGTTGAAGGTGTTATTCAATCCCCTCCACCCCAAGCACATAGTGGATGAAGCAATGGTAAACATAGAAGCAACACACATCTCTTTCTCAAGAATGAAGACATAGTATGTAGAAATGCTTAAAGGAGAAAAGGTGGTAGATAATAAAAGCCTTGAAGAAGAGGCCCTCATCAATGAGTTCATTGAGAATGACTCATTTTCAAACTTTAAGGCCACTAGTCTCAAGACCTATGTCATCTAAAATGAAGATCAGGACCTTCTTGAAGTCGTAAGGAAGTAAGAAGACTAGATTAAGAGGGCAAAAGATGAGTCCAAACTCTAGACTCTACATTTCTATGGTGTGAAATGCAAGATTGGCTCTAGAGTTGGCATCTAACTAACATCTCCCTTTGGGAAAGAAATACTTAGAGATTTTAATTTTTAGTTTGCTTATATAAACAAGAAAGCTAAATATAAGGCTTTAGTCCATGGTCTTGGCCTCACCAAATAAATGGGAGTCAAGCATTTTAGGGTATTCTATGACTTTAAACTAGTTATAAGACAGGTAAGAGGGGTGGCCACAATAAATAACATGTTTATGAGGTCTTACCATCACCACATATGGGACTTAATTGAATATTTAAGGCCTTCAACATTCAAATCATTTCAAGGGAGATAAATGTAAAAGCTCATAAAATGAAAATAATGGGTTCTCAATTTGACCTAGTGACAGACCTGTTCACCAATGAATAAGTAGTGTAGGTTATCATCAAGCATACCATCTTGGATAATGACAAAAATTGGTATTTGTTTGAGAGTGATGCTTAGATTTCAATGTTCCTCCAACAATCTTATGAATTATTAGAACAGTTGTAGCTGAAGATCAAAGAGGCATATGGAGAGTAAATCATGCAACTGAATACCAACAAAATACTAAAGTGCCTCATCACTCTATAAAACCTCTTCGACTCCAATGATTTAAAGAGTGAAAAGCACAAGTTTGTCATAGATAGGGGTGATTACTATGAACTTGACATTAGAGGTAGAAGTAAGTTAAAATTTAGAAAAAGAAGTTTATTAGAGGGATAAGGAGTGGTTAGTTTATTTCTATGATAGATACAAGGACATCATCACTTGGAATTATGATGATCAGAAAGGAAATGACCGTGATATCATTCAACATAGCACTAAATTGGTAGAAGGATCCAAATCAAATTGGTATAAGTAATGATTAGTGAACCTAAAGATCAAATCTTTGATGGCCTAAGAGCTTAGGAAACTAATTGATTCAAGGATCATATATCTTATCAAGCATTTAACTTGGGTATCTAACCTAGTCCTCATGTGTAATAAAAGTGGAAAAATTTGACTATGCAAGGATTTATGGGATCTAAATAAGGCATTATTAAAGGATCATTACCCCTCCCTTCCATAGAATAGATCCTTCAGATGGTAGTAGGTGTAAAGATGTTTTCAATTCTAGATGGATTCTTTGGGTACAATCAAGTGTGGGTAAAGGAGGATGATTAGCACAAAACCACATTCACTATGAAGTGGGGGAGCTTTGCATATGTGAAGATGCCTTTTGGCCTCTCCAATATTGGGGAAACATTCTAATGAGCAATGGAAATAGCCTTTAAAGGCTTGATCAACAAGATTATTATGATCTACCTAGATGACCCCAATGTATTCTCTAAGAAGAAAGAAGACCTCTTTGACCATTTGGAGAAGGTTATATAAAGGTGCTAGGAATTTGGGGTGTCTTTAAACCCCAAGAAATGCATCTTTGGAGTCCCTTAGGGTAAGCTACTTGGATACATAGTATCTAAGGATGGGATCATTATTGACCCAGAAAGGATAAAAGCCATAAGAGATTTGGCCTTATTAGTAAATAAGAAGGGAGTCTAATATTTCTTTGAAAAGATCAATTTTATCAGTATATTCATATTAGAATTTGTAGGATTGGTCAAACCAATCACATTAATGCTAAAAAAAGACTAGGTCTTCAAATGGATGCCCAAAGGGAGAGCAACATTTGAAGAAATAAAGAGCACAATATCTACAACACCTATACATGTTAACCTTGAATTTTACAAAGATATTATTATGTATGTATATGGGAGTGAGCATAGCCTTGTGGCTGTGCTAACTTAAAAAGAAGAAGAAGATAGAGGATAACACCTGATTGCATTTTATTCTAGAACTTTGCATGGGTATGAGGCTAAATGCAATTTTGTAGTAAGGCAAGCCTTCTCCATCATCAATGGTCTTAATAAGTTTAGGCACCTTATGGTGGGAAGCAAGATAATGTTATACATAACATATTCTAGTGTGCGTGAGTATATCATGGAAGGAGAAATTATGAAGAAGAGGGTCAACTAGATCACTAAGATTTTGGAATACAACATAGAAGTTAGGCTAACCAAAGTAATTAGAGGAAAAATAATATGAGTACCTAGTCCATTTTGTAGATCTCACATCAAAAGATTAAAACACATTGGAAGTAGCCTTAGTGAACCAATTCAAAGTTGAAGAATCTTGGGTGACTGATCGGGTCCACTTCATGTAAATTGACAGGTATCCTAGTGGTCTCCCTATACATAAGAGACATTTTAATAGATTATAAGGGTCTAATTATATGCTAGTCCAAGGAGTCCTATTCAAGAGGAATTTTGACAGGGACCTCCTTAGGTGTATTGACAATCCCCAATTAGAAAAGATTTTTCAAGACATTCATTTTTCTCTCCTAGGTAGCCATTTCTCAGCCAAGACTACTATGACCAAGATCATGTAGGTGGGGTACTAATAGTTGACCATGTTCATGAACTATCATCTAGTAGTCAAAAGGTGCCAAAAATGCCAATTATTCACTAGGAAGAGGAAAAACTCACCCATACCTCTCAATACAATTGTGATCAATGAACCCTTTATGCAATGGGGCCCATACTTCATCAAAATGATCAACCTAGTCTCCAACATGGGTCATAAGTGGATATTGATGACCATTGATTAATTCACTAGGTGGATCAAGGAAATCCCACTAAAAGATGCAACAAAGAATGTAATTCTTAGATTCTATGAAGATCTCATGGATAGATTTGGCTCATCAAAAATGATCATTTTAGACAACATGAAATCCTTCCTTAGATCTAAGATCTCCAAATTTGCACTCTAGAATAGTGTTTTCATAAAGACTTCAACCAATTACTACCCATAGGGGAAAAAATTGGTGGAATCTATAAATAAGAACTTGATCCAACTAATCAAGAGAATGGGTAATGACAAGCAAAGAGATTGGCACTTGCACATGAGAACAAAGCTATGATTAGATCACATCACCCTTAAGCAGATCCTAAAAACTTATCCATATGATCTTGTATATAGGAAGGAAGTGGTGATGCTAGTGTCTTTATAAATCTTCACTCAACAAATCTTAAAGACTATTGAGATTGAAGAGAATGGATCAATGGAGGTTTGGCTTGATAAATTACTAAAACTCTAGGAATCAAGGGAGCTAGTGGGTGATGCAAACATCATCCAACAACAAGCAGTAAATTGATGGTTTGATAAAAATTATTCAGACCTAGGATTCAAACTCAGGAACCTAGTCTTTAAGTATGATCAATAGGTCATAAAACCAAGGTAGCATGTAAAATTTGATTCTTTGTAGACAAGATTTTTTTATGTCATCAATGATAGACATGGAAATACTTTCAAACTAAAAGATTTAGAAGGTAATCCATTAAAGATTCCCATTAATGGGGTTGACTTGAAGCACTTCAATTGACTTCTTGCCATCCCTTATACATAATTATATAGTTTTATTTCCTCTTTAGTGTGTTTCCTTTCCTCATTGTTGTTTCCCTTATTTGTTACTTTTTTTCTTGTATCCTTTCCAAATAAGTGTCGTTGGCATAAGTCGCTGATCAGATCACCATGTATCCTCTCCCTGATCTCTTCATATCTTCAAAAACATTATCTAAAGGATAGTTATCTACCCAATTCTATTATCATTAATGTCAGATGATCCATTATACATGACTCCCTATAACAATTGTCATAAATATTTTAAAAGGTAGCCCTTCAAACATGCATGCCAATCTTATCATTTATGAGGGTGGTCATTTTTAAATTTTCTAGGATGATCTACCTAGTAGAACTAGCACATAAATACACCACCTCTTTTTTGAAGGCAAACACTTGACACTTTGTAATTCTAAAGAGATCATCGAGCATCTAAAGTAGGTAAAAAAGGAAGCTCAAGAATTGAAGGGAAGTAGCAAAAAATGTTGACACAACTTTTCTAGAAGAAGCAAAGAGATATCCTTTGAATCAATTTTCATCTTCTTATAATATGGAAGCTTTTACATCCTCTTTAGGAAGAACCCTTCAAAATAGAGGGCCCATGGTTCGAGCAGTGGAGGATCCCCTCCTCCCACATACACCATGAATAAATCCTATGCTTTGGCCCCTGTCCAAGTGAAAAAGAAGGTACCAAATACCATGAAAGAGACTAAGGGACCCTATAAATATATAGCTTTGGTGATTGACTCTACGAATAAAATATTCAACCAAATTTGGCCCATAATCCTAAAAATTTGAGGGAGGGAACCTATGCCCAAAATCTTGAATGGATCAGTAGGAAAGAATATACCTCATTTAAGTGCAAAATATGGGATTTCACCTTAGGACAACACATGGTTCCCTACATGCACCCTTTCCCTAAAATCATTACCCTCTACACTAAAAAATATGATGCCAAAACTGACATAATCAAGATGCTTGTATAAAGGTCAAGATTGGTACAGATAATGTCAAGGTGATGCTCTGACTCCAAAATGATCCCAATGCTATCATTTGCATCATTAAGATCCTCCAAAGCATTTGGGACTCTAAAGTGAAGGATAGGACACACTTACTTATGTCCCTTCTCAACAATAATATCACATAAATGCCTCCCATACCCCTACACCTATTAACCTTCCATTCACAACATGTGAAAGACACTCTATCCATGCTAACATTCATCTGGGGCATGGATACTAATTCCAACGTCAATGAGTTCTAGCTGGGCACAATCTTCCTCATTATCATGGCAAAGAAGGTGGAAACATTTATGATCGACTTCTCCAAAGCCATCACCTCCACTATAAAAGCAAAACTATAAAATTTCTCAATAACAGGTACCTTTTGGTATTTATCTTACCTCATGCACTTGATTTTATTCCAACACTCCAAATTCTTCTCCAAATATCTATAGCTAAACACTATGGATACATATGTTTTCCCCAATATAGTAGCCCTAGTCACCATATGGACCCTTATCTTATTGATCATGGGGGAATACTTTGAGTTCTTAGAGCGGTTTATGGCTCTAGTTCTCACAGATCTCAGTGGGCAAGATGTCATTCTTTAGATGATGAATGAGTATCAAGCATAGCTCAAAATTAGTAAGGTCTCGATCAACTAGTTCTAGGGGGACCACTTTTCATTCAACTAAGCACATGGGTTTATGGGAGAGCCTTTTTGGTTCCTTTGTATGCTTATCGATAAGACCCTGACTCTCGAGTTGGCTCAACAAATTGATACAATGGAATTCATCTACAAGGTAGGTAAGAGGGAAAAAGTGTTGTATGACATCCCCTTTTTAAAAGGTAGCATCATAGTGTAGAAAAGGCACTAGGGACATCTCCTCATGGCCAAGCTGGTAGAGATAGGCCTTAACCTAATATATGACTGATGGGATTGTGACCCAATGAGGTATATATCAAAATTAAAGACCACCAATGTACCCAAGCACCAAGATCATCCCTACTTGGAGTTGAAGAAGTTTCCCACATAAGACCTCACTCAAAATTACATTGACCTAGCCTTAATCTCTCAAGGCATTCCCAAACCATGGGAGTATTTTTATGATAAAGTTTGAGGCTTCAACCCTATCAAGAAGTTGTCAAAGGGGATGAAGGAGTGGATAAATAACTTAGGTTAGAGTGAAGATAAGAAATCTACCTTCTTGAAGTATAAATATGATTTTGGGAAACCACATGTTGGTTTGTATGATGATGCCCCAGATGTGAAGTTTGAAAAACTATGGGATGATTCCCACCTAGAAGAGAACATGTTGAAGGAGGAGTCTACACCCTAAATCATGGTATCAAGGGATGATGAAGAAGAAGATACCCCTATAAAGGAGGTAGAAGACACCTTTCCAACAAAGGAAATAATATAAGAAAACACCATGGTGGTCTAAACCCCTTAGATATGGCCATCACTTGAGTTCCCATATGTTATGACCCTACAAAAATAATAAGTACCCTTTGAGCACCTCACTATTGGGTCATCTTAGCTCAAATAGATTGATACTCCTATTTCTAGCCCATTGATTCCCCTCATAGAAGAAGATATACTTTATAGGTCCCCTTATTTCTACCTCCACCTCTTTCGCTACTTCCTCATATCCATCCACAACTCTAATGTAAGTTACAGTGTCAGCTACTTCACAATCAAGTTCTCTAGCTTCTCCTATCACCTCTTCTTCAACCCTAATGAAACCACTATAGGTCATGGCTATTTCCACTTCCCAACCTGATACTACCTTAACCCCAATATTATCCTCATCCACCCAACCCACTTTAGGATTGACCCCTTCTCTTTCACCATTCCTATCTCCTCTCACATGCCATTCCTCACTCCCTACCTTAATCATCCATCTCAAACTCACTCATTTCATAATCACCATTATCTCCACCCTAATGACTCCCAATTTTTTCTCCTTCATCCCTCATTATTCATTTTCTCACTTTTTTAGGAGTAAGATCCACTGCTTCACAACAATATTTAGCCATCCCATTTGTGCTGCTATAAGGGATCCCTTTTATAAGAGAAATAATTCAATTGCCAAATTAATTCCAACAATATGTGGTTGCAAAAAGGGTGGCCTAAGCATCCCAAATAGATAAGAAAAGGGGAAAATAAGCCAAGGCTGATGCCCAACCCCACATGCAGTCATTTTATGACCCTAGATAGTAATCCCTCCTAGTTGCTCATCTAACCCTTAGGTAATTAAGCCCTAAGAATAGATGCAGCTGGGGGACTACACCATCTAATCCATTAGACTTAACCTCAGTTGAGCCCAACCCACTAAAACGGTCAATATTATGGAGGAAACATAGAAGTCTATGACTATGGACTAAATCAAAGTAGCTTGTTAGTTGGAGAAAACCAAGTAGGAACTTGCCAAGGTCAAGGCCATGGTTGGCCACCTCAATGTTGAGGTTAAAGCAAGGACATCGACCTCAGCTAGGCAAGGACTGACCTCTAAGGCTATGTCATTATGGAAAGATTCTAGGTTGAAGCTAATAAGTGAATGTCCACCAAAACCATATTTAAAGAGGTAGATAGAGTTGGCTAAGGTTCGAAATAAGATCTTTGATGCCAACTAGGCACTCTAAAAACTAAAGAAATTAGTGTAGCAATACTCCTCGATGAAGGACCATGAGATTGAAAGAATAAATAATAACATCACCACTCACCCTAAGGGCATATAAATCCTTCCTTTAATTTATAAATTGTATAAGTCCTACTGAGAAAGGATCAAGGTCATGATAGCAAGCCTAAAGATGATACTTGCTTTCATTCTAAATACACAGAAGTTGGCCACCCAAGTGAACTCATCTATAGATCAAGTAATCACCTTCATCACCCCCAAGGTCATAGACTCACAGAGCCTAGTTCAAAATATCTATAATCCTTCTCCTAAAATTTTATAGGTAGTGGGGGTGGCCAATAAAAGGTAGGTAGTGATAAAGGTAAATGAGTTTCTAGGCTGTAATAAGGTGGTGAACAAATATAAGTCATTCCTTAATGCCTTGGAACAAGCAATCCAACAAAAGAAGGGATGCATAGAGTAATTAGTCCAATTGGGACTCCCCTCTCCTTTCTTGGTTAAAAATAACATTTTCCCTAAGGATTAGATCAAGATGATGCTCGAACAAAAGCATAATGACTAGACTATCTTCACGACTCTCAATCAAGTGCTCAATGCTTTCAAAGTGGAGAATATTTTACACCCACTCATCCAATTAGAGTTTCAGATGTTGGTGGTGGTCAAAGGCATGGGGAATATCTTCTTTAAGGAGATAATTGACTTGGAAGGAGCCTTCAAGTCTTTTAATAAAAGACCTAATTGATTGAGGATGAATGGGTGCCCTTGTAAGAAACCCTTTAAAAGTTATAAGTATCCAATTTCCTCTCTTTTTATAAATTTTGCTTCAATTGGTCTGAGCACCAAAAGTTTTGGGTTCTTCCATCCATAGGCAAAATCCCCTATGAGTCACCAAGAACTATGGATCATAGATCCACATTGATTATTTTAGAGTAATTCAATCTATAGCTTTAGGTTTTCTTGGTGGATGGTAGTTCCTTGGTACTTCTTAGTGGTTTCCCTTTTTGAAACTTTCTTTATTCAGGCCCCCTTTCTCTAAATTTTGATAACTAGCAGCCTCTTTCTACTTCCTCCATGTGGCAGCCTGATCGTCATCCAGCTTGGGGAAAGTTTTGTTCCCCTCAAGAGGAGTGCTAGCTTGACATGTGTCACCCCCATGCTCCTTAGAGTTTTTAAATTTTTGGTCAATACCTTAAATTAGTGCCATTAGTTGATAGGACTAAGGGGCCCCATGGATTAGTAAATGTAGTATTCAAATGTGGTTTCACCATGTGGTATCCTCATATTCATTTTGGCCAGTGAATACGTAGCTTTCTCAAGAGAAGTATCATCTTGACACATGGAATAATATGCTCAATCACACCCTAAATCCCTCAACCCCTCTAGAGAAGTGCTGATTTGATGCATGTCATCCCCACTCTTATCTAGGGAGGGTGTCAATTACCAAAGATTGAGAGAGTGATATTGGATGAAGATGTGGTTCCCTCCTTCCAAGAAATCTTTTGAAACATTTTAATCTTTACCTTAAGTGTGATGTTTTAAGTCTGGGGGGATCAAAGATGCTAAAAACAACATGAGCAAACAACTCTAGGAGTGGACACATGGTGATACCCCGCTTCTCTTATGTGTAATGGTCATAATAGGAAGAGGTAGTCATGTCATGTCTAGGATCTGGGGAGTAACTACACTCATTGAGTTCTAGATCATTTTTAGTTGTCACAACATCATGGGCATGAGTGGTGGAATCTCTAGCTATCATCTCTTTGAGTTTGCTTTGCCTATATATCTAAAGTTATTCCCCTCTAGAAGGGGCTAGTGACTATTTTGTTTTACATTATTATTTCTCCAAATAGCCATTATAATAGACTAGGGTATAGTAACGGTTAGATTTTTTAGTTTTCAACCTCAGCAGGTGCACCTTATGGATTTTAGTGGATGCTTTGTATGTGCCTTCTATGGCCTTTTATATTCAGTTACCTATCCATAATGAAGAGGACATGGTGTTATGTGTTATTTGGGATTAAAATTATATCTATCTACTATCTCTTTTCTTCTACTTATATAGTATAGATCTATATTTATGTTGTAGATCATAATTCATTATTTTAGTCTCCTTTATGATCTCTGGTGTTTAGAGGTTTGCACTATTTTATGCAAGTTTATGTTGACATTTAAAATCTTTCTAGTGAATTTCCTTAGATTAGATTTACTTTCATGTTGTTTACTATTTTTCCTTCTATCCATTTTCACCCCCAAAATTGAATGAATATCCATCTTCTAAAATCCTAGAGGTCATTTTATAGACCACATTTGGTCCCATGTTTGTAAAGCTTCCCATAGATTGCTATCTAACCTCAAGTACAAACTATATGCATCAACATTAGCTATATGCTTGACCCATATAAGTGTTTATAATGGTTTTAAGGTATTGAATATCTCTATTCACCTTTATTTCAAGCTTCTATAACATTTCATAGTAACTTAATATTATCCCCTCTATCCATCTCACTTTCTCATACTAGACCTATAGGTTATTCTTTGGCTAGGAATGCCTTTTGTTTGAGATGAAATAGAGGGAATATCACCTATACACATAAAAAAATTAAGGATATAAATATTTTTATTAGGTTATTAGGATCCTCTATATAAAATTTAAGAGTTATATTCCACTCTTAGAGCCTTCAACATCTCTGATTCTCTAAACTAGCTCCTTGGACTTGACTGTGCAGGGTTTTGGACTACCTATAGGCGAAGATGCAAAACCTAATACTTGTTCTATTTTTATCATGTATGAAGATCAAATAGAGTGTGGTATATCATTATGTAATTTATTTATCATGGTCATGTACTTCAAACCTTTTTGATCACCTTTACTTAACATCCTTTATGTATTGAGCTAGTCTGCAGGCATAGTTGACTATGTCACCTATAGGTGACAGTTTGGACAAATCCAAAGGGATCATATAGATGTTATTGTGTTTGAGAGACATATGGAGAGTGGAATCATATTTTTTTAATTAATTTATACATATTCATTCATTCCATGTCTATGACCATTAGCCAAGTCTACCTTCTCCTATGGATTTGGGTCAGTGTATGTATGAACCAACTGTTATCAAGGGTCCCTGTAGGTGAAAATGTAGTCATGAGCTTTGTATTTCACACCCTTATCCATTATAAATCCATTATATATATATATATATCACAAATAAGTGGACTTCACTCTGTACCTCAAAATCATGCATCATTCTCCTTTCTTAACTATCACTATGCTATAGACCTATAGTTAAAATGTATATGCTACCTGAGGTGTGAGACCTTTTTGTAGGTGATCAAAAGTACTTGAACACTATGTATAAATCATGTTAGCCTTTATGAGGTTAATAGTATTGTGTCTAACCTGAATGAGATATTATCATACCCTAAATCCATTTTCCAATTGGTGTACTATAAAGCACTAGCTACATTTCACACTCTTAGACTCAAAGCCCTATTATTTTGACTGAGTGGTTTCAGTTGAAAATTTATAGAATTAACAGATCCTTTAAAGTATTTTTTATTGACCAAAATCACCTCATTTCATGTTTAAATGTTACTATCATGTCCAAGATACAAGTATGGCTACACAAAACTCACGCAGACCTCATAGCTTCTTGACATAAGATGGCAATATACAAGGCAAAATCCCTTTTCAAAGATATTAAGGTAATGAATCTCATTTCAAACCTGTGAACATGGATTTGGATATGACTATGTGAACTGGCCTCATCATTTATATAATGACTTCCCTTATGTCCTCAAACCTAGTTGAATATTTTGATTGGACTTACACACCTCTAGATCATTTTTGCCACTCTACCTCATACCTCCTACATAGTCCTGTAGGTTGCCATTGTATTGAAATATGACTGTGTATATGGGACCATCTTCAAATTAACATTTTTAAAACTTAATACTTTCATGGGTCCATTTAAATTTCTTGGAGCATCATCATGCTTAAAGAGGATGTCATAAAAATATAATACCTTTAACCTAAAACCATTGTGGGAATATAAAGCACTGCACCTAGAAATAACACCTACAGACCATTGATACTTATGCATTTATACTAAAATTTAGTGATCTTGATTATGGATTCACATTCACACATGCTAAAATAAATGATAAAAACATGGGAAGGAAGAGAAAACTCTACAAATATACCTTCAATGCTTGGAATCATCAGAAATTGCAAACTGATAATAAAATTGGAGGCTATGGGGATGAGCAGGTAGTTTTAGGTCATCAACCTTCTTAGTGATGATTCATGGAGTATAGTGCATAAAAATATGAAATATAAACATGGAAATAAATCTTATGCAGGTAATATCACTTGGAAAATGCATTCAATTAAATTCCCCTGCACTATTCATACCAAAGGAAGACTAGTTAACCTTTTTAGCTTTTTTAGGAGAGCAATGGAGAATACAAATTGAGTTATGCCATTTTTTGACATGTCATGACCTCTTAAGTATGGAAATAGATTTATGGTACTTGAAAGGACATCCTTGAGTCTTGCCATATGCCAAGTGGTTGTACTTGATCCTATAACTACCTTCAAACCATTTGAAACTCTTAGTATCTTTTCCTTTGGATGTTAAACTTGCATTTTTTAGTTATCAAACTTCCATCTAACAATCAACTAACACCTTGGATGTTAAAAAATAATTTAAAATTTCTCCTTTTCATGAATATTATGTATAACTCCCTTAAAGTGATCAAAAGGTGACATAAAGGCAAAATAGGACAAATAACACAAGAGACCAAAGTATGAAACATATTTAATGACCTTAAAAATGACCATATGACTATTTAAGACCTAGAAAGATCCTATAATAAGTTTGAATATAGAGAGGTTGACCTATTTTGACCTAGGGTCAAAATTGGTCAATGGTACCAATACAAAAACTCATTAGACATTGTTCATTCATTAGAATACAATGTCCCTTTAATAACCAAGGAAAATTCTACAATTTGGGATGAAAAAATATCCTCAATCCATGTTTATCTCCCAGTATCATGAGAACATATTATATGTGCTTCCAATATCAATAACAAATTTATAACACTTACATCCATAATTAGAAATGGCTATGAATAATATATTTATTTGTGTAGGACTATCTATCTCTTTCATAGGATTTAAAAATACCTTATTCATCATGAGATATTCTCCTCAATTTCATATATGTTATTAATAAATGCAACACTTCTTTTAGTTGTTTATGAAATATGCACACTCACATTATTTCTTATGTCTGTTTCAATATCCATATGAAGACACTAAAATACTATATGGTGAGACTCACAATATTTGAAACATGTACCATCAAGTCTAAGACCTCTACCTCATCCATAGGATTATATACCTTTGAAACTATTGATACCTATCTAGGTATTAGCAACATTTTAATGCAAAGCATTTTCATTTTCCTCATGTGCTTATATAGAATAATATTTTCCACTTCCACATCCACATCCAAACATGTATATTCATCTCAATTACACCATTCCTGATTTTTTGTTTAATAACATTTACATTGACTTCTATGTACATTGATAGGATTATTCAATAGATCATAATTTGATCATACCAACTCATATTGACTTTATATGCACAATACATGTACATATCTTGAGGTCTTCTCAACATCATAATCAATATGACCCATTAAAATGGTAAGTAATAAAATACTCCGCAATGCAATATTTGACACTCATCTCTCTTTGTCTCAAGTTTTGAAGTTACATATATAAAATCATATTATAACCACATGAATGAATGTATCATTCAAAATTTTGATGAACATACTCCATGTCTTGATATTTTAGTTGTATTTATGCACTTTATTAGTTTATACATGATCTCAACATAAGGATGGATGAACTTTCAACTTTGAAGCAAAAAACTTACCCTGCTAGGGATATTCCATAATTTAATACTTAGAGTATTTATCTAACTCAATGATCCAATCAATGATCTCTTCAGGACTCAAAATTCTAGAATAAATTATAAGTTAATACTTTAGTTTACTTTTAATTCTCACAATAACTCGTAGGAATCAATATTAAATTTAATTAACTTCTCTTATAACAAATTACTTAGCTTATTCTTCAGTAACCCCAGTACCCTTATATCATCTACCACTTCAACACCTTAATGATGTGTAGTTTTCATTCAAGATTATATTTATCTCATCAATGTCACTAGGTATACTAGTCTTATCACTCTAACCACTCGAGCTATTATACCACTTGTTATAGCCAAAAATTTTACCCTTGGAAGGTGATTCATAGATAATTCACTTCTTTACCCAAATGTGCCTTAACCTTCATTTAATAATTCACTTTTGTTCATTCAACCATTCCCCTTAGTCCTATTTGGGAAATTATGCAACTATGGTTACAATGTTATTTAACATGATGTATGGGATCATGATAAATAAGTTTCAAGTGAACTTTAAATCAACCACTAACCATCATTCAATAAATTGAATCAATATTTATTCATATACTTACTTTAGCTTCATGACACTCTTACAATGTATCTATGCCAAAATGCCCTTTGATTGGGTAATGAAATCACAATGATCATGTTAATCACATCAATCCTTATATTTTATTATAACTCTCCTTTTGTAACATTACTTAAGCAAATTATCCTACCTGTTTGCTCACTTGTATCATTCAAGCATCCTTCAAACCTTAACCTCTACTAACCCCTGTTTAGGGAAAATTCCTTTGTTTTGGAACATAAACCAAATTTAAAAATAATATGAGACCATTTTAAAGAGTCATTTTTGTTACTCTAACTTTTACATTTCTCATTTGGTTATTCTCCACTCTCTCATAACCTTTTCTCCCTTGTCTCGGTCCAAATTAGGCCTATTTTACCTATATGACAACTTAATTACCTCCACACACACATATTGAAAACATTAAAATATGTTATAATACATTGAAACCAAGCTATGTTCAAAACTTTAGCATTATTTTATAGTTAAAAATGAATTTATAGCCCAAACCCTAGTTTAGGGTTTTTTAGACTCTATCACAGGCTGAGAGGACACAATTTGCAACTAAAAATGTTCTAATGTGTTTAAAAGACCCAAGTAAGGTTTATTAGGTCTTAATTGACCCTGATCATGTTACCAAATCAATATATGTTACTATCCTAACTACTACACAATCTTTTCAACTCAAAATATATTTGACTGTGAAGCAAAACAACCTTCTATAGGTTTGTACCAAGGATTACATGTTCTTAATACTTTATTAAAACACCTCAAGGTTAAAATAACATTAAATGGGTTATAATTTACTTACCAAAACAACATAGAATTCTTGTAACTTGAATATTTTATTATATACTTTTGAAAAACCAATACACAGTCCAACTTAACAACTTTTGGTATAGGAAATAAGGTTAGATTTAAAGATACATATTATTGTAGGGTTTTTGGGTTAATTATAGTATCATAACCTTAATTAAATCTAAATCTACCTCTTTAAATTTAAAACACAACCTACCAAATTCAAATATTCACCTTCTTGCTAAACATAGTCTACATATAGTGGAGTTCTCATAAAAAAAGGTTTGTGGATGTTATATCTGAGCACCAAATGTCTTCTTTTTAGTTATTTTAAACATGTGATTTTTAAACACATTTAAAAATATTTAAAGGATGTTATCAAAATTAACAAATATCATTGGATTGATAATTATGAAAACACAATTTATAATCAAATATAAAACACATCAAATCAAGGTATGTGTTCTCTTCCTTTGACAGGGACCTTACTTTCATATGATCCCTCAAAGTATTTATTCAAACAAACTTTACCCTGGCCTAAAAACACACTTGGAGACAATATAAATTCCATTATTTTAATGAAAAATATACATGCATTTAACCAAAAAATAAAATGACCACAATAGGGTCTACATTCATTCTTTCTTCAAAAATAAGGATTACAATATCCAAACTCCCCTTCATACATTCCTGAGTACAAAAAGTTTATTTATGTATATCCTCATTATTTATCAACCTCAATGGAAATGAGAGGTTACTCCTCTTAAAAATGAATTAAACATACTAGCAAAACTCCTATATATACCAAAACTCCTAAAAACAAGATTACTAACTGATTCTTAAACAAGATTTCTTATCAACCTCAACCTACATGGGGTGGTGGACTGTACCTCACTCTTACATGAATTATGCATTTATTTTCATCTTATGAAATTTTAAGAGACCAATAAAGTCATTTAAAACATTGAGTTATAATTTACACCTCTTTCCACTCACTTAGATCCACTAAGTCATTATAAAAAATTTGAATTTCTCTTTTGGAGGGAAAATAAGCTTAAACTCAAATTCAAATTTGCTTCTTCTTAAGACATATTCTAGAGCTTGTATGAGAATTCCAAGACGCCCTTGCATCAGAAGGTTTTTCAAGACTTCCCAATTTGGGATAACATGGAGACAATCTTAGGCTATGGGTGGCCTAATAGGTGGATTAAATCTCTAGATTTTAGGGCTAGTTCCCATTGATGTATAAATTAGGCTCATAACTCTACACTACTAACTTGCAAAGGAAAAGGGAGAGGAATAAAATTAAATAAACCTAACTATGGATGAAATACACTAAATTAACTGATCACTAAAACCTATTATATATGCACTATAACCTATAGGACTAAAAAACATGCACTAATCTCAATTTGCACCCAATTATATTAGTGATTTTTGGAGAGTTAAGGTATTGTTAGGTTAGGAGGGAAGATTCTTACCCATTATAATCCATAAGTGACCCTTGATGACAAACTCTAAAACCTACAATAATGAACTAAACTACATGAAGGCAAGAATAACAAGATGATAAACTAAGGTGAGCATGAGTCTACACTTGATTTCATTAATCATTCAACTATTTACACTAAATTCAGCCATGAAAGAAGGCAAAATCAGATGTTTATTGATCAAAGTCATTAACCCAAAAAGCCATGTGTTGATGAATTTAATCTCTAGGGGTGGCATAAGAGAGAGTCTTCATATTCTTCTCTTGAAACTGCCATATCCTTCTTGATTGTAGAGTGATAAGTGACATTTTTGGTTACTCACTCACCTTGAACTACCTTCTAAATCTCTAATTAACACTTTACATCTATTTAGGGGTTATCAATACTCATTTTATAGTGATATTCATGTTTTATTATGTTCCTTTAAGCTCATCAAGGTGATTATAATACTCTTTTACCTTTGAAACCTTGAAACCTGCCTGTAACCCTATCTTCTTGAGATAAGAGTAATCACACCCCTCCATTTGAGACTTGAGAAATGATTATAACTCATGAGGAAGATTTGATTGTTACCATAGGTAACCTTAAACAGGATCATGCAATGTTTATAATGTTTTCTCTTAGTCTCTTAGGCTCTAATTGATATTCACAAGACTTGCAACAAGTCTCATTGTGAAAGATAGTGAAACCATCACCAACTTAGCCTAGTTTAGTGACTTAACAACCTATGTATCACCTTGAGAAATGTTAAAAAGGGTTGTAAAAGAGCATAGTTTCTCTACTTAGGCTTACAAAGCCTTTTCACTTGAATTTAAGAATTGTAACAAGCCTACATACTCATAATTAGGCATGTAACCTACCTTTTAGGCCATTTTTTGTACCTTTTACCCTTCAGACGTGCCAAAATCCTACTATAATAGATGATACTGAGACCCACGAAGACCATAAAGATACTAACAAGGCCAATCAAATGCATTAGGGTCTCTTAAAAATAAAAACTTACTCATCAAGATCTTAGTAAGGTTTGCAAGGAAATTTTAGGTGTCTACTATCTTAACGATGGTTCTTAGAGTACAAGGGTCTAATCCAGGAATAAATGCCATAATATGGAAGGAGGAATTAATAATTATGGTCCATTATTTTTTAATTTCAATGTTTTCTTCATAGTCTTCATTATTATTTTATACTTTCTTTGGCACCTTCATTCACTATAGACATCTCTTACCTCAATTATGCCTATGCTAGGTCTGTTAGGTATCTATGAGCCTAAATATATATTTATTCTTTACTTAAATAATGTATTAACATATATATCTCTTCAATTAAGACTCCATTTATATTATGAACCCTTCTCAATATGTATTCAACATTTGCATTACCTCACTTAGTCTACTTCTGTAGATAGACCTGTAGGTGGGCATTTAAACCCTTGTTCTTTCACATACTCTGTATGATTCATATTTCTTAGTTTCATTCCACACCATAAAAAATTTCATATTAAAACCCTTGTTTTTTTGCATGATCTACATGATTCATATTTCTTAGTTTCATGCCACAGTAGAACACTTCATTATTCATATTTTTCTTCTATCAATTATTGTTGTGGATATGGTTATTTAACTCTTATTTCTATAATATGTTATTGTTGATATATAATAAATATTCCATTGGTGTGAATTATCTATGTAATTTCATTAAAAGTGGTATTAGAGCATCAAATAAATAAGGATTATAAAATATAGTTTTTAAAAGAGTGTAGCGATTATTTTTTGAGCTAAAGGATAAAAAGACAACTTTTCATTCAAGAAGAATTTATTTTTTTCATCAGCATAGTATTGCTTTAGTATTTATTTTAATTTAGAAAATTAGTTTTTGTACCCTTACGAAAATTATCAGCCATCAAATTCATCTTAAAGAAAAAAACACATTAGTATATTTCCCTAATACACTTTGTTTTGGGCCTAAAACCTTAGAGTTCATGCATGGCAAGACAAAACACCTAAGGCCATGGGAAAGCAAAAATCTCTCCTAGAAGAAAACATTGTAAAGGAAGACATGTATTCAAAAAAATTACTTAGGGGCCACTGCTATCTTCTCACACTTTTAAAAAAATATTTAAACATTGATAAAAAGAAGATATGGATAACATCACTAGGTATATGGATGCAATGCAAGAAATGATGACCTATTTGAAAATAAAAATGTCAAATATTTTAACATCATTGTTGAATAAAAACATCAATCCACTATAGAATAACACCTAATCTATCCTTTTAGAGTGCCCAACCATAAAAATCAAAGCCAAAATATAGGTTCAAGGAACATGCATCCAAAAGTGAAAGTGTGAATGTTTGATGGTAAGGATATGGTCACCTGGATCAATCAATTGGAGAATCTATTTTACTTGCATTAGACCATATATTAAAAAAATATGGTCATGGCATCCTTGTATTTATAACCAAATCAATTCATTTAGTATAGATGGATTTTTACTCAAAATGAAAAATGTTCTTACTATTACTTAGTCAAATTTCATGGGTGAGCTACAGATACACTACTATAAGGGTGTAATAGAGAACTATTTTATTCAGTTAATGAATTTTCAAGAAATAAGTATCATCAAGGATTATATTCTTAAATTTTATAACTTGTTATTATGCATGGATGAAATCATATACTACAACATGAATGATTTATTCTTAAGTGGCCTCAAGAATAACACTCAACTTGATGTTCACATGTTTAATCTAGTTTGTGTGTCAAAATCCATGGTTTTCATGCATTGTATAAAAGAATGGGATCTGGTCAAAATAAATGATTTTAATAATAAAAAATAAATCAATGTGTCGCCATAATCATTTCCATAATCTACTAGATTGACTCCTCAACAAATTTAAAAGAAAAGAGTAAAATGTTTATGTTTCAATTGTGATAAAAATGGCGTAAAGCACACAAATGTGATAAGAAGTAATTGTTCTAAATTTATTGGGATAATGGGGAAGAATAAGCTGATGAAGGATTAGGTGAATAAGAAGAGGCACCAAAATAAGAATCAAAAGAGTTCATAACAACTATCTCATGCCAAGCACTTTATAGTATCAACACTCAAAAAATCTCAAAGGTAATGGGTTTCATAAATAAGTAGAAGGTTAAAGTTTTGTTTTACTCAAGGAGTACTAATAATTTCATCAACAATAAGTTAGTGACATGTATAAACTATTTTATTTACCCAGTTACTAAATTTTAGGCCATGATTATCGATCATGGCCCAATAAATTATTCAAGGAAATGTCATAGTATCAAACTAGTGATGGAAGATTATAAACTAAATTATCCTTTGTTTGTTATTCCTATGGGTGGATATGACATTATTTTAGGAGTTCAATAGATCAAGTTTTTTGGCACAATAGATATGAATTTTCAAAATCCATTCATGCACTTTCACTATGAAGGTAAGACATTTGAATTATTATAAAAATATCCATAATTGATTAGTTATCATAAGATGCATAATATTTTCCAAAAAGGGACTGAAGGATTTTTATGCATATTCTTTTCCATACAAGTTAAACTAACAAAGGTGTCTACACATCCCAATATAGATAAGATTATTGGTGACCACATAACTATTTTTAGAGAAATGCCAAATTGACTAGCACCATGAAGATAACATGATCATGCCATTCAATTACTTCCTAGAATTTAACCACCAAACATCCAACCATTTAGGTACCCATATGTATATAAGAGTGAAATTTTAAGATAGTACATGAGATATTTGAGGTGGGTATTATCATACATAGATTTAGTGAGTATTCTTTCCTGGTGGTCATGGTGTATATGAAGGATGATACTTGGATAATGTGAATGGACTATATAAATCTCAACATTTCACCCTCAAATATAAGTTTCTTATCCTAATAATTGATAGTTTTATCGAAGAGTTACATTATGTTGTCTATTTTACAAAACTAGATCTTAATTATGGGTCCCATTAAACTTAGATCAGAAATGAGGATATATTTAAACATATTTCATAACTTATGAAGGCCATTATGAGTTTTTAATCATGACTTTTGGTCTCATAAATGCACCATATAATTTTTTGAGTTTCATGAACACTATTTTTAGGAATTTTTGAGCAAACATGTTTTCTTAATGAGATCGTCATATACAAAAAATCTTGGGAAGAATATTTGCATCATGTAAAATAGGCATTATTAATTCTAAAACAATGCCAACTTTATGAAAAACCTTCAAAACGTGTTTCTCGAGTCTAAGAGATAGAGTACTTTGGTCATATTATTTTCAATGAAGGAGTAAAAGTATACCTTTAGAAAATCAAAGATATGATAGAGTGGCAGGTTTCAAAAACCCTCAAGAACCTCTAAGGATTTTTGGGACTAACATGTTACTATCATAACATTTTTAAGAATTATGGTAGAGCATAGCAGCACCATTCACATCCTTGTTTAAGAATGATTCTGTTAATTAGAAGGAAACTAATACCAAGGCCTTTGAGAAGCAGAAGGAGGAAATGTGCACCACTCTAGTTTTGGCTACCATAAGTTTTTTCAAAAAAATATTGTTGAATGCGATGCATCAGGATATACCATGGAGGAATTACCAATGTATGAAGGAATACCCATTTAAATTAATTTTTTTTGACTAAAAGGTAATAATAGGCTAAAATTGATATATGAGAAAGTGACGATGGCTATTCCTCATGCAGTTAATCAATGGAGAACTTATATGATAGTCTAAAATATTTTTTGGAACAAAGGTTTTTCATTTGACGAACAAAAAAATGGGTGAATAAAATTTTGGAATATGAATTTTAAGTCATTTATAATAAATGAAAAGAGAATTTTGTATCAAATTCACTATCCAAGAGGAATGAATCCAAAAAGGCATTTCTATATGTAATTACCATTTGGAAGGTAGATTGGTTGGAAGAGGCTAGATTTGAATGGTAGAATGATAGTGATATATATGATATAATTCATAATATACAACAAGTTTTAGGTGCTTGTGACAATTTTGAGTGGAAAATAAATTCCTTATGGTATAAATATAAATTATACCTATGTAGGAATTCCATCCTCAAGAATAATATACTTACAGAGTTCCATGCATCTCCATTTGAGTAGATTTTAATATATTTGAAAATTTATCATAGAAATCAAGCAAGATTTATATTGGGAAAGAATCAAAGGGGATATAGATAAAATTATGGATTAGTTAAAGCTGTGTCAATAGAATAAGGGTGAAAGTATTAAGACACCATGCATTTTACAACACTTTTCCATTCCTAGCTATAGGTGGGAGGAGTTATCCATGGAATTTATTATAGGGTTTTTGAGGTCTGAAGGTAAAAAATGTCATCATGGTAATTTTAGATAGGTTCACAAAATATTCTCATTTTTTATTCTTGTCACAACCATTTGTAGTTAGTAAAGTAGTTGTTGCTTTTCTAGATACAATTCAAAAGTTTTGTGGCACCCCCAAGATCATTATAATTGATCATGATCCAATATTTAATAATAACGTTTGGAACGATTTTTTTTTTGAGTACTCACTTTTACCATAGCTTGTCCTATCATCCTCAATTTGATGGGAACACAAAATTAGTCAACAAATTCCTAGAAGCTTATCTTTATTGTTTTGCATTAGATAAACTACAGAGATAGGTTCATTAGTGTTTAATCCTTTTTATAAATAAATGTTAGAATGAATATGCTATTAAAGAGTGAGACAACCTATTATTTAAAGTAAGTTAAATAATTTAGTTTATGATATTTTATTTTAGTTTTGAATTATGAAAAATATTGAATATAGAAAGTACAATACCAAACTGTATTTTGATTATACATTTACTAAAAAGAAACAATAATTATCTTATGCAATGATGTTCAGACATATTTGATATGTTCAAGTATTGGAATAGGATATCTAATGTTTATGAAATAGTCATCATATTCTATAAATATTATTTTTGGATACCTAGAAACTTATTTCGCCCTATGGACACTTGTGTCAACACTACTATCTAAATCCTGACACAATTGTCCTATACAAAATGTTTGTTGTATCAAGATGAGACCACCTGTTTATTTTTGGGTTTTATATCACACTTAATATGATGTATATGAATCATGTTCATATAATATAAATGAATTTTTGTAACTTAACTATCATTTTTCATCTTAGGATAGGTTACCTTTCTAAAAAATGGGTTAGTGGGCTCACGATTACAAGATAACCTTAAAGACCCATTTATCAATAAAAAATACCTACATAGATAATAATATAAGGAGAGCCTTATAATTATGTATTTCTCCATTCTACATGGGATTTTTTATGTGCACAATGGTGAAATACATTATATGAAGATGCATTTAGTGATCTAGCTTGTAACTTGATAATTATGGCTCATGGGCTATATTTTGAGTGGCTTCAAACTTGTATTATGATTGATCCTATGTTTTATATGTAAATAGGGATGAATAGGGTGGAAGAGTTTGGTTATTCAATTGATTTATTTAGCTTCAATATGTAATTTATATATGTCCAAATTAATTGTCTTTAACTTGTATTTATACTAGCTATTTTGAAATAATCCTCATGGAAGGGTTAATGAAATTCCTTGTCCACCCATAGACATCAAAAGTTTTAAAAATTTGAGTGTTTCTAGGGTAAGGAAACTTTAATTAGAATAGGTAAAATATCATTGATGATACTATCCTACCTTGAATGCAACTATCAAGGATGTAGGAAAGTTGTTGAGGTTCTTATTATCACTCTAAATTTCACCCCTAAGAAGTTTGTTCAAGCCTTATTACTTAGATGATAGCAATGGGAACCCCTATAGGTTATGGGTGGCCTAATCAATGAAGGAATATATAGATATGTCCTATCTCCCTTGATGATTCACCAAATAACTACTAAACTTATTCAATTGACAAAGAAATGGGAGAGAGATAAACATGAAAGTTAAAAGGGTGATACACCAAAATCTTGACCTCCACTTGCCTATTTACTTATGAAGTGAAGAAAGACTGATCAAACCATGCAACTCTAACTTTAGGTTCTCCTTACATTATTATTTCAACATGGAGGTCTTGTGAGATGCATAAATTAGGATGGATAACCTTCAATCTTAGCTATTAACTCTCTAGACAAACAAAGTGTAAAATGAGGAGGCACATCAACTAGTACAACATACTGAGAAATGATGAAGGTAGGACAAGAATGGAGAATTATTTGAAAACCTATGATTATACTATGGTCTTGGTAGATGACCTATATAATTAAATCACTCCTTTGGCATGAGGTTCATACTTCAAGTTTAGTTTATTAGCTACCATCTTGGTCATGCCACAAGTGCTAGATCCACCATCAATGAGTCAATTATGCACCAAAAAACTCTAATAATTATGGATAAATAGAATGGAGGAGGGTTTTATAGATTTTTAACCTTACTTTATTGTCCTTCACTTGGATTCATGGTGTTTTTCATGGATTCCTCTCTTTGGATAGGCCTTTTGGATGTCAAATTGAGCTTTGACAACTCCTATTGATGTAGGTTTGCTTGTCCAAGTATAGCCAAGGTATCCCACATGGATACATTCACTTGAGTCCTCTTTATTTGCTCCACAATGTTAGTGAAAGGACAAATAACTCTTGCTTGACCACTATAAGAAATCATACTACCTATACCTTAAGAACTTGGAGGTATGACAACATTCTTAACATTCTGGTATCTTTGACTTATTTGTGCATTTGGAACAAAACTAGACATACCTGGTCTTGTACTTATTTTAACATTCATAGAGAACCATTATAAACACCTTAGACTTATTCAATAGCCTTCCTCTTACTTATTGTGTTTGCATCTATGGAACTTGTATTTATGCTTGACTGCCCTTGATGATTGAATTTACATAAGTCATCTTGCTACCAATTTCCTAATATAGACCCCATTTAAACACCCTTCCCATCAGTCACTCCATTTGTTATTTCATCTTATGTTATAACTGACATAGTTCCTAAATTTTCCATGAAGGTTTGGTTGAAGGCTTCATTGACATAGGGATATGGATTATAAGGTTGATTTAATGAAGGTTGACTATTATGCTCTTGACCAAATTGTTTTTGAGTAGGCACTAGTGTCCTTGAGGTAGGAGTATTGGGATTATAACCATCATATGGATTTGATTGGACCAACTATCCTTAACCTTGAGTATGACCTTGGAAAGGAGGTACATTACCTTGGTAGATGAGGTAGGATTGATTAGGTTTATAGTGACTTTGAAAGGGATTAACTTGATAATATATAATGATTATCTTTAGGCCTAGGATATCTTGTTCTATGGCTCTCATCTTTTATTCCTCATTAGGTTTGTTTGGTTGACTAAGGGCAATAGACTTATTTTTAGGTGTAGGAATGAAAGCAACAAAAAGCGTAGTAGTTTTCAAGTCAGGAAAAAGAGGTATAGGGGGTCTTAGGGTGATCTTACTAGCTTGAATCAAATAATTCTCTACCCTAATGACCACCTCATAGGCATTGGGAAGAGTATCACCTCCCATGGATTGTATCATCATTGAAATGTCACTATAAAATGCTTTAAGGAAATAAAGGAAGGCATGGTGAGATATTGGCCTTACCAAGATTGGGATTCTATCCTAAGTCTTCTAAAATATTGTGTTGAAGTATTGAATGACTTCTTGAGGTGCCATTTTAATGGTGGTCATCTTCTCTGTTAGTGACAAGTTGTCACTCTTATCCTCAAACCTTCTTATCATGTATCTCCTAGTTCATCCCACATTATGATTTATCTAAGTGTAAATATTCCATACCATTCAAGAGATTTAACCTTGAAGGAGATAAATAATAGCTTGATTTTAATGTTCTCCTCTATGATGTGATGGAATCATGTAGAAATTAGAAATATTCCTTATATGATCAATGGGTGTGATGGAAGACTTACCAATGTATGATATAACACTTTTGAGTGTAGATATGTGGATGTCATCATATTAAACAATATTTAGAGGGATATGGCCATTTAAGGAAAAAAAATGATGGATTATTGCCATGGTGGCCTTAGGACTTTACAAGAATGGATGGATCAAGAAATATCTTATGGTTTTGTGAGTAAGATAGGACCTATTTAGATAGGGATGGGTATTATCAAATATAATTGCCTTGTAGGAATAAGGAGTAAGTTCTTGAAATTCAAAAGGTATACCTTTGGTGAGATACCTTGTGTTTACCTTAGGCATGAAAAGTGTGCATTGGTCTATAACCAAGATTGAAACTTTAGATTTGCCAAATGTTGTAAGAAATGAACTATTACAACTCCTTGTTGTTAAATCCAACATCTACCTTGAATAACATTCATGGACTTCATGTCCCACCAGGCATGCCAAAACTATTATCTCCTAAAATTTCACCCTAGAGAAGTCAATTAGACCTTTTAAATTTTAAGACAACATGGAACTATCTCCCTTTATATATAATCCACTACAAGAGATAGATCTCTAGGGTCGAAAGGGTTAACTCCCTTGATTTGTCTTTTAGGCTCAAATGACACTAAGATCATCACTATTAGGGGTGAAAATGGAATAAAGGTACATGAAATAACCTATGATAATGATGTGATACACAAAGATAAATCCACAAAACACACTTGTATTTGCACTTAAGAAAGAAGATAATTAAAATTGAACTCAACCTTATATCCTTCTAGCATAAGTATTTAGAGTTATATTTCTATGCCTATATTCAGGTGAGTGAAAATAAGGTTAGATATAAAACACCACTATTACCTCTCACACTTAAATACAAAATTGAAAAACAATACACTTTATGAAACCTATTAGAAGATATCTCATTCACACAAACATGTAAGAGTAGACATGGAAGCAAGGAAAGCATTTTAATCACTTATCAATAAAAAAACCACTTAACACAATTAGGTAAGATATTTTAGAGAGTGAATTAAAATTATGAATTTTTATTAAAAGGAAATTAATGTGTCAAAACCAATAGGGTTTCACCATACCAATTGTGGATTCAATACAAAGCTAAGAAGGATTGAATTTAAAGAACTTAAAATAAGAGAGAAGAAAAGAAGATCAAAGGTCACAAGACCAGATGTCAATCTCTAAGAACTAGGTACAAGGCCATGGAATGAAGTGGAAAATAAATTAGGAAACTGATATGAAAATGTGTTAAATTCAAACATAACACCTTTCTTAATCTAGGGTAGACTCTTCATAATATTGCTTGAAACTACCTTCATGATGGTGATGAGTGAAATTGAGTGTCTAAAAATACAATAGGGATCCTTGCCACATATTGTATATTATGAGAAGGTAGAAAAGAGGTTAGTGCATTTCATAAACCCATTGCTAATTGATGGACTCATCTCCATCACTTGCCACTCACTACCAACAGTCATTTCTCACTAGTACTTTAGGTCTATCCTCAAACTTGTCATCCAAATGGCTTGAATTTGACCAAATAAATACATTAAAGAGATTATAGTGAACTCAAATGAATATAATTTATCCTCTAGTCTATCAAATATACCTCCATGAAAATTTTGGAACATTTTTCACTTCCATCACTTGATAGTCATCTTGCCTTCTCACTATCTATTTTGATTGCCTATTATGAATGAGATAACAAAAGCATTTTCCTATTTAATCGAGGTGATAAATGAGTTTCAAAAGTTAGGATAATTCTTTATAGACCTCCTTTAATAAATTTCACTCACTAATCTTCTTTTGCACATGAAAAACACACCAAAACTTATAGAAAATCTTGCAATAGACCTATCCATATAAGTAATAGTACAGACCAATTGGGTGGAAAGAAGCATGGGGGAGTGATAGGAAATACTCAATAAAGATTTAGGCCATTTTATCACTTTTTAATGAATTTCCAATCATCTTTTCCTCATCAAGTTTGAATAAGGGCTTTAGGAGGGTTTTAAGAAGTTTGGACTATTAAGGATTATTCATAAAATCCTAACACCCAACCTTAGAACCAATTGCAAAAATTTGGGGTATAGGATCCCCTTAAACCCTCACCAAGTTATTTAGGTCTCATTCTTGGTTTCCATATAATTTTGAGTGTTTAAACTTGGCCTTTCAAGCTCTCTCATGCTTCTTGAATAGGTCTAAGCTGAAATAAGCCAAATTGACCAACTTAGAGATGTTATCTATAGATAAATAGATTCCATTAGTCTTACGCTTCCATTTAAGGTCATCTATGTGTTTTTAAAACTCTCATCATCATATAGATCAAGTTAGATGGTTGTAGGTCATAGGCCTAGTTTTAGGCCTAATAGGCTTAGACCATGTTAGCTATATATTTGACCCATCTAAGGGATTATAATGGATATTTATATTCACCTTTATTAAAATATTATATAAAATTTCATAGTCACTAAATATTCTCTGCTCTATTCATCTCACTTTCTCATACTAGACTTGTAGGTTATGCCTTGGCTGGGAGTGCCCTCTATTTGAGATAAAATAGAGGGCATATCCCCTATCTACCTAAAAAATGAGGATATGAATAGATATATTAGATTTATTAGGTTATTAGGACCCTATAAACATAATTTCATAGTTATATTCCATTCTTAGAGCCTTCAACATCTCTGATTCTCCAAAATAGCTCCTAAGACTTGATTGTGTAGGGTTTTGGATTGCCTGTAGGTGAAGATGAAAAACCTAATCCTTGCTCTATTTTTATCATGTATTAATATCACATAGAGTGTGATATATAATTATGAGGTTTATTTATCATGTTCATGTACTTCAAACCTTTCTGATCACCTTCACTTAACATCCTTTATGTATTGAGATAGTCTACATGCATAGTTGATTGTGTCAACTATAGGTGATAATTTGGATAAATCCAGAGGGCTCCTATAGATGTTGTTGTGTCTAAGAGACAAATGGAGAGTGGAATCATATTTTTTTAATTAATTTATACATGTTCATCCATTCCATGTCTCTAACGAATTACCAAGTCTACCTTTTCCTATAGATTTGGGTCAATCTATGTATGAACCAACTATAGGTGTTATCAAGGGTCCTTGTATGTGAAAATCTATTCTTGAGATTTGTATTTCATAATATTATCCCCTTTTAATCCATTAGATATATCTTAAAACTAAACGGACTTCACTCTATACCTTGGAATCATGCATCATTCTCCCTTCTTCATTGTCACTGCGCTACAGACTTAGAGTCAAAATATATATGTTACCTAAGATGTGAGACCTTCTTATAGGTGATAAAAAGTGCTTGAGAAATGTGTCTAACTCCTCTTATCATTTCTAAGGTCAATATGATTGTCTCTCACCTAGATGAACTATTATCATACCCCAAACCTATGTTCCATTCAGTGTACTATAATGCACTAGCTACATTTCACACTCTTAGACTCAAAGTACTATTATTTTAATTGAGTGATTTTAGTGGAAAATTGATAGAATTATAATCTCCTTTAAATTGTTTTCTCTTGACCAAATCACCTCATTTCATGTTCAAATGTTACTATCATGTTTAGGATGCAAGTATGGATACAAAAAAACTCACTCAGACCTCATAACTTCTTATCACAAGATGCAAATATACAAGGAAAAATCCCTTTCCAAAGATATTAAGGTAATGAATCTCATTTCAAACCTATGAACATGGATTTGGATTTGACTGTGTGCATTGGCCTCATCATTCATAGAATGACTTCCCTTATGTCCTTAGACCTATTTAAAGGTTTCAATTGGTCTTACACACCTATAAAGCATTTTCAACACTCTACCTTAGACCTCTTACACATTCCTGTAGGTTGCCATTGTATTGAAATATGACTGTTTAGATGGGACCATCTTTAACTTCACCTTTTAAAAAATTAAGACTTCCATGGGTCTATTTAACTTGCATAGACCATCATCATGCTCAAAGAGGAGGTCATACAAATATATTACCTTTAACCTAAAACCACTATGGGAAAACAAAGCACTGCACATGAAAACAACACCTACAAACCATTGATACTTATGAATTTATACTACAATGAAGTTATCTTCATATAGATTCAAATTCGCATGTGCTAACGTATATGAGAAAAACATGGAAAGGAAGAGAAAACTCTGCAAATACACATTAGATTCATGGAATCATGATGCAGTTGCAAACAAATAAGAAAATTGGAAGCTATGGGGATTAGTAGGTAATTTTGGGTCATCAACCTTATTAGTGATGATTCATGGATTATAGTGCATCAAAATAAGAACTATCAACATGGAAAGGAATCTGATGAAGTCTACTAGAACTTGGAAAATAAAT
>JARHVA010005001.1:945000-1182500 GCA_037957365.1 Torreya grandis
GAATATGGAAGGATGAATTAATACTTATGGTCCCTTCTCTTTCACTTTAAATGTTTTCTTCATAGTCTTCATTGTTATTTTGTACCTTCTTTGGCACCTTCATTCACTACAGACATCTCTTACCATAATTATGCATGTGCTAGGTCTGTAGGTATCTATGAGCCTAAAGATATATTTCTTATTTCCTTAAATAACATCTTAACATTTATATCTCTTCAATTTAGACTCTATTTACATTATGAACCCTTGTCAATATTTATTCAACATTTGCATTAACTCACTTAGTCTACTTCTATAGATAGACATGTAGGTGGGAATTTCAACCCTTGTTATTTCACATACTCTACATGATTTATTTTTTAATTTCATGCCATATTATAAACACTTTTAAGTACATCATAACTTGGTCATATATATAGTCACCCAATTTATACATGTAACTCACTCATTTGACATAAGTCTGCATTCATCCCTTCCACATGAAAACTCATTAGAGAATACTAAGAAAACAACTCTCATGGATTTATATCTACTCCTTGAAAATATCTCATGAATGTTAAATAAATGGTTAATATTTTATTAACTTTCATACACATATATGGGCTACTTTTATATTTAGTCATAGTGGATGCACCTTAGAGTGAAAGATTTACATGTTACATGATTGAACCTACCTTCCATTGGATCCTATAAACTGATATTAGCATAAAATACCTTCATGAAGGTGGATGTAACCCTGAAGAATATATTAAATGAGGTAGGAGGTTTTTTGGGAATGCTTTAATGGGTTTATGATGTAGAAAACCTTTAAGACTGGTAAGAATTTGCCTGTAGTCCAAACCATGATATGAAAACCATGGAGTGAGGGCCCTTGTATTTACAAACACACCTACTATACCTAATTATTTTGGTGTTAGGAAGGCTTATCTACACCTTGATATTTATCATACATGATTCCTCTCTCTCTATCAAGATTAGAGGTAAAAATCTGAAGATAAACTTGAGCCTGAAGGACTAAAGGAGAAATTTTGAGTGCCTAGGATTCTTAATGATTGTTCACAGAGGAGGGAACACAAATATGAGAACTATGGATATGGATTTGAAATTAATAACCCTTATTAACTCCCAACATCATTCCTTCAAAATCTCTTTCTCTTAGTACATACCAAGTGAACTATTGACCATTTTGGGACTACTAAGGACCTGGTAGGAAAAATGAGTGGGTTTTTTGCCTTTATGAGACTTATGACTCATAACATCACCCGATTTGAGTTTAAGGGTTATGGAGGAGGCCATGGGTGGTGTTTATAAGTCACTTTAAACTTTGAAACTTAGAACAATGCCTAGAAAGACCCCTTTTAACACTAAAAATTGCTATACCTACTTGAAAACTCTGATAGATATGTGAACCAAGTATCCATGGAGTCCTTAACACCTATAAAGATGTATTATAACATTCCAACAACATTCTCTTTCTATTTTCCTACCATTTTATTATAATAATCTCTTTTTAATGTTAAATAATGGGCAATAAAGACTTCAAAATGATGTCTAACATTAGCAAAGAGAGTTTGACTCGTTTATGATAGTTTTACAAACCATAAGAGGAAATTAAGTGGCCTTGACATGTGTTAAATGGATTAATAATAATTTCTCATCCCTTGACACCTTTGGACCTACTTTATTAAGTCATGACAAGGCTAGACAATCATAAACAAACATAAGACCATTACCTTAATTTTGTCAAAACTACCTTATAAAATGATAAACACACATAATATGGCTATTTAACAAGGTTAGGAAACATGAAAAGGCAAGATTAAAATTTTAGGGAGTGACCTTTTTGGCTTGGGGTACCAAAAATGGTCAACAATTTGGTGATTAACAGGGTGGCATGCCTATTATGTTTACTAGAGTAGTAACTTTATCCTTCCATTAGGAAATGGAGTCACTTACACTCAAATAATGACTGATATGGGACCTTCAACTGGCTACAAGATCCTTGAACAAGTAAGGGTAATTTATTTACCCTCCCAAACACACAAAGACAAATAAAAACACACACAACAAAGCTAAAAGAAGATAACACACTACACTTATACTAATAAACATTTAGGGAAAATAAGACATAATAAACCTACTATGTACAACTAAACTGCATATATTAATCCTTTAGGATCAAATGGAAAGATTATTAGTTTAGTTAGTTTATGACATGATACATACTATATAGAAAGCTGCCCTTTGACTTTAACATTTGATGGGCCATGCTTCTTGCTTACCAACATGATTGACATACTCTCAAATGGATTATTAGTAATCATGTCTCTAATGTAGGCATACTCATCTTGTGTTTCAAAATCCTTCTGATGATGCTTCATGATTTTTTAACTCACCTCAAACATGAATATTTCTTGGTTCATAGGGGTAACATCAGCTTTGGTTTCTTGTGGTTCTATGAACTGATGTTTTTTTAATCTTGGATGACCTTTTGGGGATTTACACATTACTCTTCAAGAAGGGAAAGAGTCTCACAAGAATCATAAATCTACCCAATATGAAGTATAAGCCCTTTAAGATTCTCAAATTCATTGCAAATCTCCCAAAACTACTATCATATATCATCTTGATCCGTGAAGGTAACAATAGCCTCAAATTCTATTGATTCTTTGAACTCAATCTCTTACTCATCTTAAAGAGTGTCATACTCATAATACCTTGCTACACCATGGATTTGGACCTCTTGGTTATGATTTTTAGTATTTTTTGAAGAGTTATGAACTTTTTACTTCTCATCAACAACTCCCTTTTGTTCTTCTTGAGGTTCTAGCCTACCAAACTTTTCAAACTCCTTGAACATGTCCAAGTAAGACTACCACATGTCTTCAAGACCTCCTTTAACATGTTCATGAGACTCAACAAGGTCATCAAACATGGTATTATCTTCAATATCCTTTTCATGCATCTATTGATCATGATCATTGGCTAAGACTAAATTATTAGCACTCTCCTCATGGGCTATAGATTCACCATCCAAACTAGAGAAATATTTTTATAGTTCTTCCCAAAAGGTAGCTTATTATTCATCACTTAAAATCATACTAAGATAAACTTCAAACTTTCAATTATCTTAAGAGACAAAAATCTAGTCAAATATTTGACTTTCTTGAGTAGACTCATGATAAGGTTGCAATCTATCTTCCTTGAGTTCTATCTTCTACCCACAAAGTCCAACAAGATCAAAATCTAATGTATCCTTAAGAAGGATCAGCTCATATTTAGCTACAACCTACTCAATTGATTCATAGTCACTTTCTTCTTCATCAAGACTCAATCTATGAGAGCTATATTGGTATTCTTCTTCTTTCGTGAAGAATGTAAATTCATTTGCCCATTCAAGGTTCAATTCATCATGTTTAAGTTGTGCCAAACCTGATTCATCCTCTTTTAGAAGGTTGCCAACTTTACCAATTTCATGTTGACATTTACCTTATTATTCTAGAGGGATCACATGTTTTATAATAAAGTTTATTTATTCCATGAAACTATGGTACAACTATGGCCATTCTTGATCAATATTTTCTTCTTCATTCTTATTAATGGAATCACATGGATAAGGGATTATTACCATGTTAGCTTACATTTCACCCTCAAGATAATCTCTCTCATCATCCTTAAAGACTATTTTCCCTCATTATTGACAAATAGGAATTTCAAGAAACATTTCCTCATCATACAAATTGGAAACACTATCCTCCTAGCTTTTTTGAAGTTTAATTGTAGCCGATCGATCTTCATTTTCAAGGACTACCACTTCATCACCTAGTTTTGATGATCTCTCTTTCACATCTGAATGATCATATTTTTCCCCAAATGCAACTGATTCTCCTTCATAAAAGGAGAGTGTGGGAGGGAAAGAGACTTCATTTTCTTGCTTTAAAACTTGTAAATTGTCATTCCAACTTGGGACTTTAGGAGTACTAGGATGATCATGATGTTATTGAAAGGATGGAGAAGAGAACTGAATTGAATATATTGTAATATTATCTTTCCACTATTCAATTTCTTTATCAAACTTGGAAGTGTCTTTAAATTCATGGATGGATTCAACTTGAAGAATAGGTGAAGATCTTGAAGGAATTGAGAGAGATTTTGAATTAGCTTCCATACACTTCTTCTCTTGACTTTGGATAGGCACATGAGAAGCCTCTTTCTAAAGAATAGTGTTGATGCCTTAATATGTATCACAGGTGCTTAGAGTGTTTAAATAACACTTATAATTTTAAAATTCAGAGAATTCAACACATGAGTTGAAGGTTATGATAATCTTGATATCTAATGGTGAAATACAAGTAGAACAAGTGATTGTTTCACAATATTTATAAAGTTTGGTGGTTGGGAGCCACCGTGGCCAACTAGTTATATTTAAAAATAATGAAGTAATTTGAGATAATATTAGTGAATTATAGTCAAATTAAAATCTAAAGACAAATACAAAATGAGTATTTACAATGAAAATTATATTAGAGTGATCTGGTTAAAAAAGAAGCAAAAGGAAGGGTAAGGTAGAAAAGAGATGTTGATGATCTTTATCCTAGACATCATGAAAAAGTTCAAATGTCATCCAAGAATGCACTTAACTAATGTATAATAAGAAATATCATGGGATAAAATCTCACTAAACACTAGGGAAATATCTAAGGAATGAGAAAATTACAAATAATAACCTAGTTCACTTTAAAGATCTACCCTATAAGCAAACAACACCAGCCCAAATGTAAGAAGAGTAAAATAAATGAAACAAACTTGAGAACTTCTAGTCAATGTAGCATTGGAATAAGTTAACTACTTTGAAATTAAAAGATGCACACTAAGATTTCAAAAGAACCATTCAAATCTGGAAATGAGAATAAGCAAGTGAGAGAGAAACCATAATAACAAATGACACAAATGAATATGGATAATATTTGCAAAATTCATCGCTTGCATTAGTTGCTCAAAAGTTTACACAAGTTTTTTGGCTCCCAAAACTCTCTCCCCATTTTTTACAAATGATAATACTACTTTTATAGAATTCAAGGGAGTATGTCAATCAATAATATCAAATTACAAGTGTATAAGTGTAAGGATATATGTCTTTTCTTCAAAATTTATAGAATATAATTGACTTTCCAAAATGGACTAACCTAAAGGCAAATGTGCTTACAAGTTACACATGTATTTACAAAAGAATATTCTATTTTTGAAATCTTATAAAGCTCTACAAAAGAATATTCCTAACTAACTTTTTGGACCCTGTGTTGCTAAAGTCTCTTATTTATACTAAAGAAGTCTTACTACCTTCTGATATTGTTCATCAAAAAGCTTCAAATTAACTACAGGTTCTAGGAAGAGCTCATCTTCTTGATTAGCTAGGTCTCCAAGGTCCCTATCATTTCTCTCCAAGGCTTCTTTAATGCTCCTTGCCTCACCAATATTTTCTTCTACTATTAGGATCATATACATGACCCTACTATTGTTAGTCCTAGAATTTCATTAGCTCTTAATATTTACCTCCTACATGACCAAGGTGGTACTATTCTTGAATTCATCATTTGTGATGATGCCCATGGAGATGAGTGTTGTAGGTTTGGAAATCATGGTCCTAAGGAATTTTTCCATCCTACCTTGTAGCTCTTTATCATCCTAGAAGATTTTTTTGAAGCTTTTGGTCCATGTGCTCAAACCTTTGATTTTATCCACAATCATCCCCATGATTGTGGTGAGATGATCTACGCTAATTGTCTTAAAACTAGGGATTTGATCTTCTGTCAAGATGCTGATCAAATCTTTCAAAATTATTCATTAGGTGATTAAGCCCTTGTCTGTTGCATCTTGTTGGCCTAATATACTTTGTATTGAGCTTGTTGACTTTATGGAGTAAAAAATATCATATAAAGATGTTTTAAACATTTAAATCATGGCATCTAGGATAGATAAAATATCCTACCTCTCTAAATTCTCCTTTTGCTTCTACAAGTTCTCTCTTTATTGTTTTAGGCTCTTGATGGTAGTTTATAGCTGTGCTAATTGAGATTGGGCCAGTTAAAGTACATATGAATAAAAAATGTGGTCTTCACCTAGTTTCTGACCTCCCACTGGAGTTAAACCAATAAATGGTTCCACCTTTTTAAAAGTATACTCTTCTCCTACAATCATGGCCTTCTTTTCAGTAACTCTTTATAAACTAGTTATGGTTGGGTCAAACTTAAAAACAAAAAAAATATTTAATTAACTTTGGAGATAGAATCTCCATCTATGCCCCACTTGAATCATCAAGGGTAACCATCCTATTTTCTTTTTCTTTTTATAGAGCTAAAATCCATGGCTTAAGCTCATCCTACAGATGGATGTTGACATATTTTATAATAGCCCAAGAATGGTGCATAGTAGGAATATTTTACAGCTTACCATATATAAACCATTCAGGAATGGTTGGTCCATAGATTGGATTATCCTCACTAAAAAGGTTGACCTCACTCAAAGGGTGAGTGAAGGTCAACTTGGGTTTATGCCCCTTGTTTGGACCAAAGTTAGCTCAAGCTTCTTTTTGGGTTGGGTTACAATAGGGACCAAGTCCAAAGCTACTTCCTTCTCCTTATTTTATTATACTTCTCTAGATTGAGCCTCTTCTTCATCAAATTCATAAGAACTAGCTAGTATCTTTAGGGCATCTTCCACCATTTCTTTAGGATCTAATGTTATAATGTCAATTACTTCAATTGACGATCCTGATTCTTTAGGCTAGGCTGAAAATGATTCCACATCTCCATGTATCTTTTCCTCTAGCCTTTTATCAATCTATGCATCAAGCATTTGTGTTTCTATCTATGGATATGCTAGAGGGGGTATATAATATGGACCTAGTAGTAAATGGTACTGCTTGGGCCCCATTTTCCATATATACTCACTTGGCATTTGTTCTCTCAACAACCTAGCCTCTGGCTTAATGTTGTGCTTATTCAATCTTACCAACAATTCTATGAATGAAGAAGCTTTTGTATACATTATGTATTATGGTCCATGCTGGTGTTCATAGGTCATGTTGATCCCCTTTGCATTTAAATGTTTCTCAACCCTTTCATAGGGGTCCCAGTGTTTTAGCTAATCAAGTTGTAAATGGAAAGAGGTTTTATGTCTGGAGGCAGCCTCTATATTATCCCATTATTGAAACATAGTCCTTCTAATGGTTATGGATAGGATATGAAACAATCCCTTACTCTTGGTTTTATATATGCCTTCTACCCCATTGTATATCTAATAGGCCACTTCCTACTCTACCATCTTGATTAGCACATGAATTGGTAGTCTGAGGGGTTAGTCCAAGGCTCTTTCAATCCTGATGATTTTACAATCAAGATAAAGCCATATATCTCCCATGCCTTCCACAATATTATTAATTAGGGGGTTGACTCTCATCATTAGGATCCTTGTGATGGCTTCTACTAAAGTTGGATAGACATAATCACATATGAATTGTATGTGATCTCTATACTTGAAAATGTGTAATTTGGATTAATATTGGGTGACTATTTTCTTTCCCTCAGGTGACCATTATTTTATTCTAGGAATATTGGTGGTGGAAAGTAGGGAATCTAAAAAATATGACATCATATAAAACTGATTCTTAGTCTTCTTTTTTATTCTAGAGAATTGTCTGCTCAGATAGGTGCTAATAAATTTACCAAAGGGAGGAGTGATTTCCTTTTCAACCATAAAATACATCAAGGGCACCTATATTGAATCCACATAGGTGGTGGTTAGATTTAAAAATAGCTTATTCATCAAGGTCATAATCATCTTGATCTCTTATTTGAATTGGCTAGTTGGGATGTTGCCATTTGTTGAGGTCAAAATACCCCCATTTCTAAAAAATGGGGACCCTCATGTCAAATTATGCAAACTTATACTTTAGAATTGAAAATCCATTTAATCAAAACATCATTAATATGTTTTCACATGATTCATATTTGAAGATCAATTACACCATGTTCTAGTTGGTCTACTTGTTCATGGTTCTGTTTTAACCTTGTCTAAAGTTTGCTAGCTTTGGATCTTCTTATTTTAGGTTACAGGTCTAATGGATGACCATTCGAGGTAGAAAATGTCTAGGTTTTAAAATTTTAATGATTTTATCTTAATTTGACCTTTTACTAGCCTTTGTTCTATTAAAATTCAAATTGAATCCATGTTCAATTTTCCTAAAACTCTCATTAAGAGACCCTGGCTTAGACCCTTTGATTCAAATTCGAAATTGGTAGGAGCAAAATTGGTGGGAACACTTTAAACATGCTAAGGACTTAAGGTTAATTTTTATTCTAAGGCTACATTGTGTTTTTAACATGAACAAACCTTAGCCTAGAAATTATAAACTTGGTCCCGTTTATGTCTTGAGCCCCTTTGTTCCTTTTTATTTTAAACATGTTCTAAATGTTTGTAGGTTCCTTTTATTATGTTCCTGCCTGGTTTAATTTTATTAGCTAGATGGTCCCTCTTATTATTAACTTAGATTAATGTATTAATCCTAAGGCCCCATTCATGTTTATTAACACAAATAAGACCTTAGTCTTAAGACTTTATCCTAAGTCTTATATGTCTTTGAGCCCTGATTTAAACCATGTGCTTTCTATTAGGATCTACAACTCACATTTATATGGATGCTAAAGATCTAATGGAGTGAGATCATCATGGATTAAAATGGGTCCATTTTATTATAATGTAGACTTAGCCTAAGTCTTACCCTAAGGTTTCTTATTGTATTTATTAATACAATAAAAAACTTAGGATAAAACTTATGTTATGAATCTAATCATTTTAAGGGTCCTCATTTTATTGTGTTAAAAACTTATGTTATACTTTTGTCTTAGTCTTATATGGTCCTAGGCTTACTTAATCTATTTATGCCTACAAGAGCTAATGACGTCCAACTACTTGGATCATAATCGATGACTTGTGTTTACTTGAGTGAGATCAATCGAGTGACACGTATAAATTCAAACTTCCTATGTGACCTATTATCCATGAGACTTAAATTTGATGTTCTCATGCCCATAATTTTATGCCTATGAGGCCATCATTTATGTCCATGAGGCCATCAAATTTTAGTCCCTATTGTTAATTATGTGAGCTTAAAATTGATGTTCTCATTCCCAACATTTGATGTTTGTAAGGCTGTCAATTGATGTCCATGAGGCCATAAAATTTTATCCCCTATGGTTAAATATGCAAGTTAAAATTTTACATTCTCATGACTATTAATTGACATCAATGAGGCCATTATTGATAGCCATGAGAACATCGAATTCAAGCTTAGGAGTAATTCTCACTTAGATGAATGAACATGTTTGTCTTCATGTTGCAGGATCAATGAAGTCTCATTTGGGAAATAAACATGCAAAAGATTTGTATCTCATTACCAAAATTAATCTTTCATCAATATTTGACCTATTATAGACTAAGTAAAATTGCATGCAAAAAATTATAAATACCATAGACTTATCTTAAATATTATCATAATATTTATTCATGTTTTTAAACAGTCAATAAAACCTTAGGATAAATTCTTGTGTTTGGTCCATATATCCCATAATCTTTTGTTCAATTTTATTGGCTCGATAGAACTAATGTAGGGCCCTATTATTATAAAGCTTAGATCTTTTATCCTAAAGTTTTGTGGTATTTATTAACATGATACAACCTTAGGTTAAAAACCTTATGTTAATTCCTTTTATTATTATTCAGGGTCCCCTTTTACTATGAGATAAGATTGGCTTAAATAATTTAGCCTAAGGTTTATTCCATGTTTATTAACATGAAATAAAGCCATAGTCTAAAGTCTTTAACCTAAGTTATTTATATATCCTGACCCTAACTTAAACATCATGCACTTTTACAAGATCTACGACTCACATTCACGTAGATGAGATTGATCTAATGGAGCGAGGATAAGTAAGGGTTTCAACTAAGCTTTGAGCAAGCATGAAATCACCATGTGGTGAAAGAATGCTAATTAACAAAGTTGATAAGATGTAGAGCTTAGAAGCCCCATGGGATTGCCAAGTGGCATAACCTCAGGCCCTAATACAAACAACAGCTAATGGTGTGTAACTCTCAAGATCAAGATCAATGATTTGCATTGATCCCTATAGATTATCTAATGGAGCAAGATAAATTAGGTTTTTAAAAATATAATGGTCAATTTTTTGAACATTGATGAGTAGCTTGCCATGAAAGTGCCATGTAGATTCCATGATGATGCCACATGGGTAGAAGGAGATGAAACCAAAGATTTTGTGGGATTTGAAAAGTAAAGGTATAAATGCCAAGGTATAAATCAAATATAGTCCATAAAATCACTCAAGTGCAAAATTTATCACCCTTAAAGCTCAAAAAGACTTGAAAAAAACCCTAAGCATCTACAAAGCCCTAACTCAATCATAATTGAGCATGAGAGAGTTTAATTGCCATTTGAGCAAGTGAAAACTGATCTAGGGGTGAATTATAGTCCATTAGTGAGTAATTTACGTAAACTCACAACCATGGTAGATAAAAAACAATGCAAAAAGGACACAAAACTCCATCTGACCATGAATTTAGAAAGAAGAGTCTTCAAGGATATCGAATTTGATGTTGTGGCCTTAAACACAAGAGATAACAACTAGTCCAAGCTTTTCTAGACCATTGAGGAAATGCTAGCCATTATAAAAGAGGATGCAAAGATTTCATTAGGTAGCCAGAGATATGATGACCTACTTACCATTCAAATTATAGGTCTTCACTATGTAATATTGATCAGGACATGATAGTACATGAGTGTATTTTTAAAATAATTACTTGTATCTCCCCTATTTCCTTCAAAAATTACTATAATCTACCCAACCCTTAGGTGGATTTACCCACAATCAGAGAATGGTCTAATAAGAATGACCTAAAAATTATCCTCACCCCATGGTTGTATTTAGGAACCCAAGTAGGCTCTAACCTCAATGGAAATATCCCAATCACCCAATTTAGGGATGACATTAAGATGATTATGACATTGCTAAATATATTATCTAAAAACCCCTCCACACCTATGTCAATAAAATCCAGGTCCCTTTTGTGTATTTCATGGTTGAAAAAAGAATTATTCCCCCTCTTGGAGAGATGATCAATATTTCCTTGAAGCAACAATTCTCTATAATAAATAATAAAATTGGAAACCACTTCTATATGATATCTTATCCTTTGGATGCTTTGCTAGCCACAACCAAAATCCCTAGCATAAAAGAATGGTCACCTGTTAGAAGACAAATAATCTCCCAATATTATTCCAAATTACATATATTTAAGTATAGGGACCATATTCAATTCATATGTGACTATGTATACCCAATTTTAGTTGAATCCATTATAGGGATCCTTATGATGAGGGTCAATCCTTTGATCAAGAAGTATGTTGAGCTCATTGGGGACATTTGGCTATATCTAGATTGAACTATAATATAGATAAAAGGAACTATGAGCCAAACCCTTAGGTTAGCAATCCATGTAACCAAAAATTTGGCAAAGAAAGAGGTAGCTTAATAGTTATTACATGGCATAGACAACTTGTATAAAAGTAAAAGGAAAGGACTATTCCATTCCTTTCCATTGACTATTAGTAAGACTATGTTTCAGAATTGGGACCATGTAGAGACTATCTCCAGGCATATGTCTTATTTTAATTTGTAGATTGATGAGATGAGACAATGGAACCCTTATGAAATGGTTTCAAAAGATGTAAAGGAAAAAAAATCCACACGAATTATGTACATTACCTTGATATACATGATGTAATGTGCATACATGTTTTCTTATTCATAAAAGTCTTGACAAAGTTAAAGAAGCATAACATCAAGCTCAAATCTAGACAACTAAGAGATCAAAATATAAGTGAAGATCTATGGTAGATGGGGCCTTTGTAGTACTAATTTTTATTGAGATCATCTTCTAGACCTCCTAAAGCTACACAAGGAAGGGATAGAAGAAATTATACTAGAATAAAAGAGACCTAGTGAAGTGACATTTTCTTCAGCTCTACCTGAACTAGATTCATCTATTGAAGAGATTCACATAATTGCATTAGATCCTAAGGAAATAGTAGAATATTCCATAAAAACACTGGGTAGTGCTTATGAATTAGATGAAGAAGAAGTAAAAATGGAGGAACCTCAGTCCCAAACTAAGGAGGAATCAAAGGAAGAAAAGGGAAAGGAAGTAGCTTTGAACTTGGTCTCGATTTTAATCTAACCCAAAAGGAAAGCTGAGTTGGTTCTAATTCAAGCAGGAGGTAAGAAGCCAAAGTTGACTTTCACTCAACCTTAGAGTGAAATCAAAATTTTTAGTGAAGATAATCCAATTTTTGGCCCTACTATTCTAGAATACGTCATTTATGGTAAGTTGCAAGAGGTTTCAACCATGCACCGCCATTGGGTTATAATAAATTTTATCAACATCCATGTGCATGATGAAATCAAGCCCTACATTATGGAACTATAATAATAGGAAAAGGAAAGATGCATGGATACCCTTGGAAAGTCAAGAGGAACATAGGTGGATGATCATGTAACTTCAAGTGGAGCATAAGTTGAGATCCCTACTCTTCAAGTGACAAAATCATCAGTGAGAGTTTGATTCAACCTAGAGACATCTAACATGGAGAGGGTAATTGAAATCCATGGTTGAAGGTGAATAGTTCACCTTTCATAATATTTAACCTTTTGTTGGTCTAACTCTAGTGGTAGGGCAAAATCTAGGACAAGATAATATGTTTGAGGGGAGGATCTTGAAGTGGCCCAGACTCAAAGTGATCAGTTGAAAATAATGATCAAGGGCAAACTGCAAGAAAACAAGAATTTGAAAGATTTTACTATCTTATCAATTCATGAGGATAAATTTAAGAATTTTTAGGACACCATGGCTGACCTATTCAGTTTTTTAAAGGTAGTCAAGGCCAAACAAAGTGAAATAAAGAAGTAAATATTTAAAGCAACAGGCCAAGTTGGCCAATGGCAAGCTACAAGTCTTTAGGTGAAAGACTTGATTAAGGCCTTACCCAAGAATCTAGTCCCAAATTTTAGAATTATAAGCAAGCCACATTTTAATATGGCCATGACCATATTTATTGACAAAATTAAGGCCCTCGATAGTTGGTCCAAAAGAATGAAAGACCTTGCCAAGGACTTTAAGAAGATGGAAGATAGAGCATCTCATATCTTAGATAGATTAATAAAGGATCCCACAACACTCAGCTCACTGGGTCTCATAACTGATGAAGAGTTCAAACATAGGTCCTTTCAATTTATGCAAGAGGTAAGAAACCAAAGGCAAAACTAGATAACAGATGGTAACATGAAAGTCATGGGCTTATTCCAATCATCCAAGGAAAAAATGGGAGATGTCAGAGGAATCAAAAAAGATATAGAGAGGGTTGAAAATAAACTTAAATACCTATACGATTAGGGGAAGGAGATTTTATTAAATCTAGTGGTGGATCTCTTTTTTATCAATGAACAACATTATAGTTTGATAATCCTATAGGATAGGCAACAACAATAGGGGACTTCATTATCACAAGGGCCCCAAAAAAAAAGTTAATAAGGAATATTCTCTTTGTAGTAATTTTGTAAAATTTTGATATAGAATATTCTTTTTTAAAGGCATGTTTAATTTGAAAAATCACATTGCCTATAGGTCAATCCACTTGGAGAGGTTTAGTGTATTCTAAAAACTTTGTAGAAAGGACAATTGTCCTTACACTTATACACTTGTAATTTGATATGACTGACTGGTAATACTACATTGTTATTATATAAAATATAGTATTATTATTTTTAAGAGAAGGAATTTTTTGAGCTAAAACTGGTGTAAATTTTGAGAAACTAATATAAGCAGAGAATTCTAAAAGGATTGTCTCATTTTGTTTGTGTGAATTGTTATATGGATTCTCTCTCAATTGTCTGTTTAGAATTTTAGATTTAAATTATTCTTAAGAATTATTGGTGTGTACCTTTGAATACATAATTTTTATCTTATGATTATGCTAGGATAAATAAAGGTTCTCTAGTTTAATTCATTTTATTTGCTCTACATTTGTAGATGTGTATCAACTATCTACTTAAAGGAGTGAATCTTTAAAGTAAGGTTAGTTCTTATTTGCATTATTTCTTATCTTCCTTAGAAGTTCATCTGATATATGTTGTGAGTTGAGCTTAATACATTTTAATTCATATATTTGTTTTAAGTGCATACCTGAGAAACATTTAAACTTTATCATAATCTCTGAGATAAAGATTAGTCACATGTTTCTTCTCTGTCTTACCCTGCCTTTTTACTTCGTTTTTAACCAGATCACTTTAGTTTAAATTTCATTGTAAAATATTCATATAGATTAGTATTTAGATTAAAATTAAGCATAATTCACACTAATTATCGTATATCATCTCCTTATTTACAAATATTTATAGGCCACGGTGGTTCCCAACCACCAACTAATATAAATATTGTGAAACAATCATTTGTTCTACCTGTATTCCACCACAAATACAATGATTATCACAAAATACAACTCATGCTCTAAATTATTTGAATTCTAAAATGAGAAGTGTTTCTTAAACACTCTGAGTACCATGTGATACATATTTAGGCATCAACAGGGCAAACTTCACTGGCACTAAAAGGAGGGCCTTATTTGTTGTAGATTTGTAGTATCTTTACTAGTTTTTGAGAATTTTATTTAAAGATCACTTTAATCTTTACATATTCATGTTTATTTTAGCATAATAGTGTAAAGGTTGGTGATATTCATGATTTTAGACTGATCTTGGGCTCATTTAGACAAATATTGACATCCTTTGAAAATATATGCTAGGTTATGGTAAAGATAGTTTTAGAATTCTAAACTCAAGAGATTTGAGATTAGTAATAGCTATTTTGATCAAATATTCTTATATAATTTACAAATTTGAGTTTATTTAGACTTGAGCATATAAATATAATTCATACTTACGTATTTGGATATTTATTTGAGCTAATTTAGTTAAAGATTGCTGTCGTTTATTGTTATTTACATGAATCTTAGCAAAATTTGCTTAATGTGCAAGTCTAATCACTTATCCTTGTAAATATTGATTTGACACATCATATTTCAAATAATATTCAAAATGATCAAGCTATAACTACCATGAATCATAACAAGATCTCATTCAAAGACTAGGGAACCTCTGCTCAAATTAGAAGTCCATAGAAGAACTAGGCGGGACAAAGGTAAATGTAGGATTTCAAAGTCTTTGCCAACTTCACCACTTTAGGGTGCTCATGTATTCAATCCCAATCAAGGTATGGATTAGCTGGGTACATCTTCTATCAATGTGTTAGGTATGGTACATGACCTTCCCCATAATGTTGAGAAGTATTTGCCAATATTTAGTCCTACTAGTATTGTAACTATAGAGGAACATATTAAGTTATTTAAATATGCATTAAGATTGCTAAATGTGGTCCATGAGGATGTAACATGTAGGATATTTCCTTTTACTTTTAAATATGCTGCATATGAATGGTTTTTAATCTCTCTAAAAATTACATTAACAGTTGGGACTATTTTAATACCATTTTCATTGACCAATCTAGCAAAATTATTAGTCCTTATGTATTGCATTAGCAATTTACCATGATCAAAAGGGATGTAAATGCACCTATAAGAGAATTTAATGCTAGGTTATAAAATATGTATAACTAGACAATATATCCTTACAAACCTAATGATGCTTTGGCTTTAGAAATCTATAAGGATGCCTTAGATCCTATGACCTTTATTTTTATAAAGAGGGATGTTGGACCTATGAATACTCTAGCCTTAGCTTATTCTAAAGAAATGATCATCAATGATTAGATGCAACCCCAAAGTTAGAAGTATTACTCAATTCCCAATGTCAATCCATAGTTTCCTACCTTGAATTTATTTCCAAATAACAACCAGAAAATACTTGCTTTGAATCAAATCCCAACTTTGAACCAATTACCCTTAAGTCATGCTCATCTTACCTAGAGCTTAGGATTATTGAACCATGCTACCATTGGATTTAATCCAAATGATCAAAATACATTGGTACCAACCACTGGTACTAATAACAATCAGGTTCATAATTTTGAGGCATCCAAAAATGAAAATGACTCTATCTTAAAAATGGTCCAAAAGTTAAGCACTGATTTTATTCAGCTGTAGAAATAAGTTGGTAATACTGGAGAGAGCTTGAGAATGAAATTTTATTTCCAAAGGTTTAAAAGGCCTAGTAATAAATTACATAATGATAGTTACAATAATAAAAACAATGAGTCATTTATTGATAAGAAAATAATGGATATAAATCTTATTGATATTGCTTTGCCTAATTATTATAAAGTACATTGTACTTCTAGGCATTTTGAGATAGATTGCATTGAATTCTATAAAGCTTTTGAGGCCTTTCAAGAAGATTTGGATTTAGTTGAAGTGGTTCCTAACAAAAATAAGCGTACAGGTACATTAGGATCTAAATCTACTGACCAAGCCTTCATGGTGGTGATGTTTTACTTCCCTTTCAAAGAAGATAATGAACCTAATGATATTCCTAAAGAATTCCATGCTTTTTAACAGATCCTCAAGAAGACCTACCCTATAAGGAATAGAGAGAAGAAACAACCCCTAACTACTTCAACACCTCCAAACAACTTTGACACTCCTTTGGATACTACTTCAGACAATAACTTATAGCCTCCAAAGGGAATTAATTATAAGCATTGCACAGATGTATCTAATTCTTCCAATAAGACTAGGTATAAAATTATGGAAGATATGAATAAAATCAAGGCTAACATTACACTACATGAATTGATGCAGATCACTAAGTAAAGAGACATGTTACTAGAATCCTTATCCAAGAAGCCTGGTAGGACACCAAAGACTAACAATACCAATATTACTGCGTATAAAGCTAAGACTGATTCCCCACCTTTCTTTCTCACTGTCTGAGTGTTTGGTAAGATTTTACATAACTATTAGTTAGATTTTGGTGTATCCATAAACATAATGCTAATAGGTATTTTTAAACAACTTGGCTTAACTCCTATTAAATATGATATAATTATCACTCAATTAGATAAGTCTAGAGTCAAAGCAATTGGGAAATTATTAAATGTTCATATGTAACTTGCCTCTAAGCCTAGAGTCCAAAAATTTATTGACATCTAGGTGTTAAACATTCTTGATGCTTATGGGTTACTATTAAGCAAGGAATAGACAAAGGCCCTGAATGGATATATGTCCAATAATTTTTCACATTTGTGGCTACCATGGAAAGGAGTCCCAAATTAGATTAAAGTGGAAAGAGAGCCTCATATGAATCACATGATCATAGAATATAATTCTATGAATGAAAGGGTTAATATGCTAGACTCTGATGAGATCAACATGATGGAATCTAAATTTGGAGTGTATACTCTTGAGACTTCTTAGGTATGTAGTCCTAAGACTTCTCATGCTTTTCCTAGAATTTGGAAATTACATTTAAATGGTGTTAGGTGTAATTTTGGATCTAGAGTAGGATTTTCTTCTTACCAATCCTATTAGGAAAGAACTAAATATTACTTACATACTTCAATTTACTTATACCAATAATATTATAGAGTATGAAGCTTTGATTCTAGGATTATAGTTTGCCATTAATCATAAAGTTAAATAACTCTCAGTTCATGGTGATTTAAAACTTGTAGTCAATCAAGTGAGGAGTAAATACCAACGTCATATTTTAAGAGATATAATTTCAAAGTCTATGATTTATTGGAGTCTTTTGATGCTTTTAACATTATTTCCATCCCTAGGGAATAAAACAAGGTTGCTGATGAGATTGCATCAGTTGTAACCAATCTTATGCCAAACCCTGACTCTCAGAACTTTAGCATTGAGTTAGTTCCTTGCCCTTCTATCCCAAATAATGTAAAACATCTCTAGGTTTTTAACGATGACCAACAAATCCTATATTTCATGACCAAATTAGGAGTATTTGAAGCCTATGTCATAGATGAGGCCAATGAAAGTACTCTTAAAGAGGATGGCGGATTTGGTAACAAAGACATTTAGCTGAATGAAAACAAAATCACAAAAGGAATGATTGCCTTGGAAAGGTTATTTGATTAGGATAAACTAGTTGAGAACACTGAGATTCCCAAAGCAAGTGGGAAGGATTACAAGGTAGTTTATATTGGACCTCAAGATCAACCTCAACTAGTTAATATTGGGACATCATGTACAAACATTAAATATAAATAAATCCAAAGACTTGATAACAAACTATAAAGACATAATAGCATAGTCCTACGATGACTTGAATATTTTTGATCCAAAAGTCATCACTCATACCATACCCCTGAAGAAAGACTACAAACATTTCAGACAAAAGCAAAGACTTGTTAACCCTATTTTAGAACCTATGATTTTTAGAGAAATCAAAAAGTTATTATATGACAAGATTGTATTTCTTATTAGGCACTATACCTGGGTCACCAATTTGGTCCCAATCAGAAAAAAGAATGGTGAAATAAGATTGTACATTGATTTTAGGAATCTTAATAAGTCATTTAAAAAGACAACTACCCTTTGCCTTCTCTAGACCAGGTTATGCAGAGCATTTTTGGTTCTACCATGATGTCCTTTCTTAATGTATTTTTAGGGTATAACCAAGTGTTGGTGAATCAAGAGGATAGGATGAAGATTACTTTTACTACCAAGTGGGGCACATTTGCATACAAGAGGATGCCATTCAGACTAATCAATATAGGAGCAATGTTGCAAAGGGCCATGGATCATGCTTTCCAAGGTTTGGTAGGTAAATGCATTATTAAATACATGGATGATCTAACTATTTTTTATTTTTTCTAAAAATATGGAGGACCATATCATGTATTTATAGTAGGTATTTGAAAGCAGTAGAAGGTATGAGATTTCCCTTAACCCAAAGAAGAGTATTTTTTGTGTTACTGAGGGAAAGTTGTTAGGCCATGCCATTACTAAGGAGGGAATCTCTATAGATCTTGAAAGAGTATAAGCTATATCAAAGATAGATCCTCTTAATAGTAGGAAAGAATTAAAATCATTCTTTGGCAAAATTAACTTCTTAAGAAAGTTTATTTTTGGATTTGAAAAAATCATCAAACCATTGAATGATATGCTAAAAAAGGATGCCAAAATATCTTGGAATGAGGAAACCAAGAAAGCCTTTAAGGACATCAAGGAGGCAATTGGACAAGCTCCAGTCTTGATAAGTCTATATTTATCCAAAGTTTTTTATGCTTACTCCTTTGCTTTTGATCATACTATTACTATATTTTTAACTTAGAAAATTGATGGATATGACCATCCAATTACTTTCATGAACACAAAATTAAAAAAATTAAGAGTTAAATTATTGTTTAATTTATAAACAAGCATGTGCATTAGTTAAATCAGTAAAGAAATGTAGGCACTACATTATTAGGAATAGGGTGCATGCCATCTTACTAGACTCTGCCACCAAGATCATGCTAAGTTAGAATGAATTGGGAGAAAGGAGAGGTAAGTGGATGTCTATTCTTCAAGAATATGACATTGAGATGAAGACTAAAAAGTTGGTAAGGTGCTAAGGGTTGATTCAATTGATTTCCAATACTAACCCCAAGCTAAATGTCAAATAGGTTGAACAAGAAAGTTTTCAATCTAATCATTAATATGATCTAATTATACATCTGCTAATCAATGGCACTTATCCTGTAGGTATGACCAAGGAGAAAAAAATAACCCTAAGACTTAAGGCATACCACTACGTAATTAAAGATGGAGTGTTGTATAGAAAAAACTTTGAAGACATTTATCTTAGGTGTGTATCCAAAGAAGAGACCGTTGAGATCATAGGCACTTTTAATGAGAAGATAGGTAATGGACATCTATTTGGAAGGGAAAAAACTCAAAAAAACCTTAGAGATGGTTACTATTGGCCCACAATATTCAAGGATGCTCATAAGCATGGAAGATAGTGTCATTCATGTCAAATTTTTAGCACAAAAGAGCCTAAGGTAGCCATGCCATCGTAGCCAGTGATGATTGATAATTCATTCACCCAATGGGGACTAGATTTCATGGGATTAATCAACCCTAATTCATCAAAGGGTCACAAGTATGTTATGATAGGTACTAAATATTGCACCAGATGGACTAAGGTAGTGGCCACTAAGTAATGTAGAACTGAAGAAGTGATCACTTTTTTAGAGGAAAACATATGCACCAGATTTGGGACTCCAGTCTCTCTGGTATGTGATAATGGATCTACTCTCATATCCATTAAAATTAAAAAATGGGCATATGATAATAGTATTATTACCAAGTTCTCATGTAACCATTACCCTCAAAGTAATGGAGTATTTGAATCAACCAGTAAGAATTTGATGAAAGCAATAAAGAAGTCTGTTGTAGATAAGCTTAGAATGTGGCACAAATTCACAAATATGCCTTTTGGGTAGATAGAAAATGACTCAAGTAGGCTCTCAAGGCATCAACCTTATTGATGGTATATGGCTAAGATCCTATGTTCCCCATTACACTCAATCTACCAACATATCAGTTCATGCACGAGTATAAAGAGGATGATCATGAATTGGTAAATTCAAGGATATTAGACATTATTCAGATGGAGGATGCTAGAGAGAGGCTTTTTCCAATTTTAGTAGGAACAAAACTACAGTGAAAAGGTGGTTTGATAAGTGATCAAAGATAAAGGTGTTCAAGAAAGGGGACTTAGTTCTTATTTGGGATAAGGCATTTGAACCTAAAGGTAAACATGGGAAGTTCAAACCTCTATGGATAGGTCCCTACCATATTATAGAGATAATTTTAAATAACACCTTGAAACTAAAAGAACTATATGGAGTAGAATACATACTACCCACTAATGGACAATACCTCAAGTATTACTTTTATGCTACTCCACCTAGGGTCTTCATGGAGTAAACTATAAGGAATAGTTAGAGTTAGTATAGATAGGCTAGATTATTTTCTTTCTATTCTTTCCTTCTTGTCCTTTGTTTGTATATTTGTTTAATTTTCCTGTTTTTTCTTTCTTTGATTTGTTCCTTGCTCTTAATGAGTCCTCTTGGACAACCCTTAGTGTAGAGTTAATTCTAATTTCTCAAGAACTCCACATTTTAGGAATGTAGGTATAAATCTAAAGAAAATGTTGATCATAGATCTGAAATATGATCTTAATGTTACAATTTTAAGAAAATAGTAAATATTGATGCATAGGTTAACTATTCTATAAGAACTTAAACATTATTTTGATCTAAACTTGGTTTTAAGAAGAATTACACATGTGGGATAAAAGCTTGAATTATTACGGCACAAACATGTTTGTATTTAACAAATATCCTTGTTTGGGACTAAGGTTACAACCATAGGTGATTACTTAAATATAAAAAATTTGGCCAAATCCCTAAACCTAGCTAACCTGGTTCCCAACCTTTGCTAGAAATCCTAAAAGATCTAAAAAATACAAAAATAAGAGATTATTTAAAAATAAAAATCTTTCCAAGCAAAGGTGATTTTGGTAATCTCCATTGGGGATATGGACACCTGGATAATAGTGGAATAAGGCCATGAGTAGAGCCAAAGGCATCTCTATCAGGGCTATAGATGCCTGGCTGGCTGTAGAGCAATGCCTAAGCCCTTCATAAGATAAATCATGGTTCTTAATGAATATCTAATCATGATATAAGTCAATTTTAATGATTGAAGACATGAAACTTGGAAGTTATCCCTTGAATTCCATGGAAAATAGTAAGTGGAATCAAAGCACACACACAACATGGCTAAGTTTTTATGTTTGATCCTAATTCTATAGATGAAAGGTTTGTTTTAACCATGAATTAATCTTGAAAATGGGATTGATCAAATAGAATTGGTAATCTAGTTATTTATCTAAATAAGAGTCTCTTAATTCTAAAATATTGCTATGTTTCCCCCAAAAGTCACCATTTGTTGAGGTCAACATACCCCCATTTCTAAAAAATGGGGACCCTCATCAAATTATGCAAACTTATACTTTAAAATTGAAAATTCATTTGATTAGAACATCATTACCATGTTTCCACATGATTCATATTTGAAGATCAACCACACTATGTTCTATTTGGTTTACTTGTTCAGGGCTTTGGTTTAATGTTGTCTAAACTTTGTTAATTTTGGTTCTTCTTGTTTTAGGTTATAGGTCTAACATATGACCATTAGAGGTACACAATGCCTAGGTTTCATAATTTTAATGATTTTATCTTAATATGACATTTTACTAGCCTTTGGTCAGTTAAAAGTCAAATTAAATCCATGTTCAAGTTTCCTAAAACCCTCATTCAGAAACCCTAGCTTAGACCCTTTGATTTAAATTCAAAATTGGCAAAAGCAAAATTAGAAAGAACACTTTAAATATGCTAAGGACTTAGGTTAATTTTTATTCTAAGGATTCATCGTGTTTTTACAAGACCAAACCTTAGCCTAAAAACTATAAACTTGGTCCCCTTTATGTCATGAGCCCCTTTGTTCCTTTTTACTTTAAACATGGTATAAATGTTTGCAGGGTCCTTTTATTATGTTCCTACTTGGTTCAAATTTATTATTCGCATGGTCCCTCTTGTTATTAACTTACATTAATATCTTAATCCTAAGGCCCTATTCATGTTTATTAATACAAACAAGACCTTAGTCTTCAGACTTTATCTTAAGTCTTATATGTCTCTGAGCCTTGACTTAAACCATGTGATTTTTTGTAGGATATACGGCTCATGTTCACATGGATGCTAAAGATCCAATAGAGTGAGATCATCATGGATCAAAATGGGTCCCTTTTATTATAACATAGACTTAGCCTAAGTCTTACCCTAAGGTTTCTTATTGTATTTATCAATACAATGAAAACCTTAGGATAAAACTTATGTTATGAATCTAATCATTCAAAGGGTATTTATTTTATTATGTGTTAAATTTTTTTGTTATACTTTAGTCTAAGTATTATATGGTCTTGAGATCACTTAATTTCTTTATGAATACATAAGCCAATGATATCCAACTACTTGGATCATAATCAATGATCCACATTTATTCAAACAAGATCAATCAAATAATGCGTATCAATTCAAAGTTCTTATGGGACCTATTATTTATGGGACTTAAATTTGACATTCTCATGCCCATAATTTGACATCTACGAGGCCATAAAATTTTAGTCCATAATATTAATTATGTGAGCTTAAAAATGATGTTATCACATCCATCATTTGATGTTTGTGAGGTCATCAATTGACATCCATGAAGACATCAACTTTTAGCCCCTATGGTTAACTATGAGAGTTTAAATTTGACATTCTTAAGACCATCAATTGACATCCATGAGGCCATCATTGATGGTCATGAGAAAACAAAATTCAAGCTTCAAGAACTAATCTCACTTAAATGAATGAACATGTTTGTCTTCATGTTACAGGATCAATAGAGTCTCATTTGGAAAATAAACATGCTTAAGATTTTGTACCTCAGTACTGAAATTGATCTTTCATCAATCTTTAACCTATTATAGACTAAGTAAAATTATGTGGGAAAAATTATAAATACCATATACTTAGCTTTAATATTATCATAAGATTTACTCATTTTTTTTAAACATTTGATAACACCTTAAGATAAAATCTTGTGCTTGGTCCATATATATCTCATGATCTTTTGGTCTATTTTATTGGCTCGAGATAACTAAAATATGGTCTTATTACTATAAAACTTAGCTTAGAGCTTTTATCCTAAAGTTTTATCATATTTATTAACATGATAAAACCTTAGGTTAAAAATCTTATGTTAAGTCCTATTATTATTTGGGGTTCCCTTTTACTATGAGCTAATATTAGCTTAAATACTTTAGCCTAAAGTTTATTCTATGTTTATTAACATGAAATAAAACCATAGTCTAAAGTTTTTAACCTAACTTCTTTATTTATCCCACCCCTAACTTAAACATCATGTATATTTTTAAGATCTATGACGTGCATTCACATGAATGATATTGATCTAATGGAGTGAGGCCAAGTTAACATTTCAACTGAGCTCTGAGCAAGAAAAGATGAGATTGATCCATGCAAAATTATCCAATTGAGTGAGAAAAAGTGCATTTTCCAAAAAAAATGGTCAATTTTTTGAACATTGATGATCAACTTACCATGAAAGTGATATATAGATGCCATGGTGATGCCACATGGGTCGAAGGAGATGAAATCAAAGATTTTGTGGGCTTAAAAAATCAATGGTATAAATTCCAAGGTCTAAATCAAATCTAGGCCACAAATTCACTCAATTACAAATGCTGTCACCATTAAATCTTGATAAGACTTGTATAAAAACCCTAAGCATCTACAAAACCCTAATTCAATAAAAAATTGATCATAATTAATCTTGAGAGAGTCCGATTACCATCTAAGAAAGTGTAACTAATCCAAGAGAGAATTATAGTCTAATAGTGAGCCAATTTACATAAAATCATAATCACAATGACTCAAAAACAACATAGAGAGGACAAAAAACTCTATCTGACCATGGATTCAAAAGGGAGAGTCTTCAAGGATACCAAATTTGATGTTGTGGCCTTAAACACATGAGATACTAACTGGTCTAAGCTCTTATGGACCATTAAGGAGCTATCAACCATTATAAAAGAGGATGTAAAGATTGCATCAATTAGCTAGAGATACATTGACCTGTTCACCATTCAAATGACAAGTCTTTACTATGTAGTAGCAAAGCTAGAGGTACTACATTGCATTGACATCATTGATCCTATTTTTAAGGATTGTAAAATTGATTAGGACATGATAGTACATGACCATACTTTTAAAAGAATTGATTATATCTCCCCTATTGTCTTTGAAAATTAATTTAAGCTACTCAAGCCTTAGGTGGATTTACCCACAATTAGAGAATGGTCTAATAATAATGACCTAAAAACCATCCTCACTCATGGTTGCATTTAGGAACCCAAGTAGTCTCTGACCTCAGTGAAAAGATCCCAATCACCCAATTTAGGGATGGAATTAGGATGATTATGACATTGCTAAATAGATTGTATGAAAACCCCTCTACCACCTATGTCAACAAAAATGGGTCCCTTTTGTGTAATTCATGGTTGATAAAGAACTTAATCCCCCTCTTAGAGAGATGATCAATATTTTCTTGAAGCAACAATTATCTACAATAAAGAATAAAACTAACAACCAATTCTATATAATTTCTTATATTTTAGATGTTTTTCTAGCCACAACCAAAATCCCCAACATATGGTCACCAGCTGAAAGACAAATAGTCTCCTAGTATTATTCTAAATTGCATATATTTAAGTATAGGGACTATATTCAATTCATATGTGATTATGTATACCCAGTTTTAGTTGAAGCCATTACATGGATCCCTATGATGAGATTCAACCCTTTGATTAAGAAGTATGTTGAGCTCATTGGGGACATTTGGATATATATAGTTTGCACTATAATCTAGGATAGAAGTAACTATGAGCCAATCCCTTAGGTTACCAGTCCATGTACCCACAAATTTGGTAGAGAAAGAGGTAGCTTAATAAATATTACATGGCATAGATAACTTGTGTAAAAGCAAAAGGATATGACTGCTCCATTCCTTTCCTTTGATTAATAGTAGGACTATGCTTCAAACTTGGGACCATGTAAAGTCTATTTCCAGGCATAGGTCTTCCTTCAATTTGTAGATTGATGAGATGAGATAATGGGACCCCTATGGAAGGGTTGTAAAACATATAAATGCCAAGCATATCAGCATGGATTATGAATATATCCCTTGTGTCTATGATGTAATGTACATATGACCTTCCTCATTCATAAAAGTCTTGGCAAGGTTAAAGAAGCATAACATCAAGCTCAAAGCTAGACTACTAAGAGAGTAAAATCCAAGTGAGGATCTATGGTAGATGGGGCATTTTTAGTACTATTTATTAATAGGATGATCTTAAAGACCTCTTCAATCTACATAAGGGCTAAAAGAATTCAAACTAGAAGAAAAGAGACATAGTGAAGTGGCATCTTCTTCAGCTCTACTTGAACTAGATTCATCTATTAAAGAGATTGACATAATTGTATTAGATCTTGAGGAGATAATAGAAGATTACCTAAAAGTATTGGCTAGTGTTTATGAATTAGATGAAGAATAAGTACAAATGGAGGAACCTTAGTCCCAAACTAGGGAGGAAGAAAATAAAGAAAAGGGAAAGGAAATAGCTTTGGACTTGGTCCTGATTGCAATCCAACCCAAAAGGAAAGCTGAGATGGCTCTAGTTCAAACAAGAGGCAAGAATCCAAAGTTGAATTTCACTCAACCTTAGAGTGAAATCAACTTTTTTTAGTGAAAATAATCTAATTTATGGCCTTGTTATTCCAAAATACTTCATATTTGGCAAGTTGCAAAAGGTTCCAACCATGCACCATAATTGAGATATTATAAAGTCTATCAACATCCATGTGCATGATGAATTCAAGCCCTAGATTATGGAATTACAATAATATAAAAAGGAAAGATGCAGTGGTACCCTTGGAAAGTCAAGAGGAACATAGGTGGATGCTCCTAGAACTTCAAGTGGAGCACAAGTTGAGATCCCTGCTCTTAAAGTGATAAAATCATTAGTGGGAGTTTGGTTCAACCCAGAGACATCCAACATGGAGAGGGAAATTGAGAAAAAAGCTATGGTCGAAGGTGAAAAGTTCACCTTTCATAAGATTTAACCTTTTATTTATCAAACACTAGTGGTAGGACATAAGCCAAGATAAGATAAGATGTTTGAGGAAAGGATATTCGAAGTGTCCCAAGCTCAAAGTGATCAGTTATAAACAATGATCAAGGGCATACTATAATAAAATAATAAATTGAAAGATTTTATTATCTTATCAATTCATAAGGATAGATTTAAGAAGTTTGAGGACACCATGGCTGGCCTATTCAATTATTTAAAGACAATCAAAACCAAACAAAGTGAAATAAATAATCAAATCTCTAAAGCAACATGATAAGTTGGCCAATGACAAGCTGCAAGTCTTTAATTGAAAGACTTGATTAAGGCATTGCCGAAGAATCTAGTCCCAAATTTTATAACTATCAATAAGGCAAATTTGAATATGGCCATGGCCATATTGATTGACAATATTGAGGCCTTAGATAGTTGGTCTAAAATTGAAAGACCTTGCCATTAAATTTAGGTACCTGGAAGATGGAACATCTCATATCTTAGATAACTTGATAAATGATCCCATAACCCTCAGATCATTGGGTTTAATAATTGATGTATATTTCAAACATAGGACCTTTTAGTTCATGTAAGAGGTAAGAAACCAAGGTCAAAGCTAGATAGTAGATGGTAATAATAAAGTCATGGGATTACTCCTATCATTTGAGGAGAAAATGGGAGATGCCAGGGGCATCAAATGAGATATAAAAAGGGTTAAAAATAATGTTAAAAAACTATAGGAATAGGGAAAGGAGATTTTCTTAAATCTAGTGGTGGATCTTTAGTTTATCAATGAGTAATATTATAATTTAACAATCCTGTAGGATAGGCAACAATAACAGGGGACTTCATCAGCATAAGGGTCCTAGAGCAAAAGCTCATTAAAAGTATTATCTTTGTTGTAATTTTTTAAAATTTTGAAATAAAATATTCTTTTATAAAGGCATGTGTAATTTATAAAAGCACATTTCCTATAGGTCAATCCACTTGGAGAGGTTTAGTGTATTTTCAAATCTTTGTAAAAAGGATAACTATCCTTACACTTGTACACTTATAATTTGATATGACTGATCGGTAATACTACCTTGGTATTCTATAAAAGGGAGTATTAACATTTGTAAGAAAAGGGAGTTTTTGAGCTAAAACTAGTGTAAACTTTGAGAAACTAATACAAGTAAAGAATTCTGAAAGGATTGTCTCATTTTATTTGTGTGAATTGTTATAAGGCTCCTCTCTCAATTGTCCATTTGAAATTTTAGATTTGAATTATTCTTAAGAATTCTTGGTGTGTACCTTTGAATGTATAATTTTTAGCTTGTGTTTATGCTAGGATAACTGAAGGTTCTTTAGTTTACTTCATTTTATTTGCTTTGCATTTGTAGATGTGTATCAACGATCTACTTAAAGGTGTAAATATTTAAAGTAAGGTTAGTTCTTATTTGTATTGTTTCTTATATTCCTTAAAAAGTTTGCCTGATATATGTTGTGAGTTGATATTAAGCTATTTTACTTAATATATTGGTTTTAAGTGCAAACCTGGGAAACATTTAAACTTTGTCATAATGTCTAAGATAAAGATCAGTCACATCTTTCATCTTTGCCTTACCTAATTTTTACTTCTTTTTTAATCATATCACTTTAGTTTAAATTCCATTGTAAAATATTCACATAGATTAGTCTTTAGCTTAAAATTAAGCATAATTCACCTTAATTATCATAGATCATCTCCTTATTTACAAATATTTATAGGCCAGGTGGATTCCAACCACCAACTAATATAAATATTGTGAAACAATCATTTTTTTTGTCTCTATTAAATTATAGATAAAAAGATTATAAAAAACTTCAAATCATGCTCTAAATTATTTGAATTATAAAATGAGAAGTGTTTCTTAAACACTCTGAGAACCATATGATACATATTTAGGCATCAACACCATTGAAGTCCTAGAATATTTGATTCCTAGAATACAACCATGGGGTAAGGATGGTCTTTAGGTCAGTTTCCTTAGCCCAATTCTTCATGGTGGTCATGTTTGTTTGGGGTTTATGTAGATTATAATAATTCTCAAAGGCTAAAGGAGAAATATATGCAACCTTCCTAAATCTACGATCATGAACTATCATGCTTTTACCAAATTTTTAGTCTTTAAATATGGGAGATATAACATCAATGCAATGCATACCTCTAGTTTGGCTACAGTGAAATATAAATTGGTCATCTAGATAGCCATAATGTCATAATATCTCCTTTTCAAAGACAAGTTCTTCTCCTCCTCTTTGAAAATGATTGGTTGATCTTGAATTGTCCAAAATAACTGGGACCATTTATTGTCCCCTATGTTTAGAGTTTAAACTGTGTGTCCTTGAAGATCCTCCCATCTACATCTAAAGTTAGGTAGAGTTCCACATCTTCTCTATGCCTTCAGGCTGCCATAACTGTGAACTTGATAAATTACTTACTAGTGGTCTACTATTTGATCCTAGGTCAATTTTCACTTACTCAAATGATGATTTACTTACTTAGACTTGATTATGATCAATTCAGAATCAAATTAAGGCTTTTATAGATGTTAGGGATTTTTTGCAGCTTTAATGGTGGTGGCTATTTGCAATTAAGTGAGTTTTGTGCTTTAGATTTTCATTCAGACCATGTATTTATACCCTCACTTTTTTGATCCCATAAAATATTTAAATTTGGCATTTTATACTTATGTGGAATCCTTGTGGTATCTATATGTCACTTTCATAGCAAATTACTCATTAATGTTTAAATAAATGACCATTGTCCTTTGAAAATCTACTTTTATCTTGCACTGTCAAATTATTTTACCCAAATCAATGCTTCTCATTGATATTGATCTTGAGATTTGAATGCCATAAGCCACAATATGTATTTGGCCTTGAGTTTGTGTCACTTGGTAGTCCCATGAGCCTCATGAGCTCTATTGAAAAGTCTTCATTAATCTTACATCATCAGATCCAATGGGTAAAAATAAATACATATCATAGATCTTCGGCTTATTTGGATCTAGCCAGCTATCTTAAAATTTATGCCCTCATGACCATTATTTAATGTCCACATTAACATCATTAATAGGTGCACAACTATTAATTTTAAACACATCCATAGGGCTCTTTGCTTTTTTCATCTATGTGACTATCATTTCTATGTGAACATCTTTGATTGGCACGTGACCATCAATTTTAAACACGTCCCCAGGACTATTTTCCATATTTTCCATACTTCATTGGATCTATTTTGCATGAGAAAGTATGAATCATTGATTATGATCTGGGGAGTTTAATGTGATTGGTTCCTACAATCATAAATTGGATTAAATGAGCTCAAGAAATATATAAATTAGATCAAAGTTATAGACTAATGTTTTTATTTGTATTAATAAATATGAATAAAAATTTATGGTGAGGTTTTTTAACTAGGTTAAAAAACATGATAAAAGGACCCCATGAATAATAAATTCATAGCATAATCTGGTAATATAACAAAAGGACCCTTCAAATAATAAAGTCATAACATAAAATTTTAGCCTAAGGTTTTATTGTGTTAATGAATACAATTAAAACCTTAGGGTAAAAACTTAGTTTAAGTTCTATGTTATAGAAAAGGGACCCCTTTAGTCTTAATATTGATTTCACATCATTAGATCTGATCCATCTGAATGAATGTGGGTCATCGATCATGATCCAAGCAGTTGAATGTGATTTGTCCCATTGATCAAGGCTCTTGAATTTTCAACTTTATCTCACACCATCTGATTAACTTGGTCTGATTAGATGTAGGTCATCGATCTTGTGAAGATGCAAACTATTTAAATTAGGCTATGAATTAGATAGAACTTAAGATAAAGCCTTAGGACTTAGGTCTTATTTATGTTAACAAACATGAATGAGACTTTAGGCCTAAGTTTTTAGTCTAAGTTATAACAAAAGGACCATGCATTATTCAGACCAAGCTTAGGAATATAATAAAATTCCCTTACAATGGTATGGTTAGACCATGCTAAGGTAAAAGGGAATAAAGGGGATGTAATGAAATTACTTATATGTTTTCACAGAATGATTTTATATCACACAAAATAAACAAATATGAGAAATCACATAGCAATAATTGACAATAGAGCAAAATATTGGATAATATAGCAAATCAACTTCAAGGGGGAAACCTTTATAATAATGCACTAAGAGAAAAATACTTAACATGAAGATCAATGACTAACCACTACCTCCTATATATAGTATACTTAGCCATGGTTATTCCATAGGCCAACCTAAATAAGAAAATGGAGAAATGTAATAAGAATATAAAATAGGTATGTAAGCCAAAATTCGGCCATGAATATCCTAAGACACATCAAAGTTTAATGGCATAGCATACCCCTCCCCTTCTAAACAGTGTTGTCCTCAACATTGATTCAACTCTAGATGTTGATGCACAAAATATTCATCCTCCAAAGTAGCATATTCATAGGGTAGATTCTTCCATTTAATTAGGTACTCCTTAATCACTTAAGATCACAACTGCTTAGTGCACATTTGAAAGATCACCTCAAGATAAAAAATAACTCTTCCTTCCTCATCAAATTAATTTTTTTGTCCAATGACTTTATTTAGGCATGATACATGAAATGCTAGATGTATATGAGTGGAGGAAGGAAACTCTAACTTTTAGGCTACACTACCAATTTTTTACAAAATCTGATAAGGTCTATAATACTTAGGGGATAGATTATTATCCTTTTTATATTTATTTAAGGACATATACTAATATGGATGTAAGTGAAAAAATACCCAATCACTAATGTCAAAGTGCCTCTCACTCTTGTGTTGATCTGCCTGCTGTTTCATGCAATTCTGGGCCATGTCTAAATTTTTATGCAAACTAGCAAGGACCTCTTATTGATGGTGAATATGGTCTTCAACTACATGCAATTTAAAATGGACCTTCAAGGTTAAAGTGATGTATGGAGGTTGGTATCCATATATTGGTAGATAATGAGACATTTTAGAAGAACTATGAATAGAAGTATTATACCACCATTCAACAAGTGGCAACCAATGAATCCATTTATCTTGTTTATCAGAAATTAAAAAATAATGATATCCTTCCAGAAATTTGTTTACTACCTCAATTTTTCCATATGATTGAGGATGATAGGATGAACTATGGGCTAACTGGTGCCTAAACATGCAAATAACTTAGTAAAAAAACTACTAGTGAAGATGGGATCTCTATCACTAATAATGATCTTAGGGGTACCATGTAATTTATGAACTATATTGAAAAAAGTAGAAGCTATTGTACTAGCAAAAAATGACCATGATAAAGAATATAAATGAGCATGCTTATTGAGACAATCTACCAAAACCATGATAACATTTTGAACATCAGATCTCGATAACCTTGTAATGAAATCCATAGACACTTCTTCCCAATGTTGGCTAGGGATGGATAAAGGTTGAAAAGACCTGGGGTTTTGATGGTTTCTCCTTTATTTTGTTGATAGATCATACATTTAGCCACATATTTATAGACATCCCCTTGAGTCCTTCCCCAAAAAAATCCTTCTTGATTCTATGATAGGTTTTCAAAAATCTCGAATGACCCCCAATTGGATTTGCATGAAGTTCCTGAAGGATTTTTTATTTAAGAATAAAATTCTTACATAGGTATAATATGTCTTTATACCATAATACATCACCCTTCCATGTGAATTTTTCAAATCCACCCAAACCTTGTTGAAGGTTTTGAATCAAATCATGGGTAGCACTATCCTTGTCCCATTCTAATCATGCTTCCTCTAACCAATCTACCTATAGAATCGTCATAACATATAACAATGCCTCAATTGATTCATCCTTCCTAGATAGTGCATCTACCACTACAATGTCCTTACCTTTATTATAAACTATTTCAAAATCATAGCCTAACATCTTAGTTACCTATTTTTATTGCTCTTTAGATGATAACCTTTATTCCAAAAAATATTTGAGACTGTCATGATCAGTCTTTACCTGAAAGTGATGACCTATCAAATAAGGCCTCCATTGTTAGACTACATGCAAAATGGCCATCATTTCCTTCTCATAAATGGGCTTGTGCTGATTTTTACCCTTAAGTTGACAACTTTCAAATGCAAGTGGTCTTCCTTCTTTCATGAGTATAATACCCATACCATACCCAAATGCATCACATTTAACCACAAAAGTATTATAAAAATCAAGAGTATCCAACACTAGATTGGTGCACATCACCAATTTCAATTGTTCAAATGCCTTCGTAGCTATATCAGTCCACTAAAAGGAGTATTTATTCAATAAATATGTGAGTAGGGCTGTAATGCTACCATAATTTTTGACAAACCTATGATAGTAACTATTTAGCCCTAAAAATCCCCTTAGTTGCTTAAGTGTCTTAGGAATCGGCTAATCCATCATTGCTTAGATTTTTTTAGGATCCACTTTTACTCTTGTATGTGAAACTAGATGACCTAAATACTCAACGTCATAATCTCCAAAAGCACATTTGGAATGTTTGGCATACAAATAATGTTGTTCCAAAATTAAGAGTCCATTTTTCACATGGTGCAAATGGTCTTCCCAATTTTTACTATAAATGAATATATCATAAAAAAATACTAGAACACATTTATTTAAAATCGACTAAAACTAGTATCATAAAAATTTGAAAGGTAGATGGTGTATTTTTTAGCCCAAAAGACATAATCAAAAACTCTTCATGGCTCTCATGAGTCCTAAAACTAGTTTTGGGTATGTCTTCATCATGGATCTAGATTTGATGATACCCAAAATGTAGATCTAACTTGGTAAAATAAAGAGCACCATTTAATTCATATAGCAAATCATCAATGATATGAATATGAAACTTATCTTTGATAGTATACTTGTTGAGTTCCCTATAGTAAAGGCACATCCTCCAAGTGTCATATTTATATCATACCATGACAAATGGTGAAAAATATTCACTTTGGCTATGGTGAATGATTCATGCATCCAACATCTCCTATACCATATTTTTAATTTCACTTTTCTAGGCATAGGGATACTTATATGGCCTGATGTTGGGTAATGTAATACTAAGCATAAGTTTAATAACATGATCATGTGTGCAACTAAGTGGAAGTCTTTTTGGCATGTCACCAAAAATAACTGAATGGGCATCAATCACTTATTATAGATTAGGAGGTGTAAATGGCTGAGTTGGATGAACTTCTATGCAAAATAAGTGAGCTAAAAATCCTTCAGCACCCTTTCAAAGAATCTTTGTCATTTGATGGGAGCTAACAATTTATGTATATTTTTCCATTAATTCCCTTAGCTCAAATGTCCTTTCCTAAGAATTAAAATGCATGAATAATTCCTAGAAATTAATCTCAATAGTGCCTAAAGTGGTGAGCCACTATACTCCCAAAACAATGTTAGCTCCCCCTATGGGAATAGAAAACATAGGATAATCTAAAAAGTAATCTCCCATGGCTAGCTTAATACTCTAAAATTTTCCTGAGTAGCTGATAGTAGCACCATCTACAATCATGACCTAAAATTTTGGAGTGAGATAAATGAAATAGTTCAAGTGAGTAACCAACTTATTGTTGATGAAGTTGTGTGTTCTCCCAAAATCAATGAGAATAGTGACCTTCTATTTCTTTAGAAAACCCACCACCTTAAGAATATAAGGAGTAATAATACCTGAAATGGCATGATAGGAAATAGTAGGTTGAGAGTATTCAAATTCCTCTTCAGGACCTTCTTCATCCTTGCCAAGTGCCTTCTCATCATCATCATTCTCATTGGCACCTTTGATGTAAAATAACTTATTTTTAGCACAATGATGGTCTTTGCTTCATTTTATATCACAACCATAACACAACCCTTTGTATTTATTCTCCTCAATTTGTTGAGGTGTCAATCTCGTGGGTTGAAGATATGATGGTGCTAGAAAGGTGTGATCATGACTAGTAGTGAAGGTTTTTGTTTGACCATCTCTTTTTCCTCTATCATGCATGCCCATGGGATATATTTTGATACAGATGCTAGGTTAAACATCTGAGCCTCCAATTGGATGCTATCTTTGAGACCATCCAAAAATAGATCAATCAAATTTTCCTCAATGATGTCTTCCACTCATAAAGATAGATTTTGAAACTAATGAATATAATCCTTCACAATTCCCATTTACCACAGTTTGGATAATTAACTAAAGTAGTTCTCAAAGAAATTATTTAAATAATAAGATAAAAACTCATTAGTGAAAATAAACCATGTAATAGGAGCACCATTATTATTTTTTGAGCACACAACTAGCGATACCAAATGAATTGCTCAGGTTCTAGATATATAGATGCCACTGTCACCTTCTGAGAACTAGGAGTTTGATGTAGATAAAATAAATTATTCATTTAGGCAATCCAAGTGAGAGGATATTTACCATAAAAATTATGCATATCCACTTTGGGTAACATTGGTTTCATACCAGAATTGGAGTTATTAGTGTTGAGAGGAGGAAGTCCCAAATGATGAAGTGGAGGGTTGTTTGATTGTAACTAAGATGAAAGAGAAACTATTGAAGCAATGATATGATTTATTTTATTGTAAAACCCATTAATCTCTCTACACATCCTTGAGACATTAGTTTGAATTGTAATAAAGTCATCATGCCACACCAAGCCCTTTATGTCAACCTAAAAATCAATGAATCTAAAATTCTAGATTCCATGTCACTGGTAGAAGGTGTCTTAGGAGTTTCTTTCCATCCTTTTCATCCTCATGTAGAAGGATCGACCATATACAAACCCTATGAGGGTTTTTTCACTAAAAAAAGTGTACCAAGATATGGTACCATTATGATCATCTCACCAAGATGAATCTAATGACTGCCTTTGCATACTAGGGTAAAATATTTTGGCAAAAAAAAGTGTATCAGTATAATATACCATTGCAGTCATCTCATCAAAATGAATCCAATGACTACAATTATGTAAAGTAAATTTTTTTTTATAGACTTTTTTTATTATTTAAAAAAAAAAAGCATTTTGAACAATACTACACTGATAGAAAAAATTAATTCTTCCCAGATGTCAAGTTATATTTTTTTGTTCCTTCCCCTCATAGAAGTCACACCTTACTAGATCCAAAAAAACACCACAAGAAGCTTGCCCAAATCAACGCTCTAATATCACTTGTAATTAAATTACTTAGATGTTTACATAAAATGATTTTATATCATAAAAAATAAGTAAATAGAGAGATCACACATAAATAATTAACAACAGAGTAGAATACTAGATAATATAACAAAGCTACTTCAAGGGGATAACCTCCATAATAATGCACTAAGAGTAGAATACTTAACATGATGATCAAAGACTAACCACTACCTCCTATATATAGTATACTTAGCCATGGTTATTCCATAGGATAATATAATTAAGAACATAGAGAAATGTAATAAGAATATAAAAGAGGTATGTAAGCCATAAGTTAGCCACACATATCCCAAGGCATACTAAAGGTTAAGGGCATATCAAGGGATAGGGACATAAAGGGGACCAAGTATGTAATTTTTAGGCTAAGGTTCAATCATGCTGAAAAACATTATTAAGACTTAGTATAAAAATTAAACTAAGTTTATATAATTTTTAAAGTGTTCCCACATAATTTGTTCCTGCCAATTTTGAGTTTGGTCTGAAAGAACCTATGCTAGAGTTTCTTAAACAAGGGTTTCAATAAGTTTTAGATATGGATTTAACTTGACTTTGTATAGACCAAAGGCTAGTAAAAGTTCAAATTAGAATTAAAATATAAAATTTAAACACAACTCATTCAAGAAGGGCTTCATCAAACCTACAACTTGAAACAAGAAGATCCACTATTATCAAGCTTAGACAAGGTCAAATCAGAACCATGAACACATAATGCAACCAAGTAAAGGTGTGGATTATATTCAAATGCAAAAAATGTGCAATCATGCTAGTGGCACTTTGATCAAGTGATTTTTCAATTTTAAGGTACAAATTTTCACAATTTGACACAATGGTCCCCATTTTTAGAAATGGGGGTATGTTGACCTCAACAAATGGAAAATTCTATGAGAAACATAATAATATGTTAGAATTCAAAGACTCTAGTTCAAATAAATAACTAGATTACTTATTCCACTTGATCAGTGCCGTTATCAAGATTAGTTCATGGTTAAAATAAGTATTGCACTTACAAAATTGGGATAAAGCATCGAAACCTAGCCATGTTGTGTGTGGGATTTGATTCCACTTACTATTTTCCATGGTATTTAGGGAAAAAATTCTAGGTTTCATGACTTTAACCATTAACATTGACTTATAACATGTTTGGATATCCATTAATAACCATTCATTAGCTCAATAAAGGCTTGGTCATTGCTCTACTACTAGCTAGGCATCTATAACCCTGAAAGAGATGCCTTTGGCTCCACTCAAGGTCTTGCTCCACTTATATTTAGATTTCCATAGCCTGAATAGAGATTACCAAAATCATCTTTTCTTGAAAAGCTTTTGATTTTGCAATAAGCTTTTATTTTTTGTATTTTTAGGTCATTTTTGAGCTTTATAACAATATTTGGGAACCAGGTTAGCCAGGTTTAGGGATTTGGTCAAATGTTTGATCTTCAAACAATCACCTATGGTTGTAATTTTATCCTAGACAAAGATATTTGTTAAGTGCAAACATGACTGTGTTCTAATATTTAAGATTTCATCCCATATTTGCAATTCTTCTTAAAACCAAGTTTAGATCAAAACAAGGTTAAAATTTTATGAAACAACCAGCTTATCCATTAGTCCTTACATGTTTCCCTAAATTATAACATTAATCGCATATTTCAAACCCATGGTCAACATATGCTTAAGATTCATACTTGCATTCTTGAACTGTGGAGTTCTCTAGTATTCAAGTGAACTTTGAGCTGAAGGCTATCCAAAATGACTTATTAGAAGGGAGGAACAAGGCAAAGAAAGAAAAAAAAATGCAAAGAAACAAAATAGAGAGAAAATGAAAAGGAAATAAATATTTACAAACTCATATACAAACAAGGGACAAAATGAAAAAATAGAAAGAAACTAATCTATCCTACCTGCACTAACTCTAACTATTTTTATAGTTTACTCAATGAAGACCCTAGGTGGAGTAACACAAAAATAATGCTTGAGGTATTGCCCATTGGTGGGCAATGTGAATTCTTATCCTTGTAGGTATTTTAGCTTGAAGGTGTTGTTTCTAAATGTTTTATCAATTTGATAGGGACCTATCCACAAAGGTGTGAACATCCCATGTTTACCTTTAAGCTCAGATACCTTGTCCCAAAAAAGAAGTAAGTTTCCTTACCTAAACACCTTTATCTTTGATCACTTATCAAACCACATTTTCACTATGGTTTGGTGTCTACTAAAATTAAAAAAAACCTCTTCTTGTGCATCCTGCATCTAGATAATATCAAGCAACCTCGAGCTTACCAATTCTTGATCTTCCTCCATGTATTCTTTCATGAATTTATATGTTGGTAATTTGAGGGTGATGGGAAAGATGGGCTCTTGGACATGCACTAACAAGAATAGATATGCTTTGAGAGCCTACTTGATTCTAACTCTATTTGCCCAAAGGGCATATTTAAGTAGCTTATGCCATGCCCTTAGCTTGTCTACTATAGACTTATTTATTGCCTTCATTAAATTCTTATTAGTAGATTTAGATACCCTATTACCTTGAGGATAATGGTTGGATGAGAAATTGAGAATGATATTATTATCATATTCCCATTTTGTCATCTCTATGGATATAAAAGTAGATCCATTGTCACAGACTAGAGACATAGGTGTCCTAAACCTGAGGCATATGTTTTCCTCCAAGAATGTGATAACTTCTTTAGTTTTGCACTACTTTCTTACCATTGATTCAATCCATCTTATGCAATAGTCAGTAGCAGTTAGTATGTATTTGTGACCATCTAATGAATTGGGGTTGATTATCTCCATGAAATCTAGTCCCCACTAAGCAAAAGGTTTATCTACCATAACAAGCTACAATGACATAGTTGACTTAGGCTCTTTTATGTTGAAGACTTGACATAAATGGCACTGCCTTACATATTTGTGGGCATAAATGAATTTTTTGGGCTAATAGTAATTAGCTCTAAGGATTTTATGAGTTGTCCTTCTAGATGGATGTCCACTTCCCAACTTCTCATAAAAAGTGCTTATGATTTCAACTACTTCTTTGGATACACACCTCAAGTAAATGCTTTTGAAGTTCTTCCTATACAACACTCCATCTTTAATCAAGTATTGGGTTTCCTTGAGTCTTAAGGTTATTATTTTCTCTTTGTTTAACCCTACATGATAAGTGTTATTAATCACTAGATGGATAATAGGATCATACCAATCATTGGACTGAAAACTTTGTTATTCAATCTGCATGACACTTAGCTCAGGGTTAGTATTGGTAATCAATTGAATTAAGTCTTGTAACCTTACGCATTTTATAATCTTCATTTCAATGTCATATTCCTAAAGCACAAACACCACTTACCTCTCATTTTTCCTAGCTCATTCTAACTCAACATGAGCTTGGTGGTAGGGTCTAGTAAGATTGCATGCACCTTATTCCTAAGAATGTAGTTCCTAAATTTCTTCACTACCTTAACTAATTTACGTGCTTGATTATCAATTAAATAATAATTTAACTTTAAATTTTTAAATTTTGTGCTCATGAAAGCAATTCGATGATCACATCCATCAATTTTTTGAGTTAAAACTGTAGTAATAGTATTATGAGAAGTAAATGAATAAAGGTAAAAATATTTAGAGAAGTGTAGACTTATCAAGACTAGAGATTATCTAATTACCTCCTAGAAGTCCTTAAAATCCTTCTTGTATTCTTTGTTCCAAGTTATTTTAAAGTATTTATTTAGCATATCATTTAATGGTTTGACAATTTTTGTAAAGTTAGAAATAAACTTTCCTACAAAATTAATTTTGCTAAAGAATGACTTCAGTTCTTTCCTACTATTAGGAGGATCTATCTTAGATATAGTATCTACTATATCTAAGTCTATAGATATTACATCCTTGGTGATAATGTGTCCTAACAGTTTTCCTTCAGTAACACAAAAAATACCTTTCAAATACCTATTATAAATACATGATGTGGTCCTCATTATTGGAAAAGATATTCAGGTCATCCATGTATATGATAATGCATTTACCTACCAAACCTCAGAAATCATTATCCATGGCCCTTTGGAATGTTGCCCCTACATTGATTAGTTTGAATGGCATCCTCTTGTATGCAAATGTGCCCCACTTGGTGGTAAAAGTAATTTTCATCCTATCTTCTTAATTCACCAACACCTAGTTATACCTTAAAAATCCATCAATAAAGGACATCATGATAGAATAAAAAATGCTTTGTTTTACTTGGTCAAGAGAAGTAGGGGCTAATTATCTTTGTCAAATTCCCTATTTAGATTTCTAAAATCAATATATAGTCTAATTTCGCCATTTTTATTCCTAACTAGGATCAAATTAACAACCCAAGTGGAATTCCTAATGGGAAATACAATCTTTTCATCTAAGAGATTCTTGACCTCTCTGTATATTAGTGGTTTTAATATAGGGTTGATGGGCCTTTGCTTTTGTCTAAAAGGCTTGTAGTTTTCTTTTAAAGGTATGGTATGTGTAATGACTCTTAGATCAAAAATCTTCAAGTCATCATAGGACCATTTTGTGATATCTTTATATTTGGTCAACATTTCTTTGGATTTTTATTTTTAATTCTTGTACATGTTGTCCCAATATTAACTAGCTAAGGTTGATCTTGGTACCCAAGATCATCTACTTTTTAATCCTTTCCATTCAATTTAGGAATATTAATGTTCTCAACTCATTTATCCTGATAAAATAACCTCTCCAAGGTAATCATGCCTTTTAGGATTTTTTTGTCATTCAAATAAATGAATTTATTATTAAATCTATCATCTCCTTCAAGAGTATTCTCATTGGCCTCATCTATGACATGGGCCTCAAATGATCTTAAATTGGTTAAAAAATCTAGGATATGTTGGTCATCATTAAAAACCTATAGATGGTTTATATTATTTGAAACTGAAGGGCATAGAACCGACTCAATATTAAGGTTTTTAAAATCTTGGTTTGGCATAAGATTGGTTGTAGCTGAGGCAAGCTCATCCACAACCTTGTTTTCTTCCCTATGAATGGAAATAATGTTGAAAACATTAAAAGATTCAAGTAAATCTTAGACTCTAAACTTATATCTCTTGAGGTATGATAATTTACACTAATATTTACTCCTTATTTGATTAACTATAAGTTCTGAGTCACAATGTACCAAGAGCTAGTTAACCTCATGCTTAATGGAAAATTGCAATCCTAGAATCAAAGCTTCATATTCTACAAGATTATTATTATAAATAAATATAAGTTTATAGGTATCTTTTAGTTCTTTCCCAATAGGATTGGTGAGAAAAATTCCTACTCTAGACCTAGATTTATACCTAGCACCATCAAAATGATGTTAAGCATGGGATATACTGAGAGGGGAGGTGAATCTGTATATCATATATCTTATAAAATTTCCCTTAATCAAATTCCACTTTAACATACATTAAATATATGCATTAAAATTGAAATAAAAAACACCACACAAGATAGAGGGAGACACCAGGTTTAACATGGAAACCCAATGTGGGAAAAACCATGGAGAATAATCTCAAGTATATGAATGAGTACCAACTCAAAACACAATATTCACAAGAACCAACTTGTAGGAGTAAAACCCCTTTACTGAGCACCAACACAACAACTATTCATGAGCATCAACTCATAGGAGCATCAACCCCTTTGTTGAGCACCAACACAAAAACAATTCATGAGCACCAACTCATAGGAGCACCAACCCTTTTACTGCCAACACGACAAAAATTCATGAGCACCAACCCATAGGAGCACCAACCCCTTTGTTGAGCACCAACACAGTAAAAATTCATGAACACCAACCCACAAGAGCACCAACCCCTTTGTTGAGCACCAACATAGCAACAATTCATGAGCACCAACCCACAGGAGTACCAACCCCTTTTCTGAGCACCAATATAACAATAATTCTTGAGCACCAACTCATAGGAGCACCAAACCCTTTATGTATGCCACATAACTATCTCTCAATGTTGCTATCTCAACAAATGATAGTTCATTACAATATCTCTTTCCTCTCTCACCTTCGCTCTTCTAAGCTAGATATAACAAATATAAATCATATTCATCTCTCACAATGCTCTTCTAAGCTAGATATTACTATCTCAAAAAAAAATCTATCTCACACATTACAAATGGCTTCTCAAGCCTTTATTTATAGCTTTCTAAATGACATTTGGCCTTCCCTCTTTGTGACCCTTCAATCCTCATGGAAAATGGTACCAAACTTGCATGATCCTTCGTATCCTTGCATTTGAAAAGTCATGTGGTGACCTTTCATAAGCAAAAGCATCCTTCCATTTTTTGTCTTTACCTTGGTGACTTTTCATATTCCTCAAAGTGTCCCTTCATGAGAAATTGGGCCCTTCCTCTTTTGTCTTCACTTGGTGACTCTTGGAATTCCCCAAGATGACTCTTCATGGGAAAATGCATCCCATTCTCCTTTTGTCTTTACCCCATGACTCTTTGACTTCTCCATGGGCCCTTCTTTTGTCTTATATGCAACCAAAAATATATTCATTAATATTAAATAAATATTAACACACATTAGCCAAGATATAACTATTACAAACATCATTAAATGCAATGGGGCCTTTATCACCAATAATGCTAGACCTTTGACATCAATGACAATATTTCCAACAAATTTAATTTCCATATTTCAGGAAAAACATGAGAAGTCTTAGAATTACACACCTTAGCAATCTAAAAAGTGTACACTCCTAATTCAGAGTCCACCATGTTAACCTCATCAAAGTCCATCATGTTAACCCTTTCATTCACAACATTATACTTGATGATCATATGCTTCATCCAAGGCTCTCTTTTCACTTTGATCTGATTTAGGACTCCTTTCCATGGTAGCCACAAATATGAATAGTTAGTGGATATATATCCATTCAGGGCCTTTATCCATTCTCTGCTTAACAATATCCCATAAGCATTGAGAATGTCTACCACCTAGATGTTAATAAATTGTTGGAATCTTGGGTCAAAGGCAAGCTACATATGAACATTTAACAGTTCTCCAATTACTTTGAATCTAGATTTATCTAATTGAGTAATGAATCTATTAGATTTAATAGGAATCAAGACAAGTTATTGATAAATACCTGCTAACATAATGTTTATAGATGCACCAAAATCTAATAAATAATTATGTAAATTCTTACCAAACTTCTTGATAGTAAGTAGGAAAGGTGGGGAATCTGTCTTAGTTTTATATATAGTAACATTGACGTTGTCAATTTTGGGTGGCCTACCAAGATTTTTAGACAAGGATTCTAATAATATGTCTCTTTGCTCAGTGATCAATGTCAACTCATGCAATGTGATGTTATCCTTAATTTTCTTCATGTCTTCCACAATATTATACCAAGTTTTATTGGAAGAATTAGATGCATTAGTACTATGTTTAGAAGTACTTAAATTTGGAGGCTCTGGATTATTATCTGAGGTAGTGTTTGGAGGAGTGACAAAGTTATCTGGACATGTTGAAGCAGTCAAGGGATGCTTATACTCCTTTTTCCTTAAAAGGTAGGTCTTCTTCAAGAACTGTGTAGACACCAAAATTGTGTCTACTCCTTGGTCGACTCTCCCCCTTGGTCCCATTGGTCCACTTCTACACATTCCTAACCCACACACTTATTAATTTAAAATAATTAACTATTTTAAATTAATAACACCCTCTTTGACACATCACCCATGACACCTCACCCCGCCTTGGATACCTCTCCTTGGATGCCTCCCATCACCCTATGACCAATTTATGACCTATTTCAACCCTCTTGCGCTTATTTAATCCACCTTCGATCATTTTCCCATGACCAATTAGACCTGGCAGTTGGAAGAATGGGAAAAAGGCTAATTTTAGCCCTTTTTGCCATCTTCTAGCCGCTGACATCGGTTACTAGTTAGCCGACGTCAGTGGGATCACCGACGTCAGTCACTTAAAACAACCCAAAATTGAATTCTCTTCCCCTTGGGATGCTGAATCGATAAATCAATCCACCCTTCCTCGACTGCTAATTCCTTAGTTGCAGGTATTCGACCTCTCTCTCTCTCTCTCTCTCTCTCTCTCTCTCTCCCAGACGCACATCAAGCATCACAGGCCACAGGGACTCTGCATCAATCACTCCACATCTAATTGTAGGGAGTCTTCTACATCAACTACAGGCTTTCTACACTTTTGGTTCTCTACTAAGGAGCTAAGTATTCTTCTTTTATGTCATTTTAGTAGCTTAGAACGTATTTGTAATCAGTTTTCTATTTATTGCTTCTAAGCCATATTATCAACCAGACCTGACCAAACTTCTTCTTGAGAGGCTGAAAAACCTGTCTTTCATCTTGACCCCTTTTTTGACAACATATCCCCTACCTTTGTCCCTCCTAAGACCTTATCTACTATCTCACCACCCTACATAGACTCTCAGACTACCACAGACCATTCCATCGACCAGAGACCTATCCAAAACTCATCCAAATCCCCATTGCCCTGATTGATGCTAGCCTCCAGGCTCATTGCCCCTACCGACGTCAGTAGACTAATCGATGTCGGCAACCTTAAACCAATCGATGATGGCAGACTAACCGACGTCGACAACCTTCGACCAACTGACGATGGCAGACTAATCGGCATCGGTGACTATGGAAGGCAGACAACACAATACAGGTACACATTACCTTTATTTCTTTTGTTTAGTATTTCATTATTTCTATCTAGCAACATTATCTTTTATCAAAAGTGGACTGTCATCCCACAAGGAAGTCTTTGCACTTCTGGGACCGAGCTCTGCTTGGCAGTCCACCTTATATCCATCTAACAATCTCTTTGTTTAAGTCTTTCTCTCTATAGGTGTCATCCTCCATAGCCAAAGAGGAGTCCCTACAATGTTTGGATAACAGTGTGTAAACTTCATCTGGGTACATACAAACCCCTGACCAATTACTTCTAGTTTCTTATTCCTTTTGAATGTGAAAAAGTGAAAACTTGTAGAAGTAAACTGCTAATAAATGTGGACATCTTCAAGAATATCATCAGGTTCATTATATTCTTAGAAAGGGAAGTCAAACATCTCCACCATGAAGGCTTGGTCAGTAGATTTAGATCCTAATGTACCTACACCATTATATTTATTAGGGATCACTTCAAAAGTATCTAGCTCCTCTTGAAAGGCTTCAAAAGCCATACAAAATTCAATGCAATCTATTTCACCATGTTTAGTCATGTAATGAACTCTACAATAATCAATGAAGGCAACATCAATAATATTTATGTCCATTATTTCTTATCAGTAGATCATTCATTATTTTTTTTTTAATAACTATCATTATGGAACATGTTAGTTGGACTATTAAACTTTTGAAAATAAAAGTTTCTACCAGAACTTTCTGCAGTGTTGCCTATTTGTTTTTGCAACTGAAGGGAATGAGTGCTTAGTTTTTGAAAAAAATTTAAAATAAAATCATTATCATTTTTGGATGCCTCAAAATTATGAACCTAATTGTTATTAGTATTAGTGGTTGGTACTAAATTCTTTTGATCACTTGGATTAAATCCATTTATGGCAGTGTTTAAGAATAATAAGTTCTAAGTAGGATGAGCATGACTTAAAAGTAATTGGTTCAAAGTTGGGAGTTGATTCAAGGTGGGTATATTATGATTGTTATTGGGAAATATATTTAGAGTATAAAAATGTGGGTTGAAATTGGTAATAGAGTTAGCCATCTGACCTTGGGGCTACATTTGATCATTGATGATCACTACTTCAGAATAGACTAAGGGAAAAGTATTCATTGGTCCAAAAACTCTTTTCATGAAAATAGAAGTCATGGGATCCAAAGCATCTTTATATATTTTCAAATCCAAAGCATCATCAGGATTGTAAGGATTTATGGTTTGGTTATACATATTATGGAACCTAGTATTAAATGCTCTTATAATTTAATTTACATCCCTCTTGATCATGGTGAATTATTGGTACAAGACACAAGGACTAATAATTTTGATAAATTGGTCAATGAAAACATTATTAAAGTTAGCCCAACTGGTAATGTAATTTTCAATAAAATTTAAAAACCATTCATATGCAACATCTCTAAAAGTGAAAGGAAATAGTCTACATGATACATCTTCATGAGTGACATTTAGCAATCTCAAAGCAACTTTGAATGATTTAATATGTTCCTCAATGGTTACAATGCTACTAGGACTAAATATTGGAAAATATTTCTCAAGGTTATGGGGAATGTCATGTACCACACCTGACATATTGATGGAAGACCCACCCAACCAATCCATACCATGATTGGGATTGAATATGAGAGCACCCTGAATTGGTGAAGTTGGTAAAGACTTTGAAAGTTAGCACTTACCTTTGTCTCACCTAGTTCTCCTATGGATTTCTAGACCAAGCAAAGGTTCTCTAGTCTTTAAATGGTATCTTTTTCTGATTCTTGGTAATTCCATCTTGATAAATTCAAATCCTATTTTAAATATGATGTGTCAAATCAATCTTTACAAAGAGCAGTGATTAGACTTGCACATTAAGCAACTTTTGCAAAGATTCATATAAAGAATAATAAAAGACAACAATATTTAACTAATTTTTTTTTCCAAATACACAAATGTGAATGATCTTTTGCACATTTAATTCCAAATAAACTCAAATATACAAAGTATTTATGAATCTTTGATCAAAATAGATATTACTAACCTCAAACCTATTGAATTGACAAAGCTAAAGTCATCTTTACCATAATCAAGTATATACATTCAAAGGGAATTGATATTTGTCTAAGTAAGCACAAAGATAGGTATAAGACCATGAAGATCACCAAAATTTGCATAATTATTCTAAAAGAATCACAAGTATGCAAAGAATAGAGTGATCTTTGATTAAAATACACTAAAAAATAGAAAAGATCCTACTATTTCAAAAAGATTTGTTGGGCCCTCCTTATAGAACTAATGAAGCTTTGCTTGTTGATGCCTTAATATGTATCATAGGTGATCAGAGTGTTTAAATAACACTTATCATTTTATAATTTAAAGAATTTAACACATGAGTTGTAAGTTGTGATAATCCTATTATCTAGTGGTAAAATAGAGTTTGAACAAGTGACTGTTTCATAATATTTACAAAGTTTGGTAGTTGGGAGCCACCATCACCAACTAGTTATCTTTGAAAATAATGAAGTAATCTGAGATAATATTAGTGAATTATAATCAAATTCTAATCCAAATACTAATCTAAAGTGAGTATTTATAATAACAATTATACTAGAGTGATTTAGTTAAAAAGAAGCAAAAGGAAGGGTATGACAAAAAAGAGATGTTACTGATCTTTATCCTAGACATCATGACATTTTAAATTTTCTCCAAGCATGAACTTAACTAAAGTATAATAAGAAATCACATGGGCTCAAATATTACTACACACTAGGTAAACATCTAAGGATTGAGAAAATTGCAAATAAGAACCTAGTTCACTTTAACGATCTACCCTATAAGCAAACCACATTAGCCTAAATGCAAGAAGAGTAAAAGAAATGAAATGAACTTGAGAAATTTTAGTCAACCTAGAATTGGCACAAGTTAACTGCTCTATAATTGAAATATGCACACTAAGATTTCATAAGAACCATTCAAATCAGTAAATGAGAGCAATCAAGTGAAAGAGAAACTATAAAAATAAATGACACAAATGAATATAGATAATCTTTACATAATTCCTTGCTTGAATTAATTACTCAGAAGTTTACATAAGTTTTTTGGCTCCCAAAAATCTCTTCCCTTTTTTTACAAATGACAATACTCTTTTTATAGAATTCAAGGGAGTATGTTAGTCAATCATATCAAATTACAAGTTTACAAGTGTAAGGACAACTACCCTTTCTTAAAAATTTCTAGAATACACTTGACTTTACAAAATGGACTGACCTAAAGGCAAAAATACTTACAAGTTGCACATGCCTTTGCAAAATAATATTCTATTTTCAAAATATTATAAATCTCTACAAAATAATATTCCTAACTTTGTGTACCCTGTGTTGATGAAGTCCCCTTTTTCTACTAAAGAAGTCTTACTATCTTCTAATGTTTTTCATGAATAAGCTTCAAATTAACTATAGGTTCTAGGAAGAGCTCATCTTCTTGATCATCTAGGTCTCTAAGGTCCCTGTCATTTCTCTCCAAGGCTTCTTTAATGTTCCTTGCCTCAACAATTTTTCTTATGGTATTAGGATCATATCCATGACCATACTATTATTAGTCCTAGACTTTCTTTGGCTCTTTATCTTTACCTCTTGAATGACCAAGGTGGTCCTATGCTTGAATTTGTCATCTATGATGATGCCCATATAGCTGAGTGCTATAGGTTTGGTAATAATTATTCAAAAGAATTATTCCATCCTACCTAGTACCTCCTTATCATCCTAAAAGAGTTTTTCAAGCTTTTGGACCATGTGTTCAGACCTTTGATTTTATACACACTTAGTCCCATGACTATGTTTAGATGAACTAGGATGATGGTCTTAAAACCAGGGATTTGATCTTTTATTAAGATGCTAATCAAATCTTTCATTTTATCCTTCAAACTTTACCATTGGGTGATTAATCCCTTGGTTGATACATCTTGTTTGCCTAATATACTTTGTATCTCTTTTTGACTTTAAGTAGTCAAACATATCATAGAAAGATGTTTCAAGCATTTCAATCATGGCATATAGGATAGATAAAATAGCCTATCTCTCTAAATTCTCCTTTTGATTCTATAGGTTCTCTCTTTATTATTTTAGGCCCTTGATGGTAGTTTTTATCTATGTTGATTAAGATTGGGCTAGTTCAAGTACATATTCCTCAAAGATGGGGTCTTCACCTAGTTGTCAGCCTCCCATTGGAGTTAAACCAAAAATGGTTTCACCTTTTGAAAAGTGAACCTATAATCATGGCCTTCTTTTCAGTCACTCTTTATAAATTGATCGTGGTTGGGTCAAACCTAACACCAATAGAATATTCAATTACCTTTTGAGCTAGAATCTCCAACTATGTCCCAATTGATTCATTAGGGGAAACCATACTATTTTATTCTTCCTTTTGAAGAGATACAATCCATGGCTTAAGCTCATCATGCCACATAGATGTTGATAGATTTTGTAATAGCCTGAGGATAGTGCATGGTAGGAATATTTTGTAGCTTACAATATATAAACCATTAAATAATGGTTGGGCCATAAATTGGATTGTCTTCACTAAAAATGTTGACCTCACTCAAAGGGTGAGTGAAGGTTAACTTGTGTTTCTTTCCCCTTGTTTAGACCAGAGCTAGCTCAACCTTCCTTTTGGGTTAAGTTGCAATAGGGACCAAGTCCAAATCTACTTCCTTCCCCTTATTTTCTTTTTCTTCTCCAAATTGAGCTTCTTATTCATCAGATTCATAGAAATTGGTTAGTATCTTCAAGGCATCTTCCACTATTTCTTCAAGATCTAATGTTATAATATCAATTACTTCAATTGATTATCTTGATTATTTAGGCTATATTGAAGATTATGCCACCTCTCTAGGTCTTTTTTAATTTGGCCTTTACTCAATTTGTGCCTCAAACCTTTATGTTTCTATCTATGTGCTACACCCCTAAACTATCACATGTATTAGGATAGGAATAGCTGACTTGTGGCTTAATCATCCCTCTTTGATGCTATATCACATTTCTCTATGCATTCATTTGGTTAGTAGGTTGGCCTATGGAGTAACCATGGCCTAGATAGATTATATATAAGAGGTAATGGGTAATTGTTTATCATCGTATTGTGAATTTTGCTCTTATTGAAACTTATGGAGGTTTCCCCCTCAAAGTGGATTATCTATTATCATATATTTTGATATATTTCAGTCATATTTGGATTTATTTCTACTATTCTACTTTATTGTTGAAGTAATTTCATTACAAGTGGTATTGGAGCTGCGATTTGGGCAATCTTGTGGGCAAAACCCTAATTTTTTAAATTTGGATATATATAAAAAATGGTTATGAATTTATTTACAATATTTTTAATGGGGGTGATAAATAGTTAAATTAAGCTTCCATTAAAATTTTAGCTCATTTGGATCTGTTTGAAAAACTTTATTGCCATTTTAGGGTTTTTCATAAAATTGCTGTATACTGTGCAATTCAAAGAATTTTTCTAAGTTATTTACATTTTTGGAAAGATTAGAAAAATTTGGATAGGGTATTTTATTTTTATGTTTTGATTTGATTCTAACATAAGTCTAAAATTTCTTGGTTAAAATTGTGTCAAAAGTGCCAATCAGGGTCAACATTGTAAAGCCCTTTTATGGCAGGTCCACAAACTCAGGGATGAGATAAGGGTGATAAAACTCTAGGTAAAAATACTAACGAGGAAGAGATGGAGTCAAAAGGGGGATGTACTAGATCCTTTATACTAGGGTTCTCTGACATAGATCATAAAGTGAGCCAGCTTGACTATAGTGTGTAAGGCATTCAAAGTGAGGTGCAAGGCATACAATATAATATGAAATACATAAAATATAGTTTAGTAGATATCATGATAGATTTGAAAAATAATTAGTCAAATCATCTAGCTATCACTATTACACAACCCCACGTGGGTGGTTCTCCCAACCAGTCTACTTCAAATCCAACTACATTGCCATAGAGGAGCCTGTTACCAAAGGTGGATATGTGCAAATTTGATGGAAAATATCCACTCAATTAGATCAACCAAATGGATAATTTTTTTGATCTACATCGGATCCTAGGTGGATAGAAGGTTACCATGTCATCCTTTTATCTTTAACCTAATTAATTCATTTGGTATCGATGGTTGTGTGCTTAAAAGAAAAAGATGACTCTCAGTGTCACCTAGTCAATTTTTACAGATGAGCTACAATTACACTATGGCAATAGTGTGACAGAGAATTACTTTAGTCAACTAGAAAAATTGTGATAGACTATCTCTATCAATGATTATATTCATCATTTTCATAACCTATCATTACGTGTGGAGACAATTTTTGAGGAGAACTTGAATAACCTATTTTTGGGTGGACTCAAAGACCACATTCAACATGAGGTATGAATGTTTAATCCACTTAAGATTTTTAATTCTATTATCATGGCACATAGAGCTAAGGAAAAATTCATAGCCAATAAGAAACAACCATTCACTCACTTCAAATATCGTAGCATATCGATACCAACATTTCCTCCACCTACTAGATTGACCCCTCAAAAATTGAAGAGAAGCGTGCAAAAGGGTTATGTTTTAGTTGTGATAGCAAGTGGAACAAAGGACATAGATGTGTTGAGAAGAAGTTATTCTACATTGATGGATCCAATGAAGATGAAGAAGAAAATGATGCCTCCAATGATGATGAGGAAGAGATAGAGGAGGTACCTGAAGATTCCCAACCTATAATCTTTTATCATGCACTTATAGGTATTAACACTCCACAAACTCTTAAGATGGTGGATTTCCTCAAGAAACAAAAGGTGACAGTGTTGATTGATTTGGGAGCACACATAACTTCATCAACCATAAGTTGGCCACTTGATTGAACTATTTCATCTACCTAGCACTAAAATTTTAGGTCATGATTGTAGATGGTGGCACAATTAATTATCCAAGAAAATTCCATAGTATTAAGCTTTCTATGGGTGAGTAAAATCTCAATTATCCTATGTTTGCTATTCCCATAGGTAGCGCAGATATTGTTTTGGGAATCCAATGTCTCACAACCTTGGGTACCATTGAGATGAACTTCTAGGAACTATTCATGCACTTTCATTCTGAAGGTAGGAAAATTGAACTACATGGATTATAGGCAAAATCTCCACAATTGATTAGTTCACATCAAATGACCAAGATGCTAAAAATGGGGGTAGAGGGAATTATTGCATGATTATGGTTCATAAAAGTTAAACCCACATAGGAATCTACACATCCTAATCTATAGATGATTCTTAATGACCACCCATCTATTTTTGGGGCCATGCCAAAAGGACTACCACCAAAAAGAGAACATGATCATGCCATTCAACTACTTCCAGGGAGTTAACCACCAAATATCATACCATATAGATATCCATATGCATAGAAGAGTGAAATCAAAAAGATGGTCCATGAGATGCTGGAGGTAGGGATCATCAAGCACAACCAAAGTGCATATTCATCACCAATGCTCATGGTGTGGAAGAAGGATGACACATGGAGGATGTGCCCAGATTATAGGGAACTCAACAAGTACTCCATCAAAGATAAGTTTTCTATTCCAATAATTGATGATTTACTTGATGAGTTGCATGGTGCTAATTATTTCACAAAATTGGATCTTTGCTTGGGGTACCATCAAATTAGAATCAAGGATGAAGATGTTCATAAAATTGCTTTTAGAACTCATGAGGGCCATTATGAGTTTTTGGTAGTGCCCTTTGGTCTTATAAATACACCATCTACTTTTTAGAGCTTAATGAACACTATTTTTAGGCCTTTTTTAAGGAAGCTTGTGCTATTTTTCTTTGATGACATATTGATTTATAGTCAGACATGGGAAGCACATTTGAAATATGTGAAATAGGTGTTGATAGTTTTGGAGAAGCATTAGCTTTATGCAAAGCCATCCAAATGTGATTTTGGAGTATAGGGGATAGAGTACATAGGTCACACTATTTCCCATGAAGGTGTCAAAGTTGATCCCCAAAAGATCAAAGATATGATGGAATGGCCCATGCCAAAAACTCTCAAAAACCTCTAAGGGTTCCTAGGACTAACAAGTTACTACCAAAGATTTGTGAAAGGTTATGGAAACATAGTGGCTCCACTCACTGCATTACTAAAGAAGGATGCCTTCCATTGTAATGATGCCACCACCAAAGAATTTGAGAAACTAAAAGTAACTATGTGAACTACTCTAGTTTTGGATACTCCAGCCTTCTCAAATATATTCACTATTAAATGTGATGCTTCAGGATCCAGGTTGGGAGTAGTACTAATGCAGGAAGGAAGACCCATTACATTTAAGAGTCGTCAATTCAAAGGTAAGAATCTACAAAAACCTATCTCTGAGAAATAAATGATGGCTATTCTTCATGTAGTTAAAAAATGGAGGCCCTATTTGATGGGTAAACACTTTAAGGTGAACATGGATCATGATAGTCTCAAATACTTTTTGGAGAAAAGATTATCATATGAGGAACAATGAAAGTGGGTAACTAGAATGTTGGGTTATGATTTTGAAATCATCTACAATAAGGGTAAAGATAATGTAGTAGTAGATGCACTATCTAGATGGGATACATCCACATAAGCATTACTTTGTGCAATGTCCATGTTGTAAGAAGATTGGGTGGATGAAGCTTAGTTAGAATGGGAGTAAGACAAGGATACACAGGTTTTGATTCAGAATCTCCAACAAGGTACTTTAGCCTCTGATAAATTTGAATGGAAAGGTAATGTCCTATGGTATAATGGTAGGTTATACTTGTGCAAATATTTAGAGCTTAAGCATAATATTCTTGCGGAGTTGTATGCATCTCCAATTGGGGGACACTCAAAGTTCTTGAAAACTTATCATAGAATTAAGAAGGAATTATTTTGAAAAGGACTAAAGGGATATGTACAAAAGTTTGTGGTAGAATGCTTGATATGCCAATAGAATAAAGGTGAGATAGTTAAGACCTTGGGTCTATTACAATCGTTAGCAATTCCTAGTCAAAGGTGGGAGGAGGTTTCCATGGATTTCATCATAGGATTGCTTTGTTCTAAAGGTAAGAATGTTATCTTGGTTATTTTGGATAGGATTACAAAATATGCCCATTTTTGTGCTCTCTCACACCCATTTTTAACAAGTACAGTAGAAGCTATTTTTATGGAGGCAATTCTAAAATTACATGGAACCCCAAAAATAATTGTAAGTGATCGTGATCCTATTTTCACTAGTAATTTATGGACTGAACTATTTTCCTATTTGGGTACTTAGCTAGCTCATAGTTCATCTTACCAACCCAAATTTGATGGACAAACAAAAGTGGTTAACAAATGTTTAGAGGGGTATCTTCATTGTTTTGTATCAGATAAACATGAATGTTGGGTTAAATGGCTACCACTTGTAGAATGGTGGTATAACACATCTTTCCATACCTCTTCTAAAATGGCTCCATTTCTGGCACTATATGGTTACCATCCACCTTCCATGAATTCTTAATTAAAGGTGCAAACCAAGGTTTGAGATGTGGAGGAGCACATTCAACATCAACAAGAGGTTTTGGCTAGTTTGAGAGAGAATTTAGCCTTAACACAAAACAAGATGAAGCAACAAGCAAATCAACACCGTAGTGAGCAAATTTTTGAGGTTGGTGACTGGGTATTTGTATGTTTGTAGCCTTACAAGTAGATGTCCTTGAAGCAATAGCAAAAGGACAAAAAACTTTCTCCTAAGTATTATGGCCCTTATCAAGTTCTATATAAAATTGGAAGTGTGGCTTACAAGCTTGAGTTACCTCATTCATCTCACATACACCCAGTATTTCATGTTTCTTATTTGAAGGTCATTGGATAGAAAGTTTTAGCCTAGATAGAGCTCCCAAAACTAGATGAAGAAGGATGAGTCATTTTGGAACCAGAGAAGATCTTCCAAACACGTACTAATAGGTTAAAAACCAGAGAGATTAGGGAATATCTGATCAAGTGGAAGAACCTGAGTAGTGAAGATGCAACTTGGGAAGGTGAATATTTTATACAACATCTAGAGTTGTTCAACGTTGAAGACAACATTGGTTTGAAGGGGAAGGGCATTCTACACCCCTAACCTATCAGATGTATTAGGAAAGGAATAACCAACTTGTGGCTTACTTATCCCTCTTTGATGCTATATCAAATTTCTCTATGCATTCATTTGGTTAGTAGGTTAGCCTATGGAGTAACCATGGCCTAGATAGACTATATATAAGAGGTAGTGGGTAATTTTTTATCATCATATTATGAATTTTACTCTTATTGAAACTTGTGGAGGTTTCCCCCTCAAAGTGGCTTGTCTATTCTAATATATTTTAGTCATATTTAGATCTATTTCTGCTATTCTACTTTATTATTGAAGTAATTTCATTACAAAGGGTGACTGAAGGTTAACTTGTGTTTCTTTCCCCTTGTTTAGACCAGAGCTAGCTCAACCTTCCTTTTGGGCTGGGTTGCAATAGGGACCAAGTCCAAATCTACTTCTTTCCCCTTATTTTCTTTTTCTTCTCCAAATTGAGCCTCTTATTCATTAGATTCATAGAAATTTGTTAGTATCTTTAGGGCATCTTCCACTATTTCTTCAAGATATAATGTTATAATATCAATTACTTCAATTGACTATCTTGATTCTTTAGGCTAGATTAAAGATTATGCCACCTCTCTAGGTCTCTTTTAATTTGGCCTTTACTCAATTTGTGCCTCAAACCTTTGTTTTTATATCTATGGCTATGTTGGAGGGGGTCTAGAAGATGGAGCTGGTAGTAAATGGTACTACTTGGGTCCCATTTGATATATATGCTCACTTGGCTTTTGCTCTCTCAACAACCTAGCCTCTAGCTTAATGTTATGCTTCTTTTATCTTGCCAACACTTCTATGAATGAATAATATTTGGTATACATTATGTCATATGTTCTAGGATGGTGTTCATTGGTCATGTTGATCCCCTTTTCCTTTAAATTTTTCTCAACACTTTTATAAGGGTCCCAGTTTATTAGCTCATCAAGTTACAAATTGAAGGAGGTTCTATGTCTAGAGGTAGCCTCTGTATTATCACATTATTGAAACATAGTCCTTACAATGGTCATGGGTATGATATGAATCAATCCCTTCCTCTTGGTTTTACATAGGCCATCTACCCTATTATATATCTAATATGCCACTTCCTACTCTGCCAGATTGACTGGCATATGAATTCATAGTTTGAGGGTTGGTCTAGGACTCCTTCAATCCTAATGATTATGTAATCAAGATAGAGCCATATATCTCTCATGGCTTCCAAAATATTATTAATTTGGGTTTTTATCCTCATCATTAGGATCCCTTTGATGGATTTTACTAAAGTTGGATAGACACAATCACATATGAATTGTATGTGATCTTTGTACTTAAAAATGTGAAATTTAGAATAATATTGGGTGATTGTTTTATTTCCCTTAGGTGACCATTATTTAATGTTAGGAATATTTATGGTGTAAATTAGGGCATCTAGCAAGTATGACATCATATAAAATTGAATCTTGGTCTTCTTCTTTATTCTAGAGAATTGTCTGCTCAGAGAGGTGCTAATAACTTCACCAAGGGGAGGGGTGAGTTCATTTTCAACCATAAAATATATCAAGCGAATCCAAATTAAATCCACATAGGTGGTGGTCATATTTATATACAACCTATTCATTAAGGTCATAATCATCCCGATCTTAGGCCTAAATTGGCTAATTGGGAGGTTGCCATTGAAGTTCAAGAATACTTGATTCCTAAAATATAGCCATGGGGTAAGGATGGTCTTTATTTCATTTTCCTTAGCCTAATTATTTATGGTGGTCATTTACATTTGGGGATTAGGTAGCTTATAATAAGTCTCAAAGGCCAAAGGAGAAATATATGTAACCTTCCTAAAGCTACGCTTATGAATTATCATGCTTTTATCAAATTTTAGTCTTTAAATATGGGAGAGATAACATTAATGCAATGTATTACCTTTGGTTTGGCTGTAAAAAAATGAAGATTGATCATGTGGATGGCCACAATGTCATAATATCTCCCTTTCATAGACAATTTCTTCTCTTCCTCTTTAGAAATGAATGGTTGCTCTTGGATTGTCTAAAATAATTGGGATCAATTCCCTATGTTCAGAGCCATTACATAAAACTATGTGTCCTTAAAGATCCTCCCCTCTGCATTTTAAATTAGGTAGAGTTCCAGATCTTATCTATGCCTTCAGGATGCCATAATTGTGAACTTGATAAAGTGCTCACTAGTGGTATATTGTTTGATCCCCGGTTAATTTACACTTGTTTAAATGATGATTCACTTACTTAGACTCGATTGTGATCAATTTAGGATCAATTTAGGGATTTTATATAGCTTTAATAGTAGTGGATATTTATACTTAAGTGATTTTCATGCATTTAATTTTCATTCAAATCATGTATTTATACCCTCACTTTTATAAGCCCATAAAATATTTGGATTTGGCATTTTCTACTTATGTGGCATTTATGTGGCACTTTATGGAAAATTAATCATTAATGTTTAAAAACATGATTACTATCATTTGATTTTTTTTTAAATCTCATACCATCAGATTATTTTACTCAAATAAATGCTAATCATTGACATCAATACCAATATTTGAATGTTATTGGCTATGATATGTATTTATCCCTGAGGTTGTGCCACTTGGTAGTCTCATGGGCCTCTCGAGCTCTATTGAAAAGTTTTCATTAATCTCGCACCATTAGATCCAATAGGTATGAATCAATGTGAATCATAGATATTTAGATTATTTATATCCAACTAACCATATTTAAACTAATGCCCTCATGACCGTTATTTAATGTCTACATGAACATCATTGATAGGTGCATGACCATCAATTTTAAATGCATCCATCAAGATCTTTGTTGTCTTAAATTTGACATCTACATGAATATCATTTGACATCCACATGAAAATCATTGATGGGTGTGTGATCATCAATTTTAAACACATTCTCAAGACTATTTTTCATGCTTCCACAATCTATTGGATCCATCTTGTACAAGCAAGTACATATTTTTAATTATGATCTAGGGAGTTAAATGTGATTGGTTCCTACAATCATAAAATAGATTAAGTGAGCTCTAGAAATGTAGAAACTGGATAAAAATTATAGACTAATGTTTTTATTCATATTAATAAATATGAATAAAACTTTAGGCTAAGGTTTTTAACTAGGTTAAAAAACATGATAAAAGGACCTAGTGAATAATAAAGTCCTAGCATAAGATGGTAACATAATAAAAGGAACCTTCAAATAATAAAGTCATACCATAAGATTTTATCCTAAGGTTTTATTGTATTAATAAATACAATTAAAACCTTACGGTAAAAAGTTAGGTTAAGTTCCATGTTATAGAAAAGGGGCCCCTTTAGTCTTAATATTGATTTTGCATCATTGGATCTGGGCCATTCGAGTGAATATGGGTGTTTGATCATGATCCAATTAGTTGAAGGTGATTGGTCCCATCGATCAAGGTTGTTTACTTTTAAACTTTATCTCACACCATCTGATTAACTTGGTCTGATTAAATGTGGGTTGTCAATCTAACGAAGATGCAAACTCTTTAAATTAGGACTATGAATTAAATAGAACTTAGGATAAAGCCTTAGGACTAAGGTTTTATTTATGTTAAAAAACATGAATGAGACTTTAGGCCTAAGTTTTTAGTCTAAGTTATAATAAAAGGACCATGCATTATTTAGACTAAGCTTAGGAACATAATAATAGAACCCTACAATGGTAAAGTTAGACCATGGTATGGTAAAAAGGAATAAAGGGGATTGAGACTTAAAGGGGACCAAGTATGTAATTTTTAGGCTAAGGTTTGGTCATGTTGAAAAACATGACTAAGATTTAGTATAGAAATTAAACTAAGTCCATAGCATTTTTATAGTGTTCCCACACAATTTATTCCCACCAATTTTGAGTTTAGTCCAAAAGAACATGTGCCATGGTTTCTTGAACAAGGGTTTTGAGAAGTTTTAGATATGGATTTAACTTGAATTTATATAGACCAAAGGCTAATAAAAGGCCAAATTAGGATTAAATCATAAAATTTAGACAAAGCTCATTCAAAAAGGGCTTCATCAAACTTGCAACCTAAAACAATAATATCCATTGTTAGCAAGCTTAGACAAGGTAAAACTAGAGCCATGAATAAATAAGCCAACCAAGTAAAGGTGTGGATGATCTTCAAATGCACAAAATGTGCAATCATGCTAGTGGTACTCTAATCAAGTGATTTTTCAATTTTAATGTACAAATTTGCACAATTTGAAAAAAAGGTCCCCTTTTTAAGAAATGGAGATATGTTGACCTCAAAAAATAGGCATGACATAATTAGGGGTCTTATTCCAAGAAGGTCTCCATGATGGGAAGGTTTGAGACTCTTTAGGGAGATTAGAGGTTTCTTGAATATCATTAGGTTCTTGAGGAATTAAGGTTTGAAACTTGGGTGTAGAAGAGACATAAGAAGTCTTTTGATTTTATTGGATAGGATATCCTTCCCATCTCATTAGTCTATCTTAAACTAAGTGTATCATCTCCTTCACCTTTAGCCTTTCATTAGCTGGATGATCTTCCTTGTCAACACCTACCCACACTCTCTAATAGCCTTGAAAGATCTCTCTAACCTCATGAATGAGATATGTAGGAGAAACTAAACCATTCTCTACTTATCTATCAGTCTTTATCATCATCTTTATAAGTTATATTATGGTTTGTTTAAAAATAGATAAAAGTGAAGAAGGAAAAACATAGCTTTGACACAGTTGATGAGAGGGATATGTGGGATATTGATAAACTTGGTAGATAATTATTTGAGGGCTACTTAAGGAGAAGCCATGACTAAAATTAAATTGACAAGGCTGATATGAAGGTACACAAGAATCATTTTGATCATATGATTAATGATACATACCAATTTTCTATTTTTGAGGCACTTGGACTGTCTATACCAACTAAGATTCACTTAGAGTCACTATTAGTGATTGAATTATTGCTTTCAAAGGCTGATATATTAAATGATATCAGTAAATATTACTTCAATGGATGATAATATAGTTCCACTGGGCATGATATAACTGTTATAGCCTAAATTTTCACTCTTAAAAGTTTGTTCAAGCCTTCCCAATTTGGGGTAACATGGAGACAATCCTGGGCTATGGGTGGCCTAATAGATGGATTGAATCTCTAGATTTTAGGGTTAGTTCCCCTTGATTTATTAATTATGATCACAACTGTACACTACTAACTTTCAAAGGAAAAGTGAGAGGAATAACATGAAATAAACCTAACCAGGGAGGTGATACATCAAATTGACTGATCACTAATGCCTATTGCATATGCACTATGACCTATATAATTGAGAGACATGCACTAATATCAATATGAACCTTATAAAATTAGTGATTTTTAGAGAGGTAATGTATTTTTGGGTTAGGAAGTACTATTATTACCACTAATAATCCATAAGTGACCCCTGATGACACTCTATACAACCTATAATAATGAACTAAACTGCATGAAGGCAATAAGAACAAGACAATAAACCAAGTTGAACATGACTCTCATCTTGATTTCATCAATAATTAAATTTTTTACACTAAATGTAGACATTAAATCAGGAAAAATTAGTTGTATATTGATCAAAGGCATTACAAAAGATCAGGGATTCACCATACTCATGGTGGAAGATCCATTACAAAGCCAAACAAGGTTGTATATATAGAGAAAGATTGTGTGTGTGTGAGAGAGAAGGACATTAGAGGGGTAATCTTATGATGAAAAAAGTTAAAATGTAGTTAATAAGTGACACTAGGCCTACTAGAGGTATTTTTTCATGTTACTTCTTAACCCTTAAATCCATGTGTTGATGAAGTTCATCATGAGGGGTGGAATAGGAGATAGTCCTCATATTATTCTCTTGAAACTACCATATCCTTCTTGATTGAAGAGTGATAAGTGGAATTTTTAGTTACTAAATAACCTTAAAATCCCTTATTCCCCTCTTCTTGACACTTTAAATTTTTTTAGGGTTTATCCATATTGATTATAATACTCTTTTACCTTTGAAACCTTACCACTAGCTTGCAACCCTACCTTCTTGAGACAAGAGTCATCACATCCATCCATTTGATACTTGAGAAAAATATTTTAACTCATGAGGAATATTTTATTATTACCATATGGAACCTTCAGGAGGATCATGAAATATTAATAAGGTTGTCTTGTAGGTTCTCAGGCTCTAATTAACCTTCATAAGACCTGCAACAAGTCTCATTGTGAAAGATAGTGAAACCATCACTAACTTATCCTAGTTTAGTGAATTATCAGCATATATATAAACTTGATGGATATTTAAAATTGTTTTAAAATATCATATAGTCTCTTCTAGATCTTAAAAATACTTTTCACTTGACTTGAAGACCTGTAACAAGCTTACATGCTCACAACTAGGCCTATAACTTAAATTTTAGGCCAATTTATATACATTATGCACTTCACACATGAAAAATATAGATATAATAGATTATAATAAGACACAATAATACTATAATTCTAATTTAATTTCAAACAAAATGCATTAGGGTCACTTAAAATCAAAACTCAGTCATAAGGCTCTTTACAGGGTTTGCAAGGCAGTTTTAGGTATTTACCATCTTAATGATGGTTCATAAATTACAAGGGACTAATATAAGAAAAAAATATATAATATTTAAGTATTTAATGGAAAATAAAATAAAATATTATATTTATCTCCCATGCAACTCCTCTATACAAAATTGAACGAAATAAAATGCTCCTTGAGCTCCTTCACAAGGCAAATATAGGGTTTAGAGAGACCTCAAATATTTAGGATTATTTATAGAGATGTGGGGGTGAATTAATGAAATAATTATATGGGTTTGTATTATTATACCTCATTAACCACATAAAATAATCATATTCCACCATGCATTTCCTCCAAGGATTTTTGAGCTTCTCAAGTGACCCCTCGGTTATGGAGGACTATGTGAGAGACTAAGAGAATGATTTAGGATCTAAAAGGCATTTAAATTACAGGTTTTTGGTTTAAATAATATTAATTATATTTTAAAAACATATAATAATTATTTTAGATACATTTTACAATATCTTGAGGTCCCATCATGCATAATTTTTACTCCTCTACTTATAACAGATCAATTGAGGGTTTTAAGCATGTGTCCTTTTGCCCTCAAAATTGGGTTTCTTCATTATTGGAGAAATTTGGAGACATTAAAATAATTTTAAATATATATAAATCCATATTTCTATCTTTCATGTGATTTACCAATCCTTACTCAATACACTTAATGCATATTTCCTCATTTTAACATAGCAAGCCTGTAGATGTGCATTAAGTTTCTTTGATTGTAACCATAAGGTTGGGTCTCTCTCACCTGTACCCATGACACTTTGGTGGTATTTATAATCATGAAAATATTACTAATGTTGAATTTAAATTATGAAAACCTATTAACACTCTCACACATCCATCAAAAGTATGGTTTGATTAAGTCTGCCTTAGTAGGCCTATAAGTCCTCAATAAGGCCTATGACTACTACTTTAAGGTCTAAAACTTTTAAACACATCCTTGTATGAATCATAGACACTTTGATTATATTTTTTAGTATTTAAATGTCACTCATGTTTCTATTTATTCTTTGCATACCTCCTCAGGACTCCTCTTCTATCCCAAATATACTTTTACTTTACTTTGCCTATATCAGGACTATAGGTGAGTGCATTCAACTATGAATTTAAGGTTCTTGGTTGAGACCAAAAATTTTAGATGAATTAATCCTTATGGTAATTTATCTTTCAATTTTAATTTTTTTATTTATGGTCTTAATTGTTATTTTTTACCTTCTTTGGTAGCATCATTCACTACAGACATCTCTACCTCAATTATGCTTGTGCCAGGCCTATAGGTTTATATGAGGACAAATATCTCTTTTTTATTTACCTAAATAAGGTATTAAAATTTATATATATTCAATTACGAATACATTTACATCATCAACCATTCTTAATATCTATTTAACATTTGAATTGCCTCACTTAGTCTACTTCTGTAGATAGACCTGTAGGTGGGCATTTAAACCCTGGTTCTTTCACATACTCTACATGATTCATATTTATTGGTTTAATGTCATGATATAAACACATTCAAGTGCATAAAAACTTGGTCATCGATACATTCATTCAATTTAATGAAACTCACTTATTTGACACAAGTATGCACTCATACCTTCCACATGAATACTCATTAGAGAATACTAAGAAAACATCTCTCATGGATTGCTATCTGTTTCTTGAAAATATCTCATGAACCTTGAATATATGGTTAAGACTTTATGAAATTTATTACACCCATATGGGATAATTTTATCCTCATTTAGAGTGTATTACCCTCTAAGTAAAAGATTTACCTATTACATGATTGAACCTGCCTTCCATTGGACTTGCAAACTGATGTTATCACAAAGGACCCTAATGAAGGTGGAGATAACCTTGTATAATATAGTAAAGAAGGTAGGAGGTTGTCTTAAATGTTTTTAGGTGTTTATGATGTGGAAAACCTCCAAAATTGGTATGAATCTACCTGTAGTCTAAACCATGATATGTAATCCATAGAGTGAGGGCCCTTGTCTTGATAAACACACCTACACACATATTGTACCTGATGATTTTGGTGTTATTAATGATTCTCTACACATTTATCTTTATCACACATGATTACACTCTCTCCATTGAGCTCAAAGGTAAATTTGTGAAGATAAACTTGAGCCTACATGAATAAAGAAGACATTTTGAGTGCTTGGTCTTCTTAATAATTGTTTATAGAGGAGGGCCCATAAATATAAGAAATATGGCCATGGATTTGAAGGTATTAAGGACCATTATCAACCACCAAGATAATTCATTCAAACTTACTCTCCTCTGCATACCAATTTAAAATCATTGACCATTCTAGGACTACCAAGGTTTTGATAGAAAAAATGATTGATTGATTTGATTTTAGAGACCCATGGCTCATAAAAAACCTAATTTGAGTTTGAGGGAGATGTAGGAGGCCATGGGTTGTGTTTGTAAGTCACCTAAATCTTTAAAACTTATAACAATTCCTAGAAAGATCCCTTTTTAACATTAAAAACTACTATATCTGCTTGAAAACCCTGATAGAGCTATGAACCAAGTATCCATGGAGTCATTCACACATGTATGGATGTGGTATAACATTATAAAAACATTATATTATTATTTACCTTCCATTTTTTTATAATACTCTCTTTTTAATGTTAAACAATGAGCATAAATCTTTGAAAATGATGAATGATGTTAACAAAGCGAGTTTGACAATTTTATGACATTTTTATGGACTATAAGATGACATGAAGTGACCTAGACATGGGTTAAATGTCCCAACAACACTTTCTCAACCATTGACACCTTTTTACCTACTTGATTAAGTCATGACAAGGTTAGACAATCACAAACCAACACAAGACCATTACCTTAATTTTTTCAAAACTACCTTAAATAATGCTAAACACACCTAAGATGGCTATTTAAAAATGTTAGGAAACATGACAAGGCAAGCTTCAAATTGTAGGGGGTGACCTTTTTGGCCTAGGGGCCAAAAAAATATCAACACCATCCATGCCTCATATATTTGCCATTTCCTTAGAAATATTGATCCTTATACAAAATTATGATCTTCTATAAAAACTTTACTTACACCTTATTCACAAAAATATTGGTGCAATATGTATGCAAATACTCTATACCCACTCTCATAAATGATGGAAGTAATAATAATAATTAATGACTAAGCCCTAATATGATACCAATTGATGCAATCATAATTAGGGATCTTATTTAATAAATGCCTTATACCATGCAACCCTTAGAATACACAACAAAAAAATGTAATGAAATCAAAAAATATTTATATATCTATAGTAAATTTCAATAGCAAGGAAATACAATAGGTATAATGATAACAATGACACTATAATATCACAATGGCACATGTTAAAAAATCTTATATATATATCTATGCCTAGTAACTTGCAATATTGGAAAGTATATATATACATATAAATACATACACACACACACACACACACACACACACACACACACACACACACACACACACACACACACACACACACACACACACACGTGTGTGTGTGTGTGTGTGTGTGTGTGTGTGTGTGTGTGTGTGTGTGTGTGTGTGTGTGTGTGTGTGTGTGTGTGTACACACATAGACACCCACACACAGATAAAATTCCAAGATCTAGTCTTCCAATCAAATCCATAAATCCTTAATCAACTAATATGGTTCTTCCTTTTCTTCCTCTTTCTTATAGAATTATCCATTTAACATAAGTGTAGGAACATGATTATAAATGGGAAATATCCACATATGTACATCAATTTATTTCAACCCAATAAAAAAATTTAACATATCTCATTGTACCATAAACATTAAATAACACTCACAATTATAAGGTACAGTAACACATTATAACTTCATGCATCACAAATATATCACATACAATATTAAATTAATCCTTATAAACTTCCATGACCATCAGGATTAAATACCAAACATTTAATAATGGATCCTTCCATAAATCATCATAGGATTTGCCCAAACTAAATACACATAAATAAAGTTGGAATCGCAAAAAAATTATAACCACCAATTACCACAAAAAAATTTGTGCTATGATCCTCATGCCTACTCAATAATGATACCTTGATTTATCAAAATATTTTTAAATGAATTAAAATTCAATTCAAAACCTACACAATGAAGATCCAGCTCCTCCAATAAACCTCATCCAATCAACTACTTCTATAGTGAAAAGCCAACTCTAAATGAAAGATTCAATACTAAATATATATTAAAGATTGATGGAAATATAATACAAATCTCCATGCTATTGTGCTTGGGTAATATAATAACACAATTTATTGCACAAATATTCATTATATTATTTAGATAATAAACAAATATAGTTGTGAACAATAAAAGATGTGCAAAACCTTAAAAAAATGGGTTCTTACAATAAATGAAAATTTACAACAAACATACATTCACACAAATATGAAAAAAATTAACACAAATAAGGTTTACACAAAATACAAGACTTTCACAAACTAAAAACAAGACATGTGTGATTAAAAACTTTCACAACACAATGCTTAGAAATATTTCTTAAACTAACATATTTCTAGTTGATGTAAGATAATATACGAACTCAAATGCTCATGTATAATATTTTTTGGTAACAAAAAATTCCTTTACCTTATTTAATTTCATTGGAATAATTATCTTTGAAAGAAAAAATATTTCTTTCCTAAAGATAATTTAATTTAAACATGCATGCATAGAAGCATTTTTGGTAGTTTTCATTGTTCATGGCTAAACATTTACACTCATAAATATATACGCATCACCAATTCCATTTGTTTCACATATTAAAATGAATGTTTTAAAATTGATTATCACACACATCATTAAATATTTAAACGTTCATACTAGGAGACTTGAATTTAAATATGGATACATGTACTAAAATTATATATATTTTAAAGAAGCACATGTCAAATCATAGTTTGCATTTATGTCTTAATAGAAAAATAAATTATAAAAAAATATGAAATATGTATGGTCCAATTATTATAAAAAAATAATTGCATATATTTTAAAAAGATACATATTTTACTAACCAAGCTACTACTTTTTTTTGCAAAAAAAATAAAGAAACATAGTGCAATAACTAGTCACAAACTATACAAAAGCATAAAAGTAATAGAAAATAAATAAATAATGCATTTATATTATTATTTTTGGACTTTGTTTCATACAATTTAAATTATTTCTTATGCATTTGCAAATAATTAAAAATTAGTTTTATCTTTCTCTTTTTTTCCTTCTAGGCAACCATAAAAAGTATACATGGATGACAATACAGTCAGAACAAAAACAAAAAGTGGAAATAATAAACATGTGTCTACATAAGTATCTTCTTTGAAATTTTTTTTAAAAAAAACATATGAAAATTATCATTAGAAAAAAGACAAAAAAAACTATTATAATTATTTTGTTTTGTTTTCTTTCATCTTTGCATTTTCTTACAAAACTAATATGACTGTCATGTCTTCTTCAAAGTGCAAATAAACCAAAACATACATTTCATAGACAAAAATATATAAACGGTGATACTCTATACATGTTGATTTTTTATTCTCATTCAAAGTAGAAATTGTGAAATAAATTTTTCATTATTTCTTTGATACAATCAAATTTTAATTATTATGGATTTATATTTATTCCTTGAATAAAGAAAAACTAAAATGGTTTTATTATAAATATTTCTAACATTATTACATATCTCATACCAGATAGAAAATATATATTTCTTTTTATCTTTTTTAATTAGTTTATTCTCTTTGTTTTTATAAAATATTAAGTTTTTTACCTATTTCTTGATCAACTAAATCTATCCATGCTCTATACTTAATCTTTGTACAAAAAAATATTCTCATGTTTTTCAAGGTGGTGTATTGTAAATTTATGGACCAACACAACACTTGAAAAAATAAAAAATGTATATGTTGGACTTGTTGACAATAATGGATAGATGATGATAACTATAAACATAAAAAAATAGTTAATATAAGACTTTATGCCAAAATTATCATTGAGAAAGATTGTGTAGATCACAATCTTCACTCTTGAATAAAAGTCAAGATATGAAAGAGGTGATGTTAACTGTTGTATAGCTGACACTACCAAAATGACAATTGAGAACATACTTATTGTTTGTAGGGAATATAGTATTATGAAAAATAAAATAATTCATACACTTATACAAGTGAACATTCCATACTAAATTTGCTCATTTGGTGATTTAAATAACTATATGTAGTAAAAAACAATTTTATTTTTAGTGTGATTACCAAGGATGACAACATAAATAATGGCATTGATACTATAATTATCTTTCTACACCATTTTCATTTTCCTTACTCATATTTTATTTTCCATTCCTTTTAACTTTACACATCATAATATTTTACAAAATCATTCAATACATTTCCTATTGGAGGTACAATCACTGGGTGGGGTGAATCAGTGATGCAAGACATTTCAAAATTCAATTGTAATCATTTCAAACTCTTAATCAATGACCACAAGCAATCATAAAGAATATAAGATGTTTTTAACAATGAATAATAAAGATGATGCAAGATCACACACATAACACAAAATCTACATGGGAAACCCTCTTGGGGAATAAAACCCACTCTCAAGCCTGAAAACACATAGACTACTTGTCCTATAATATGATCACAAACATGAGACCTTTTAGTGAAGCACCCACTTGACAAGGAGCACCCACCCCTAAGTATGAACAAGCACTGACTTGTTCTATATGTTGAACACCCACACAACACCTTATGAAATCAACAACTCCATAACGTTGATTGCATTTCCATTTGATTGGAGAAATAATGTATAACACCTTATCTTTCAACTTATCAAACTTGCTCATATAAACAATGCATCCAAACACCCCTTTTGGGTCACTCTAGGATTATTAACTCATCCTAAATATGCTTTGTACATCAATTCATCCACTGAACACTCTCCCTTTGATCTTTTTCCTTCATTTTTATCTTATGCTCTCACTTAACACGTCCTCATCAAGTCTAGAAACCATTACCTTAGCCTTTACTCTTTATAGATTCTTCATGAATATCAACATCTAGGTTGGCCATAAAACTTGTATTAATCCTTAATAATTCTATCATGATAACACATAACTCAATACCATCCTCACAGGTTAGCCATAGTATCCATGGGTCACACTTAAGCAGTTACGCCTTTCAATTAGGCCTTAGTAGCCCTTATAGGTCTCCTAAAGACCTATTACCACTTTTAACACTTCATCAAGAAAAAAAAGAACACAAGATCACTTTCAAAGACATGGGTACACTCCATATGACCCTTATGACATCTTTAGGTGATTATTCCTACCAAAACACTCTTCTACTAAAACACAATTTACTCAAACAATAGTCTTGTACACAGTAACACCATGAAAAAATAAATAGTCAACTTTAAATCTCAATATATAAATATTTAAAAAAATTTAGATCTTATAATAATTTTTTTTGGATGTGCCTTGAAGTCCTCTTCAACTTTGATTTTTACTCCATCAATACATTCTGCCATATGCTTAAGATATAGATACAAAACCCTTCACTAGTTTTATTTCAAAAATTTGAATAGCTAAATTCCAATGGTCATTATGTAAATACAAAACATCAGACACTTTATCATCATATCATGATCCCTATCAACTTTAAACAAATATGCACTGTTGATCTCTTAAAAAATCTCTCGACTTTAACCTATAACGGCTCACTGTTGATCTTAGATCCTTGTTTCTATAATCATGCCACTTGGAAGCTCTGCATGCCTTCTATACACATTGAATATTTGAATCAATTTACTCTATCAATCTCCATATATATTAACACTCACGTGCTATTGATCTTTTGTCAAATCATCAATATTAAGACACATGTCGCTAGTATGTGAAATCTCAAGAACCTTTAACAAATTGACTTCATGTGCACCATTAATCTCTATCAGACAAGATCATGTACTCCATTATATCTTTATTTGGTTAGATTAAACATTAACCACTATATCGTTGATTCAATTAAGCTCTCACTATATATCTTTGATATCACAAATTTGGCTAAGTATGGGAACTTAGTAAATTTTGTCTAAGAAGCCAACTTTTCACCTTAACAATTTTTTCTACACTCCACGTCCATACCTAAAATTTTAACCATATGTTTTTTTCACATAGGTGAATATATCCATACATCAAACTGATCTTGAAACCTTCATACATGTAAAATATGACATCATCAAACTACTTACTCAACCTTATTTATCAAGATGACTACTTGAACCTAGACAATCATTTGACTGCTCTGATGAATTATGTTTACTTCCATGAGCACTCAAAATAATCATAAGACCCCATAGGGTCTATAAAACATGTCCATACCATCAATATCATCCATAAATTTTATCAATAAGTCAAACACTCTCCAAACCATCAATCTAATCTCTTTATCATTAATGCACTAGTACCACATGCTCTCTTTAACATCAATGACAACTAAACATAAATGAATATGATCAATAATCTCCCCCTTTATCATTGATGGAAAAAAAACCTTAGAATGACTTCTTACTCATTTGAAATTATTCATTATGGTTTGTTTCCCCCTTTGACATTAATGACAAAGGGTTTCTTCCTTGACATGCCAACAATCATTCCTCAGCATTATGTATGCATTCAAATACTATTTAAGATGCTTAGGATACTTACATACTTTCAATCATATGAATAAATTTCTCCCCCTATGAGATGTACCAATATAAACTTTGAATTCTATGATCTTTGGACCTAATAAACTACCTACAGAGCTTAAAAATCTCTACCTAACATTATGAACATCTTTTCAAGACTCTTAAACTATCTAAGTTCACTCCCCCTAACTCCATGCTCTATATAAAAAAGATCATCTTTAATAAGTCTTCTCAATGAACTAGGTTTGATAGCAACACTTCAAACACTATCCACACATAGTCAATATTCTTATGAAACCACCAAAATATCTCATATCTTTATTAGGTCAACTTTAAACATCTGAAGTAGACATGAATAAATCTCATATGTATCTCATAGTAGCAAAATAATTTCTCTTTATCCTATACAAGCCATCATGGTTTATAACTTTTTCAAATCACTCTCATAGAACCATCTCATCTTTAGAACATTATGAACTCCATGACATACACAACTTGTCATAGAGGGACTAAAAATCCCCAAACTCATGAGACACCCATAGCTTACTTGGATTTTAGTCCTTCTTCATCTTCAGATTGAATTTGAATGAATTCTCAACCTTATTACTTTATTTTAACTTAGGATCATGCTTTATTTGCTTATCCATTTGGGCAAAAAAAGCTTTTTCCTTGATGCTTGAACTTGGTACATGTTCTATCATGGCAAATAATCCTCTTTAAGCCTATTTTTCATTTACCTGCTCAGGCCTCCATTCATTATGACTCCTCTTCATGCTAGGATTGATAATTTTTGAATTAGAATACTGATAATTCTTGCAAAACCTTGCTATGTGATTTCTCTAATAATTTGGTCCCCTGATGAAGATATTACAAAACTTTGTAATATGTCCAAACCTTTGACACTTGTAGCAAGAGATGTCATTCTTTCTTTGTGAACTTGTTGACTATCTTGAGTGATGATGTCCTTCATGCTTACCATTATCTTTCTCATAATTCCATTAAAATTCATTCCTTGAGGATCTTTTATAATCTTTTAACCTATGATCAAACTAATTGCAAGAGTAACAATGATAATTGAAATTTGCATACCTCATATCATTTGGTTGTCTGATTTGATTTATCTTAATTCTATCAATACCTTCATTCCTTGACTAATGATTGATCTTCAAAGCCTTTATCTTGTATTGAGTTACATGGTTTTATTCTTATTTGTATCCAATACAATATCTATCACTATCATGATTTTTATTACTTAGAATATTGTTAAGATCATTTTAGCTCTTTTCATACTTCATAAATGACTTCACCTTACAAGATGTCTTTTCTAACTCAGATTTTAATGACTAAATTTCAATAAAATACCTTAATCACTCATCTTATTTGGATTTTAGGCTTGTATTCATAGTTTATAATTGACTATTGAGATGCTTGATAGTATCTTCATGTTCCTTGGTGTCATCATTCATTCTTGTATCAAACACACTGAATTACTCTTCATAGTCCTTGATTTGTGACATCATCTTCTTGTTATTTTTCTTCTCAATCTTAAGATGTTCAAGAGAATTCATCAATTCATCCTCATTATCTAGGTCACCATCTATATCCTTTTTTGTCATGAGATCATCTCTTTTAGGGCTGCTTGCTTTTGACTTATGAAAGGCTTCAAGCTTGGTCATAGCTTGATTTAGTTCCATCTACAAGGAATCCATCTATAATTGATATATGATACACTCTTCATCCTTACTCTTTACCTCTTCATTAAGAGTAAAAACTTGAGTTTCAATATATTTCATTATCTCTTCATGATCCTTGAATTCATTACTCAACCTTCCTTCAAAAAGGCCAATTTTCTCCTCATAGGATTTGATCAAGGAATCTTATTTTCTATTCTTTCTATTTAGTAGCTTTATTTCTTCCATAGTATATAGATATTTGTCTTTACGAGTGACTTTCTCATCTTCTTCCTCTAAGCTATCTTTACCAAAGAAATCTCTACTTAAAGAACATTCACCTTCATCATCACTAAAAGCCATGAACAACATCTCCTTGTCCTCATTATAAAAAGAATCATCAATGTCAAATGTGTTTACTTCTTCTTCTGTAGATGAGTTACTATCTTCTTCATGGTAAAGGCTCTTATCACCTTTGTATGATTCCTTCTTTCCATTTTTCTTATTGAATAACTTTTTGTACTTGCTAAAACCATCATATTTCTTGTGTTCAACCTCATGACATTCCTTATAAGCTTCTTTGTTTTCATACTTGTCTAAAATTAGACACTTAACTATAAAATGACCAAATTTACCGCATGAAAAACATTTAAAAGTAAGTTTTCCTTCATACTTACCTAATCCTACATTAAATTTTCTTGCAATCATGTCTTCAAATTGATCTTCATTAAGATCAAAATATTCAATACTTAACTTGTTCTTATTAGCCTTTGTCTCCTTGATCATCTTGAAGGTTCCTTCCTTCTTAGGATGTCTATCCTCATCAAATCTCATCTCATAGGTAATAAGGATGCCATGTAGTTCATCCATATTCAACTGAGTGAGATCATGACTTTATTATACATCAAATTTTTTTGAATCAAACTTGAGTAGAAGAGTCATCAATACCTTTTATACTATAGTAGCTTCATCAATCACCTCTCCAAGACATCTGATCATGCTTACTACCTCATCCTTTAGAAGATAGGATGCCACAATATATTATTCCTTCATTTTGAGACCTTTAAATTACCTTCATTAGGTCTACAATTTAGCTAGTTTTACCTTTGAGTCTCCTTCATATATATTTTATAATTTATCCTAAATTTCCTTGGAAGACTTTAAATGGATCACTTTGGTGAACTCAGCCTTGGATAGACCACAAATGATAGCATTCATAGATTTATAATTATTCTCACTCAATTTATTGTTAGTAGCACTAGTTAGAGGAGTAGTTGGTGTAGTATAACCATATATGATAGATTCCCAAGTATCAAACCCTAGAGACATGATGTATGTCCTCATACTTACACTTAAAAAAGCACAATTTGACCCATTAAATAATGGTGCTTAACTTTTATGGAAACCCTACTTCTGTTGGCTTTACATATTGTTCCTTAAATCACCCTCAAGTGGTTAAAATTGTAATGAAGGTCCTTCTCTCATACCAATTATTAGAGGTACAAACACTAAGAGGGGGGGTGAATTAGTTATGTAATATATTTCAAACTTTAATTTTAATCCTTTAAAATTTTTAATCAATGACCACAGGCATTCATAAATCATATAAGATGTTCATAACAATGAATAAGAAAGATGATGCAAGATCACACACATAACAAAAGATCTACATGGGAAAACCTCTTGGGGAATAAAACCTAGTCTCAATCTTAAAAACACATGGACTACTTATTCTATAAGATGATCACAAACATGAGACCTTTTAGTGAAACACCCACTTCACAAGGAACACCCACCCCTATGAACAAGCACCCACTTATTCTATATGTTGAGCACCCACATAACACCTTATGAAATCAACAACTCTATAACTCTAATTGCATTTTAATCTAATTGGAAAAACATTGTATAACACCTTCTCTTTCAACTTAACACACACATTCAAACTTTCTCATACAAGCAATGCATCCAAACACCCCTTTTAGATCACTCTAGATTTCTTTGTTCATCCTCAATCTACTTTGTAGATTAGTCCATCCATTAAGGACACTCCCTCTAATCTCTTTATTTCATTTTTATCTTCTAATCTCACTTAACACATCCTCATGAAGTATAGAAACCATTACCTTAACATTTTCTCTTTAAAGAGTCTTCATGAATATCAACATCTAGGTCAGCCATAAAACTTGTCTTAACCCTTAATATTTCTATCATACTAACACATAGCTTAATACCATCCTCATAGGTCAGCCATAGTATCCATGGGTCATACTTAGGTAGCTACGCCTTTCAATTGGTTCTTAGTAGCCCTTATAGGTCTCATGGAGACCTATTATCCCTTTTATCACTTCATCGAGAAAAATAAGAACACAATATCACTTTCAAATACATGGGTCCATTCCATATGACCCTTATGACATATTCAAGTGATTAATCTTACCAAAACACTCTTATGCTAAAACATAATTTACTCAAACAATAGTCTTATACACATTAACACCATGAATGAATAAATAGTCAAATTTTAAGATCAATATCTATAGCTTTACAAACATTCATATATTCTAATAAACTTTTCTAGATGTGTTGAAGTCCTCTTCAAATTTATTGTTTAATCCAAAAAATTCAACCATATGCTCAAGATATAGATAAAAAACCCCCTCATTGGTTTTATTTCATAAATTTGAATATTTAAATTCCAACGATCATTGTGTAAATATAAAACATCAGACACTATATCATCATCTCATGCTCCCTAACAACTTTGAACAAATATGCATCATCAATCTCTTTAGAAGTCTCCTAAATTTAACCTACAATTTCACATTATTTATTTTAGATCCTCACTTCTATGATCATGCCACTTGGTATCTCTATGTGCCTTCTACGTACATTGACTATTTAACTCAATGCACTTCATCAATCTCCATATATATGAACACTGGTATGTCATTGATCTTCTATCAAATCATTGAGATTGAGACACATGTTGCTAGCACGTGAAATCTTAGAAACCTTTGACAATTTGACTTCATGTGTGCTATTGATATTTATCTGACAAGATCATGGGCTTCATTAGATCCTTATTTAGTAAAATTAAATTCTCATCATTAGATCTTTGATCTGATTGAATGCTTATCATAGATCTTCGATATCATAAAGTTATCTAAGTATGAGAACTTTGTAAATTCTATCTGAGAAGCGAAATTTACACCTTAATAACTTTTGTTATGTTCCATGTCCAAACCTTGAATTTGAACTATATGATCTTATCACATATATGAATCTATTCATATATAAATCTACTCTTGAAACCTTCACACATGTAAAATATTATGTCATCAAACTACTTATTCAACCTTATCTATCAATATGACTACTTGAACCTAGACACTCATTTGACTACTCTGATGAATTCTATTTACTTCCATGAACTCTCTAAGAACTCATAACACCCCATAAGGTCAATGAAACATGTACATACCATCATTATCATCCATCAACAATTTCCTCACTAAGTCAAACACTCTCTAAACCATCAATCTGATCACTTTGTCATTAATGCACTAGTATCAGATGCTCTCTTTGACATCAATGAAAACCAAACATAAATGACTATGCTCAACACTTCCATGTGATTTTGGATAAACAAAACAAACTGTTATGTTATAGAATTCAATAATATCTATCATCTAGTACTATGTTAGTCTTATTGTTAAAAAGGTTATATAAAAGGTGTAAATGTAATTTGAACCACATGCACCAATATTAAATCTTTATTTGATTCACTTAATAATGAATTCACTAAAAAATATATATGATATTGAAAACTCAAGTGTTAATTCACACAAATAATTTTCTACATTTATTATTGAACATATTTTAATATTGTCCTCATTCCATTTTTTTAATATTTGATAGAATATCTAGAAAAAAAATATTTACAATGTATATTAAAGGTGTATTAAAACTATAAATTATTTACTTGTCTCCATTTAAATTGATTTAAAAGGATTGTTCACAACAAATTATCACACTTTTAACTCAAACATAACAAACTTCATATTGTAAAAAATGCATGCACATAAAAACATTTCATTATGAGCAATGAATTTCAATACAACTCTTAAAAACATGATATCACACTTGACTGTACTTTTTGATAACCACTAAGTAATAATTTTTTTTGAAAACTAATAGAGATTTCATTTGAATCACACACATTAAACATTTCTCCCAATCTTTTTCTGTTGCACCAATTTAATATAAATGAAACTTTCACACTTACAAATGATACTTTTATTGCATGTATTAATTAGTTTTTACTGTATTTAATAAAGTATGCATCTATCTTATTTTATTTTTATATTTGAGTAATGCATGTATATTTTTCTATTTTATACATATGCTTTGTTTTTTTTATAAAATAGACTTGTTCTTATTTTAGATGTTATTCCTTTACAATATGTGATACTTTTCACTTTGTCGCTCAAATGAAATTAAGCCACCTTTATGTTTTGACATACATTTTTTGCATTGGGGAAGAATACCCTTTATGATATTTTTTTCCATTTGTGTATCTTATCTTTGATACATGAACAATGGTCTATAGTCCAATCTTTGGAATTGCATGTGGGAAAAAACACACTTATATACATGCAATTTCACACATTCATATTAACACTTAACAATATACACAATTTTTTTTGGTTATTTTCCTTCCACTTTTCTTTTCCTTGATATTCAATAGTGATTATATATATAGTTTATTTTTTTTTTAAAATGTGAATTAATATATTTCTTATTTGATTTGGATATTTGAATCTGTATCTATAAGTGTTAACACAACTCGTCATGTTTCAAATGAGTTTAATATATTCTTTTTTTAAAAATAGATATTAAATTATTTTGTCTTTTTAATCTAAATGAACTCTGATAAAGTTTTATAAATATTTTTACATTCACTCCAAATAATGTTTATTCTTATTGAATTTTTGAAAATCGAACATGTGTTCCATATCGCATGTTTTGATTGAGATTTTTAACACTTTCTAACTAATTTAGGCTCATTTTTTAAATTTAATTATGTTATGTGTTATTTTATCTATTATCCTATATCGTATCACATTTTATATACTATCATTCATTTTTAATTATAAAAAAAATATATGTCTTATTCATGTAGAAGTATATTTCCTAAATTTCTAATATGTGTTCATTTCTATGGTTCCCATTTTCAAAGTTTTTCATAAATTTTTAAATTGATATTATACAACATTAAATTAGTATTGAATTATTTTCTTTTTTTTTAATTCTAACATTTTATTCAATACTTTCATGTTTTCCATTACAATTATTACATTTGATAGTATAAATAAAAATAGTTCAGAAAAAATCCATTACACAAACACTATAATGATTAGAGATATCCACATGTTCCAATTGTTTCTAGTCACTTGAATTTATTAGATCAATTCAAAATAGATTACACAACTTTGTTTCACCTCTATGTATCTTTAGGTGAAAAACATGATTTCTAGTTGTAGTTATGGGACTCAAACAAAATATAATTTTCATCTATTTAACAATATAATTCATCTTCATAACTATTGTCACTTGAACTTGCACCAAATGAGGAGATGGGACAAGATTATCCTCATTCAAGTGAAACAATAGAACCACCCCAGGTCTGTGGGTATCCCTAATAGGGGGTGGATCTCTAGATTAGGGGCTAGTTCCCCTTGATGCATCATTTAGGCTCATATTCATACTACTAACAACTTGGGGATTGAAAAGGGTTAATAATAGCATGAAAATTAAACCTATTCTATTTGAGGTGATACACCAATTTTTTTCTCTACTCACATTATTGACATGTACTTTGAACCAAGAGAAGCCTAACATACACTACATCTAGTAACAGCCTTCTTATTGTATCAATGTTTTAACATGGGGTCTTGGAATTGGCTTAGGATAAGAAGACTTAGACAATAGGAATTATAAGACACACTATTGGAAAAGCTATTCACTACACCTAAAACTCCATTTGATACTTCTTACTGACCTATAAAGAGAAGTCTTTAAACTCATGAGGTAATAGGAAAATTGACATATGAAGGTAAGTTAAGATACACTTGCATAAGACAATAACCAATAAATACACTTAAATAATCCTTAAATGAGGTAAAAAAAACTATATTTATTGATTCAAGACGAAATTTTGGCAAGGCTTCACCATACCCAAGTGGAGTTCTCTACAATGGTCAAAAGGCCAAAATTTATAGAAGAAATGGGAAGATAGAGAGAAGGGAAGTCCAAGATTCACTTAGACATGTGTCACCAAGTGAAAATTGGTTAAAATTACATGTGAAAGAGGGATGAGGTGATTCATGCCATGTTAGGAGGTCTACTTGTCTAAAAAAAGTCATAAGAATGGTGAAAAGTGGCATAAAACATTCAAAATTGGCACCAAAAACTACCTCCATCAAAGACCATCCAAGAACATTTGAAATTGAAAATAAGAGATTCAACACATAAAAATATTCAAAGGAAATGGAACTCATGGAGATATTTATAAAATTATCCTTCTAATTGCTAGCTATTCTATGGACACCTGTGTTTGTTGGTTTCATGGAAGCTCCTTGATTTGGGTTAGCTACCAACAATAACTCAAATCATTGACTTGTATATTTTTCACTTGTTTTATCTACACTAGGTGTTTAATATATTTCCATTTGTTACCTATATATTTACTCTTAGGTTCTTGCCAAGTATTTTTGACTCTAATGGCTATTTTCCATAGTTTGAAATTGATGTTTGCGGGGCCATCCCCTTCCTTATTCATTAGAACATTCCCTTGGACTTAAGTTTATTTCAACCTTTTGCCAAGTGTTATTTAAATATGGAAAGTGTCCTCTAAATCATGGAAAGTTCCCTTTGAATCAATGTGTCAGACACTTTTTCTTGCAAGATATCCTTCAAAGAACTATTTGGGGCACTTGGCTTTAGAGGTGTCCTTTAGAAAGATTTATCTCGACCACTTTTCCTGAAAGAATACCTTTGGGATTTTTACTTTTGAAAATTTCTATGAACAATTTTCCCAAACAAATTCCTTTGGGATTTTTCCTAAAACAAATCCTTCAACCCTTTTTTCTACATTAATTCCTTTAGACTTTTGAACAGGGCACCCTGCTTGAAAAATACCCTTCAAAAAGATTGGGATGCACCTTTCAGAACTTCTATTTGGTCCACCTTCCTATGAAAATACCCTTCAGATTTTTTGTAAAGTAACTTTAAACTTTTTGAAAATGTCCCTTTGGAAAAGTTGAAGTGACCCCTTCAGAAAAGTTGAAAATGACCTTTTCAAAAAGATAGAGGTAGAAAGATGGAGATGCCCTCTGGAAAAGTTGAAGTGCCATTCAAAAAAGTTGTAAATGACCCCTTCAACTTGAAAAGATATCTTTCAAGGAAATTGTTTCAGATAATTTTCTTGAAGGAATTAGTCTTCATCTCTAGGACATTTATCTTAAACAAATTATTTGAAAGAATTTGGTACTTTGGTTGAATGAAAAGTCCAAAAAAATAACACTTTAGTAAAAAAAAAAAGACCTAAAAGGATTACTATGCAAAGGCTTAGTAAAATACCAAAACCAGGCTTTCCAAAATAATTGGACTTGTACATTTGTTATAGGCTTTGTATAAAACACTTCTTCCAAATGAAACTTGCATACTGGACCTAGCTAAAGGTATAGACTTAGGTGGCTAATTTTTCAAATAGGGGCACCCAATTTTGTCTTGAAGGGCCAAAATTTGGTCAAAAATAACATATCCAATAATTTTATTTTAAAAATCATAATTAGTTTATATTAGCATGACCAATAAGTCAGAAACTTGAACTAATTAATGTGAATATGGTGGTTAAGACTTAACAAATTTGTTTGTTGTCACTTATGCATGTAAATTATAATTATTCTTCCATCAAAGTAGATAAATGACCTCTAACTAAAGTTGTATATTTTGATTTATTTTCTCGATACATTAGTTATTTTGAAGATCTATTTTCAACATATATTTTTATAAATAACAATATCCTAGTCTATTTATTTTGACTCTATTAGGATCTTATCTCTTGTAATAGAAAAAAATGTTGAAATAGTTTATAAAAATGCATTGTGAAAACAATTCTATTTCAATTTATTTATAAACTTGGCAAGGAAAAATTTTGTGATCTATAATGTGAATTTGTTTGCTATTATTTTTCAAGTGTAAAAACATTGAATTTGTAGTTATTCAAATTTTAATAATCCATATAATCAAAAGTGTAATTCAATTTATAATTATATTAATTGTCATTAATTTTAAATTTCTACTTGAATTTATATAAAATTTTGTTTACTATATTCTTTTAACTTCAAAATGTTCACTATATGTATCATAATCCTCAATATATAATTTGTCAAAATTATAATCACTAGTTAACCATATTATTTTGAATTAATTCTTACACATCCAATTCATTTTCATTTTCAATTCAATTTTTTATTTTATATCTAATATTATTTGAAATTTTCATGTTTTTTAATTAAATCCATGATCTAAGATTGTAAATTTTTCTTGCTATGTTAACTCAATTTACAAGATGCCTAGTCTATCTATTTTAATCTTCAATCTCAAATTTTCCAAAATGGAGGTCACCTCCAAAGAATACTAATTATCAAAAATAATTTTATGATATGCCATTAACCTATGTCATGTCTAGGGATATGTTTGGATGATTTGTGCCCTACATAGCTATTGTCCTTATCTTGTCATATTTCTTTAGGTTCTTATATTGTTAGTAGGGTCAACCTATGGAATAAAAAGATCTAAAGTAGATTATATATAAGAGGTAGTGGTTGGTGATTTGATATCATATTTAAAATTATGTACTTCTAACCCTTAAATTGGATTAGTCATATTTATCAATCTTTTTTCTCTTCTATCAATTATTATTGTGGATATGGTTATTTTACTCCTATTTCTATAATAAATTATTGTTGATCTATTATAAATATTTCATTGGTGTGAATTATGTAAGTAATTTCATTACAAGTGTTATTAGAGCATCAATTTAATAAAGATTATAAAATATAGTTTCTTAAAATAATTTAGTGATTATTTTTTGAGCTAAAGGATAAAAAGACAAATTTTTATTCAAGAAGAATTTATTTTTTTCATCAGCATAATATTGCTTTAGTTTTTTTTTTTTTTTTTAAATTTAGAAAATCATTTTTTGTACCTTTGTGAAAATTATCAGACATTGGATTCATCTTAGATAAAAAATCACATTAGTATAATCACCTAGTACACTTTTTTTTTGGGCCTAAAACCTTAGAGTTCATGCATGATGAGACAGAACACCTAAGGCCATGGGAAAGCAAAAATTGCTCCTAGAAAAAAACACTAGAAAGGAAGACATGTATTCAAAAGAATTTACTTAGGGGCCACTTCTATGTACTCCCACTTTTAAACAAATATTTATAAAAAGAAGATATATATAAGATCACTATCTATATGGATGCAAATAAAGGAACAATGACCTATTTGAAAATAAAAATGTCAAGTATTTCAACATCCTTGTTGAATAAAAACATCAATACGCTATAGAATAACACCCAATATATCCATTTAGAGTAACCAACCATAAAAATTAAAGCCCAAATATAGGTCCAACAAACATGCATCCTAAAATGAAAGTGTGAATGTTTGATGGTAAGGATATGGTCACCTAGATCAATTAAATGGAGAATCTATTTTACTTACATTAGACCCCATATTAAAAAATATGGTCATGGCATCTTTTTATTTATAATAATATCAATTAATTTAGTATATATGGATTTTTACTAAAAATAAAAAATGGTCTTACTATTACTTGGTCAAATTTCATGGGTGAGGTAAAGATACACTACTATAAGAGTGTAATAGAGAACTATTTTTGTCAGTTAGTGAATTTTCAAGAAACAAGTATCGTCAAGGATTATATTCATAAATTTTATAACTTGTTATTATGCATAGATGAAATCATATACTACAACATGAATAATTTATTCTTGGGTGGTTTCAAAGATAACACTCAACTTGATGTTTACATGCTTAATCTACTTTATGTCAAAATCCATGGTTATTGTGCATTAGATAGAATAATGGGATCTGGTCAAAAGAAATGATTTAAATAATAAAAAATAAATCAACATGTCAACACAATCATTTTCATAATATACTATATTGACTCCTCAACAAATTACAAAGAAAAGATCAAAATGTCTACGTTTCAATTGTGATAGAAAATGGTGTAAATCACATAAATGTGCTAATAGTTAATTGTTATACATTGATTGGGATAATGGGGAAGAATAATATGATGAATCATTAGGTGAATAAGAAGAGGCACCAAAATAAGAATCAAAAGAGTTCCTAATAACTATCACATGTCATGCACTTTCTAGTATCAACACTCAACAGACCCTAAAGGTCATGGGTTTCCTAAATAAGTAGAAGATGATAATTTTGGTTTCCTCAAGGAGTCTCATAATTTCATCAATAATAAGTTAGTGACATGTATGAACTATTTTATTTACCCATTTCCTCAATTTTAGGCCATGATTATTGATGGTGGCCCAATAAATTATCAAAGAAATGTTATAGTATCAAATTAGTGATGGAAGACTATAAACTAAAGTATCCTTTATTTATTATTCCCATGGGTGGATATGAAATTATTTTAGGAGTCCAATGGATCATAAATTTTGGCAAAAAGATATTAATTTCCAATAGCCATTCATGTACTTTCACTATGAAGGTAGGATATTTGAATTATGAAGATTATTAGAAAAATTTCCACAATTGATTAGTTCCCATAAGATGCATAATATTTTCCAAAAAGGGACTGAAGGATTTGTATCCATATTATTTTCCATAGAAGTTAAAACAACATAGGTGTCTACACATCTTGATCTATATAACATTATTGGTGATTACTTAAATATTTTTAGAGCAATGCCACAATGGCCATCACCATGAAGAGAACATGATCATGTCATTCAATTGCTTCCTAGGATTTAACCACCATGAAGAGAACATGATCATGTCATTCAATTGCTTCCTAGGATTTAACCACCAAAAATACAACCACATAGGTACCCATATGTATATAAGAGTGAAATTAAAAGATATTTCATGAGATTTTTGAGGTGGGTATTATCATACATAGATTTAGTGAGTATTCTTCCCTGATGGTCATGGTGTATATGAATGATGATTCTTGGAGAATGTGACTGAACTATAGAAATCTCAACAATTTCACCTTCAAATATAATTTTTTTATCCTAATAATATATGGTTTTATTGATGAGTTACATGATGTTGTTTATTTTACAAAACTAGATCTTCATTCTAGGTACCATCAAATTTAGATAAAAAATGAGGATATCCTTAAACAAATTTCATAACTCATGAAGGTCATTATGATTTTTTTTATCATGACTTTTGGTCTCACAAATGCACCATATATTTTTTTGAGTTTCATGTATGCTATTTTTAATTTTTTTTTGAGAAAACATGTGTTGGTTTTTTTTTATGACATTCTCATATAAAAAAAAATCTTGGGAAGAATATTTGCATCATGTAAAAGAGGTATTATTAATTCTAGAATAATGCCAACTTTATGAAAAACCTTCAAAATGTGTTTTTGGAGTCTAAGATATGGAGTACTTGGGTCATATTATTTCCAATGAAGGAGTAAAATTATACCCTCAGAAGATAAAAGCTATGATAGAGTGGTAGGTTTCAAAAACCCTCAAGAACCTCTAAGGCTTTTTGGGACTAACATGTTACTATCATAGATTTTTTAAGAATTATATTAGCATAGTAACACCATTCACATCCTTGTTGAAGAATTATTCTATCAACTAGAATGAAACTACCAAGGCTACCACTGGGTTTTTAAAAAAAAATTATTGTTAAATGCGATGCATCAAGATATAGCATGGATGAATTACTCATGGATGAATTACTCATGTATGAAGGAATACCCATTGAAATTGATTTTATTTTTAATAAAATGTAATAATAGGATAAAATTTATATATGAGAAAGTGAAGATGGCTATTCCTCATGTAGTTAAGTAATGGAGAACTTATATGACAGTCTAAAATATTTTTTGGAATATAGGTTTTTCATTTGAGGAACAAAAAAATGGGTAACTAAAATTTTGGGATATGCATTTGAAATAATTCATAATAAATGAAAAGAAAATTTTGTAACAAATGTACTATCTAAGAGGAATGATTTCAAAAATGCATTTCTATGTGTAATTACCATTTGGAAGGTAGATTGGTTGGAAGAGGCTAGATCTGAATGGCAAAATGATAGTGATATATAGGATATGATTCATAATATCCAACAAGGTTCAGGTGCTTGTGAAAATTTTGAGTGGAAAATAAATTCCTTATGGTATAAATATAGATTATACCTATGAAGGAATTCCTTCCTCAAGAACACTATCCTTATAGAGTTCCATGCATCTATAATTGAGTATATTTCAATATATTTGAAAATATATCATAGGATCAAGAAAGATTTATATTGGGAAAGACTCAAAAGGGATAGAGATAGAATTATGGATTAGTTAAAGGTGTGTTAATAAAACAAGGGTGAAACTATTAAGACACCATGTATTTTACAACACTTTTCCATTCCTAACTAGAGGTGGGAGGAGTTATCCATGGATTTTATTATAGGGTTTTTGAGGTCTAAAGGTAAAAATGTCATTGTGGTAATTTTAGATAGGCTCACAAAATATTCTCATTTCTATTGTTATCACAACCATTTTTAGCTAGTACAGTAGTTGTTTATTTTCTAAATATAATTTAAAAGTTATGTGGTACCCCCAAGATCATTATAATTGATCATGATAAAATATTTACTAATAATGTTTGGAATTATTTAATATATTTTTGGAGTAATCACTTAGACCATAGCTTGTCCTATCATCCTCAATCTGATGGGAAAACAAAATTAGTTAACAAATTCTTAGAAGCTTATCTTTATTGTTTTGCATCAGATAGACTAAATAGATGGGTTCATTAGTGTTTAACCATTTTTATAAATTAAATTTTAGAATGAATAATTTATTCAAGAGTGAGATAACCTATTCTTGAAATTAATCTATTTAAATAATTCATTTTATGATATTTAATTTTAGTGTTGAATTATGAAAAGAACTAAATATAGAAAGTAGAATGCCAAATAGTATTTTGATTGCACATTCACTAAAAAAAACAATAATTAGCTTGTGCAATGATGTTTAGACATATTTGAGATGTACAGGTGTGGAAATAGGCTATATAATATTTATGAAATAGTCATCATATTCTAGAAATATTATTTTTGGATACCTAGAAACTTGTTTAACCCTATGGACACTTATGTCAACACTACTATCTGAATCCTGATACAATTATCTTATACAAATTTTTTGTTGTATCAAGATGTGACCACCTATGTATTTTTAGGGTTTTTATCACCTTTTGTATGATTTATATGTGTATTCATGTAAAATTCAAAAATTGGTAACTTGAGCATGGATTGTGACACCCCACCCTTAGGTCCCTCTTCCTTTCTCTCATGACCCTCATAGGCATCTTTTCACTAATTCCTAGTCATCCATAGCCTTCCAAAAGTGATCCCAACTAAGCCAAACCAATTTTACATGACTAATCCATCCTCCTAGCTCTTATTAGCTCAAGAAAATAGCACCACACTTGGACTATAGCATTGGTACCACTCATGTCTGCTTTTGGGACTCTTATCCAAGTGCAATTTTGGCCTCAATGGTTAGTTTTTTATGGTTCCCCATCCTTCTCCTTGTCAGCCTAATGAGAGTAAATTCAACCCAAGAATAATATATCCCTATAAAATCCTATCCAAAGATCATTTATAAAGGGTTGGAAAATATCACTAAGCAAGCAAGACTACTTAAGCAATTTTCCCTATTCTCTGCATATAGCCAACCAATATACTTAAAATCTTATTTAAATCCTTACATCAGTCCCTATCCACCTAAATTACATCTAGTTTAGGATTTTTCATATTTATACACTCAATTTCACAAAGCACATCAAATGGGAGAACTTTATATGGCTTGATCTCTCTTTGGAGTATTGGTATGTAGGCAATGTGCCCACATAAGGGGTGTGGATACACATTCAATGAATATTAAACACACTAACCCTCCCCCTCTTTCTTGAAATTAGTCAAATAAAAATTGAGTATAGGGTTTGAAGATAAAATATGATTTTTAAGGATCTTTATAGACTTTTGGTTGATGAAACTTCATAGACAGGGTCACACAAACACATTGAACAAAACCCAAAAAGCTTAGATCCTTAGGACAACAATGGTAGAGGTAGAATATAACATTGGTTCCACTTTTTCCCACTTTTTACACTCTTATATAATCATAAAATAAATGTCATATCTCATTTTATGATAGTGTTATAATCTTACATAGTGAATCTCAGACCCTGTCTCAACCATATCAACCATTTTTTAGCTAAGTCTTATGTTCTCCATCTTATTAATATTTTTAGGAAGGTAAAAATTACAATCTAATTTAAAATTAGTATCTTAATTATTTCATATTTATTTATTTATTAATTTTACTACTCAGACCCTTTAACTAAATTAGAAATAAAACCCCAATATTCCCAAAATTGTTAAATCATTTAGTGAACCCTAGAAACCATAGAAACCATAGGGTAGATTTCCTACTATTTTTTCCTATTTTTAAATTTTTTTTATGTGCATAATAAAATAAAAAATTAGAATTAAATTTTAAAATTTTATATTAATTTTAAAATAATTTTCTTTCAAACCCTAGTTATCATACTAGGTCCCAATATTTACCCAGTAATTTTATAATATTTTACTAGCGTATTTAAATAAAAAATTCACTTTAAATTTCAAAATTAAATATTAATTTTAAAAAAAAAATATTTTTCAAAAAAATCTAGTTGCATCTTCTAGGTCTCTTTAAATCACAAATTTTCTAATGAATTTTTGACTTTTTACTTGCATATCTAACTCAAAAATTAACATTAAATTTTGAAATTTCATAGTAAATTTCAAAATAATCATCTTTAAAACCTTACTTCATATAATAGGTCCCATTTATTTTTGAGGTATCACCTTACAAGTTTATGAGCTTTATATCCTTTTTATGCATATTCCAGTTCTTTATTTAGATTATATCCATTTAATCTTTTCTATTACTATCAAAGTTGTTTTCCTTATGCCACCTAAATTCCTTGCATCTCTTTCTTCAAGATGAAGTGTAAGACTTAGTGTCAATCCTCTTGAATTCACCTATATACTTGCAACTCAACCATAAACTATGGATAAATAACTATTTCAATTTCTTATTATAGATTCTACACATCTAGATTACACCAATTTCAATGAGGATAATTTAGACAAAGAGAAATATTAAAATAATAATGATGATACAAACATTGATGTTCGTGATCCACCACATTAGACTCTTGATTAGCTTTCACTAATTGTTAATAATAAATTTATCCTCAACAAAGATTTGATCCTATAAAGTTTTTGAGAAAGACTCTAGGACCAAACTTGAGATCTTAATCTTATCTTACAATCTATCATGGAAATAAAAAAAGGTTAAACAAGTTGAGTCTTTCATTCCTTTTGAGAAACTAGTTATAAATGACACTATGGGGGAAACTATGTTTCAACAACCCCCTATATCAGCCCAACCTGCCTCTATGCCACTAGTTACAACTAACACATTTTTGTCTCTTGATGTGGTATCCCTTATGTATGAGATAAAATCTCTTCAATCCAAGGTGATACATCTTGAGCAAGGTGCCTCTAGACCTATACAAGCTTTGAATTCTTTTTCTCTATTACATACACCATTGGCATGTCACATTGCTTCTACAACCTTGCCACAAGGTTTCATTCAACCCAAGCTCATTGTATATGATGGAAAGGGAGATCTAGAAACACATTTGAGATCTTTTCACATAGTATGTTTGGACTATGTACCAAATGAATAGCTACTTACCAAGTTATTTTCATGAATCCTAAAGGATTATGCTTTACAATAGTTTTATAGTCTACCAAATCAGTCGATCAACACATTCAATCCTTTTGCTGACATGTTCCTAGATCATTTTAGCATCAACATTGGTGATAAGGTTTCATATACCCAAGTTTCAAAATAGAAACAAAGTTCAAATGATCATCTCACAGATTATGTTATTCGATATAAGACTATTTTGGCACAAATAACTAGCCCCATGGCTGATCAAGAGTTACAAGATATTCACACCCAAGGTAGTATCATTGAGATCTTATGCATATACTCATAACACACATGTTTAGAGAGCTTCTCCTACTACTAAATGGGTCCCTAAGATCCCTACTTCTTAGAGTTATAGGGGGACCCCACACTTGGTTTCTCCTTCAAAGATTTTAGAGCATTTACAACATATGTAGCTTTCAAATCCATAGTCTCAACATTTCCATCATGCTTCATGATCATGCATGATTCCTCTACTTGATATAGGACACCATGATAGGGAGTCTCCCATGAAACTCATTGGTTAGTCTAATTTCTTCTCAGTAATTCTTGTACATATTCTTATTATGATTGATTATACACAGCTAAAATCTCAAAAATTCAAAAAAAATATAAAATTTCAAAATACAAAAACATTAAAATATTCAAAAACATTCTAATTATATGCATCATCAATGCTTTACATCTCTACTACTATGTTAGACTTACATTTGTTGTTCTATGTTATTGTTTGTTGATTTATCTACATTACCATGTTTCACTTGATCTTCTTTGAGTGTATTCAATGACATCTAGATCCTTGATTGCTTCACTCTACCCATTGAGGGGGAATCCTACTTCTACATTCAAGACACACATCGATATACAAACCACTGGGGACATCTTCTACATGACTACACCACCCAGGTTATGTCATTCCTACATTGCACACTCTAATTATCATGTTGATGTACATTATTTACTAGATTACATAGATTACTATATCGACATCTCACTAATATATAGCACTTTTTTATTTATTAGCATATACCTAATCATGTACTAACATGTATTACATACTATCCCTCTTTCTTTGATTAGTTAGATGTGATTGTATTTATAGTTATTACATGCTTTACTTTCTTGATTAACATGATAGATTGTTTACATTCCTTGGTTCTTGTTGTATATTGTATGTGCTTTAGGAAATTTTCTAATGTCCTTTACTTCTATTCATGTGTGTGCCTTAGGACATTTACCAATGTCCTTTGCCTGTACTCTTTTATATGATTGTGGCTTCCATACCAACCTCATTTTTTTAGTTGTATGTGTATGTGGCATTTGAACATGCTTTGTATTCTTGATTTCTACTATGAGTGAAATGTGCCCATTTCCCTTATTTTCTTGGACCCTTGGCCACTCTTATATGCTTCTAGCTTCTTACTTTATACACTTGATTGCTTGTTTGCTTCTCATTATTTTCAATGCCATGATCCACATCATGCATTATCTTGCTTTCTTGGATGCCATGGTGGACATAATGCTCCATCCCTCCTTGACAACTAACAACTAAAAACTAACACTTCTAGTTCTAATTGAGTACATTACACATACTATTACATTGTTATATCTATCTAGGCATACCCCTATTGATATAACAATATCTTAATACAAACCATACTATATCTTGAGATATCTTCTCAATTATCATTGATATATCATTTATCTTTACAATATAACACATTTATAGGGATATTTCTTCTAAAGGTAGCCATTTTAGGGTCTTCATTCCTACCCTTAAAAGAGGGGGTAAAAAATAGGGGTTTTGTCACAAAGATCAGAGCTCTTAATGGTAAAAAAAGTAGCATTTATAACACCCAAAACAACAACCAAACATCAAACTAATCAAAAGAGACTAGGTAGATTTGTTCTAGGACAATAGCACTAAGATTGGACTACAACACTGGTGCCACTACTATCCATTTTTGATGCTCCTATCCAAACAATAACAAATAAAACTTTATAGAAGTAGGCCAAAAACTAGGTTTAGCTATAGTTTTGCACTTTTAGACCAGTTTAAAATCAATAGTTTTTAGTATACTTTTACTCAAAAAATCTAGATATAGGGGGTATTACGCACATCATGCTAAATCTCACTTCTAGTTTTAGATACGACAATTGGTATACCTTATAAATTAAAATCCATGTTCCAGACACTAGTGATTGGGGGCAATGTGTGTGACACATTTGTTTTCTTTTCTTTCTAAGTTCAACATTACCCAAGAATTCTCAGTAGTTATGTACCTTATTCCATTTATAGGTGGTTGTCATCATTTTAGATTGGCTTTCATATAAGTCTATGTACTATTTTTGGAGTGGATTTCATACACGCTTAATTTTTATCTTTAAGAGTGGCCTAGTAACCATCATACATTTGGCTATCAATGCCAACATTGTCAGATTATAGAGAATTAATTGGATTTAAGATCCATATCATATGATACACATTTTATACTAGTATCATTTCATAGCTTCATTTCATGGGGCAATGATGGAGCCAAAAGACTAGCTAGCCTTTGTATTCTTGAGCCACCTATTTAGAGGCATTGGAAACATAGTCTAACCATTAATTAGAACATGCATGATCACCTAGATTCACTTAGTGGGTGATGATGGAGCCAAAGGGATAAAATTTATATTCTTGAGCCACTCTTAGGGAATTGAGTACTCAACTCTTTTCATGATATTACTCTTGATACAACATCATCCAACATTACTCAACATCACTCAGCACCACAATAGGTTTTGTATTGGTTTGCATACCCAGTGAGGTGTATTCATTCCTTTATCTCTTACCTAACTTTGTATGTTCTCATTTTAGATATATCATATCTAGCAATAACTAATCTACTCTTTATTTTTATTGCAGATTCATACTTCACTATGTGCTCTCTTTATACAAACCCAACATCACACAGCTTCATGAGCTTCATTATTACAGGGATGTTTAGGTACACTTTATATTTTTCCCTTTATCATAGTATTTCACTTTTTTTCATCAATAGAATAAATGGGGGGAAAATTTAGTCATGTAAAATGCAAAAAATGGTAACTTGAGCATGGCTTGTGAAACCCCAAACTTAGGTCCCTCTTGCTTGCTCTCATGACCCTCATAGGCATTTTTTCACCTATTCCTAGTCATTTGTAGCCTTTCAGAATTGATCTCAATTGAGATAGACCCATTTTTACATGACTAATCCATCCCCTCAAGTCATTTTAGCTCAAGATAATATCACCAAACTTAGACTATAACACTATTTCCACTCCTATCTACTTTTGATGCTCCTGTCCAAGTGTAATTTTAGCCCTAATGGTTAGTTTCTTTTATTTCTCCATCCTTCTCCTTGTTGACCTAGCATGAGTACATTAAAACCATGACCAATAGATACCTATAAAATCCCATCCAAATATCATTTGGAAAAGGTTAAAACATATCACTAAGTAAGCAAGAATACAAGCAAGACTACTTAAGCAATCTTCCCTATTCTCTACATACAACCAACCAATATACTTACAAGCTTATTAAAATATTTACACCAATCCCTAGCCACCTCAATTACATATAGTTTATCATTTTTCATATTCATATAATCAATTGCATAAAGTACATCAAGTGGGAGAACAACATATGGATTGATCCCTCTTTGGAGTATTGGTATGTAGGCAATGTGCCCACACAAGGGGTGTGGATACTAGTTAAGTGAGTCTTACGCACACTAACCCCCACCTTTTTCTTAGAATTAGTCAAAGAATAATGGAGTATAGGGTTTGAAGAGAAAATTTTCTCTACAAGGAGATCAATATACTTTCAACTACCAAAACTTCATAGATAGGGTCACATAGATATAGTGAATAAATCCCAAAAAGCTCAGATCCTCAAGAAAATAGTGGCAGAAGTAGACTACAATACTGGTGCCACTTCTATCCACTTTCGACACTCTTGTCCAATCATAAAACAAAGGTCAGATCTTATTTTTTGATATTGTCCTAGTCCTTCATAGTGAATCTTAGACCCTATCTCAACCATATCAGTCAGTTTTTAGCTAAGTCTTATTTTATCCATCTTATTATTATTTTTAGAAAGGTCAAAGTTATAATCTGATTTACACAAATCATTAGCTTAATTATTGCATTTTTATTTATTGATTTTACTACTCAAACCCTTTAACTAAATTAGGAATAAAACCCAAATATTCTCAATTTTTTTAAATGAATATGCATCATGTGCATAAACTATCAATGAATTTTGTAGCTTAAACCATCATTTTTCATCATAGGATAGGTTATATTTTTAAAAAATGGGTTAGGGGGTTCAATTAAGACCCATTTAAAAATGATAACTACTTACCTAGCTAATAATATAAGGAGGTCTTAGAATTATGTAGTTCTCCATTATGTGTGGGAATTTTTATGTGCACAATGGTGAAATACATTATATGAATATGCATGTAGTGATCTAGCTTGTAACTTGACAAATATGTCTCATGGACTATATTTTGGGTGATTCAGGCCTATATTATGATTGATTCATATGATTTATATGTAAATAGGGATGAATAGGGTGGAAGAGTTTGGTTTTTCAATTTATTTATTGAGCTTCAATATGTAATTTCTTGATAATTTATAGATGTCCAAATTAATTGGCTTTAACTTGTATTTCTACTAGCTATTTTGAAATAATCCTCATATAATGGTTAGTAAAATTCCTTTTCCACCCATAGACATTGAAATTTTTAAAAATTTGAGTGTTTTTAGGGTAAGGACACTTGCATTGGATTAGGTGAAATGTCATCATTGCTAATATCCTACCCTGAATGCAACTATCAAGGATGGAGGAAAGTTGTTAAGGTTCTTATTATCACTCTAAATTTCACCCCCAAGAAGTTTTTTCAAGCCTTATTACTTAGATGATATCAATGGAAACCCCTATAGGCTATGTGTGGCCTAATCAATGAGGTAATATCTAGATATGGGTTATCTCCCTTGATGTTTCACCCAAATAACTACTAAACCTATTCAACTGATAAAGAAAAGGGAGAGAGTGAAACATGAAAGTGAAAGGGGTGATGTATAAAAATCTTGACCTTCACTTGCCTATGTACTTATGAAGTGAAGTAAGACTAATCAAAACATGCAACTCTAAATAAAGGTTCTCCTTACATTAGTATTTAAACATGGAGGTATTGGGAGATGCATGAATTAGGAGGGATAACCAAGAGGTGAACTAAATCAACACTAATGGAAAAATTCGACATTTACTTCCCTATGCCACTAGTTATAACACTTCATGTGACTTGCAAAGAGAAAACCTACTGTTAAAAAGGTAAGGCTGAGAGGAAAAAAGAGAGGGAGTTAGAAAAATACCACTATTAATCATGCATAATCACAAGTATACATTAAAAATCAAGCTTGAGTAAAGCTAAATCTAGCTTATTATTCATCTCAAAATTCAAGAACAAGTTCTAACTTGAGCATGGCTTTACCATACTTAGATTGAGGATGCATACAATGTCATTCAAGGATTCATTTATATGAGAAATAAGGAGAGTGAGAGAGAGAGAGAGAGGTAAGACATGTAAAAGGTTCATCAATTGTCATTAATAATCAAACCAGTTACAAAATAGAAAAAAAACTTGCCACCAAGTCTGCAAAGAATGTGTTGTCTACTTGTTCTCAACACTCTAGGTTAGGGGTTGATGTAATTTTAATTAGTTAATGTCATAGGTAATCATCATAATTGGTTAGATAATTCTTGAATCTAACTCCCTCTTGATGGAGTTACAAATCCACTTCTTTGAAGGGTAGTTAGAAGTTGTTTATTTAAAATTTGGCCTACTTGAAAACCTTCTACACCAACCTTGACTCTTAAAATGCTTCTCCACCTTGTGAGAGTTAAAATTAAACCTATGACCTCTTCTCATACTTATCCTTGTCCTTATACCCATGAAATTTATTGTCAAAAATTGTTTGGTTCAAAATAAGGCAATTAAGGCAAACCTATGACTCATGTAAGGTTCAATTCCTTGCTTGTATATTGCCATCATTGGTTGTCACTCTATGTAATTACTTTAAGAGGTCATAGAACTCTTGTCTTAAACATTGTAGGTCACCATGCAATTATGAGTTCACAACTTGTTTGAAAATAATATAACAATATGAGTTTATACCATATAAGCTTCAAATAGCCTTGAGGTATACAAAGGATATTTTTTCTATGTTTCATGATCTACAAAAATCTCCATAGGTGATATAAGATGCTTACAAAGATGTTCTAAATATGTTTTCATCCTTGATAACCTTATCACCATAGTAAACTACTTGTACATAAAATATTTTGAAAACTATTTGACACCATTAAAATAGTACTATATATGACATGAGGAGGATTTTGAGGATGTCATCAGATGCATATAAGAGTTTAATAATGTTTTTAATTCCTTTGAGGGAATTGAGAAGGTCTTCCCACTCATACTCTTTTTGCAGGTAAGGGACAGTCCTCATCGAGGCTTATTATATGACTTAAAATATCATAAAAATGTTATGATAACCATTGAATATCCAATTTAAGATCATAATATCTCTGTCCAGGCCTAAAATCCCTATTCCACTGATCAAGAAACTCTTATACAACCCATATCCATGAAAATAGGCTTGCAACTAGCTTTTTAGGCCAATTCTTATACCTTTGTTCCTCACATGTGCCAAATAATTGTTCTAACAGGTGATCATGAGGTTATCATAGATCACAAATATTATTTCATAGTAAAACATGTGTGTTAAAACCCATTATAATGATGTTCTCAATCATCAGGCTCTCTTAAGTATTTTAGGAGGGTTTAAAGTATCTTAACTTGTTAAGGATTGTTCAAAAAGAACATATCCTCTCTCATCTACAAAATACCATAAATTGGAATGGAATAGGGTCTAATAATACCTACCAATAATATTTTTTCCCTTGAACTTAATCCTCTAAGTACACAAATAAACACTAGGCCTTTTTGAGCTTGTAAACTATAGGTGGAGGTCGAGAAGAGAGTTTTAGGCCTAGTTTTATCCAAAATGTATTTCATTAATTAAAATTGACTCTTATAGGTTTGAAACAACATATACCATCTCCATAGATGTTTTTATTTATTCACTAAGGATTTATCATGATTTAGGAGTGACTCTCATGACTGTAGGGTTTAAGAAGAGGTTTAGGCCTCTTAGCCTTCTTGCATATTTCCTGCATTTTCTCACTTTTGAGACTTGAGAATTTAATTGTGACACCATTTTAACTTGATACACATGTTTCATGGCCATTCATACATTCCTTATATAATTCAAGTTATCCTTGGTAACTCAAATGATCTCTATCATGTTCTTCATAATCACAGTAGCCAAGTTTATAGAGAGAGTTGTAGGTGATCATTTATGTTTATTGGGTCCTCATATAGGCTTGAGAGTACTATAGGGGATTTTAAAGGTTAGTTTTATTATTATATCTCAACACTACCACTCCTTATTCTTGTATAGGCTTGTTACCTACCTACTTACACTTGAATCCCTATGAGAAAACCAAAATCAATGGTGTTAATGGATTACCATCTACAACTTTCTAATAAATACAAATAAATAAGGTCTTTTAAACTTATAGTATGAACTTAAAATGTTCCATACACATAATTTTAGGTGTGTCTAACCTTATATCATATGGATCACTCTTCAAAACTTCCAGCTTAGACTAAACTTGTACTTCATACTTACACTTGCAATCTTGATAGTCTAGTTGAGCATGCATGTTTGCCTAGTTTCATGGAAACTCTAACCTTGTTGGTGTCTTTAGAATTATAAGGAAATTTTAGAAAGCAAGATACACTATGAAAATATTTATTTAAATATTTCTTATGCATGAAAATACTTCATAACTTGTCATTGCAGGTATGCTCCATTGGTATTTGCCTCAAAATTGGTACTATGAAGGTTATTATAGGTATATATAACACTTTTCAATCATAAAAATTCACCCAAAAATTTCATAACTATTGTAAAAGAGATAAAATTGACCTATTGGGATTTGTAGGCAGTTTAGGAGCACTAATCTTATTAACAATGATTCATAGAGCTATACTTCTTAATCTTAAAACCAAATAAGGATGGTAAACATCAAATAAGATCATTTTCCCTAGATCTCTACTCTATGAAAAAAGATTATGAAATTGTCTCTTATTTTCCTACCAAGGACCTAATGGAATACTTAAAAGGTTTTATGTCTTTTCTATACATGAAACTTCTTTTTCTATAGGGTTTGAGATTGGGGAAGTAGGAGGAAGCCTTGATGAGGATTATGAGACCATATCCAACTTTTCACCCTTGAAATGAGGTCTCTATAGGGCCTTATTCTTCAAGACATTTTCATGTTTTCCAAAAATACTTGTTGTAGCTACTCAACCACGTGATAATGAAGTCTATCTTGACTTGTATAGTGGTGGAGTAACGTAAAAATAACATCTTCACCTTATTTTCCCTATCCATTTTTTATTATTCCTTGTTTATATGTTTAAAATGATAAGTGAGGTAGTTTAAATAATGATTTAAAATTGGAAAAGAGGTTTTATGACACATTGACCAAGATGTATAAGTAAGAGAGGTACAATTTGCTATTCAAAAAATGTCAAATGAATTGAAAGACCGTTTACACTTATAGACATAATGTTAGACCCTCCTGTTTGATCCTTCTTCAAGGAGTTACATTATGACATTATAAAAATATATTAAACAAAATAAAATAAACCTTAACCTTTCCAAAATTACTTTAATCTCTCCAAAATATTGAAAATGCAATGTTGAAATCTCACTAGTTCTGCTTCTTAGTCCACTTGTTCACTATATAACCCCATGCTAGATTAGATGATCATCATGTCTTGTTTCCATCATGAATCAAACATTATTTAACTTTTGAAAACTAACCTTAACATTTCCAAATTTACCTTAATCTCTTCAAAACTTCATTACAAAATACCCTTCAAAAGATTAAGGCACAAGTTTGTCTTGTTGTATGTGTTCCTTGTTTTGTTGCATGTGTTTTGTTTTTATTGGTATGTTAGGAAGGTACTTTAAGTTTTAGTTTATCTCAAAGGATAATATAATGTTAATTTTAAATTTGGGTCTTTTTGAGAAGCATTTTTAGGTGACATTAGAGCCTAATGGATGAAATATAGATACTAATCTAGAAGTATAACACAAATGCAATCCTAAGAGGTCTCTAAAAATGTTAGCTAAATTGGCCACCATAAGTCATTGCATTTCAAAATTTTGTATCTAAGATTATTTAACTTTTTTGATAACCTTTTGAAGGATATTATCTTGGTCATAACTTGCCTTATAATAGTGAAGTGTGGTGTTGTTCCTAGTGGTTTTCAAGGTCTCTTAGGGTGATTGTCAAGGTCTCTTAGGGTGGTAATTCCAAGAGGGTGAGTTAAAATACCTAGATCTATCACCAATATATTTAATATGATAATTCATGAAGTGTTTTAGTATAAATTATGATAAATTTGGAAAAATTAAGGTAATTGTCTATTTGGATTAAGCTTATCTAAGTCATTCTATCTCAAATCTTAACATGTTCTAAATTAGTCCAAGGGTCAAAAGGATATTTTAAATAATTTTTAATTAAATTACTATCATATTGTGCATCATGCTATTTGTACACATAACCAAAAGGTTTGAAAGGTCCATTTTTAAGATATGATCATTTGAAACCTTCTCTTTGTTTATTGCTCAAAATTTAGATACGACGTAATGGCAATTTTAAAAGTAAAAAGGAGAGATTTTACATTAATATCTCATCATAAATGTTAGGAATAATTCCATTTATAGTTTGGTATATAAGGTATGGAAGGGAACTTATTCAAATCAGCAAGATCCTTGTATAAGAAGGCATTTTGATGAAATTCTACAAGGTTTTATGAGTGATTAGAGTTGCTTCATCCAATTAAGTCATGGTGTAGGGTGATAGAGACTCAATAAAACCTAATAAACCTATCCTAAGCTCCAAACCATGATAAAAAATAAACTACATTTCCTAAATGAAAAAGAACCCACTTAACCCCTCTATTGGGTTTGTAGGTCTGCTACACAAGATTGATAAGGTTAACAATTTGGTATTAGTAGATAGAGGAAAGAGAATTTTAAGGATAATTATCTTAGGAGAATAAAGGTACCCTAATTAACTTCAAATTCATAAAAATATTTAAGAGATATAGGCCCTAATATTTATGATACTTCCTTAACAAGATAAGGTGTCTAAAACCATCTCAAATCCCTAAAAGCTTGGGTTTAATAGTTTCAGGGAATTTATAAACTTTTTGGTGAAAATGAAAGGTCATGTGAGAAATTAAAATTTCCTAATATTCATCTCACATTATCTCTCATTACCCATTTAAAATGTGTAGGTAATAAAAGAGAAAAACCTCCACATTAGATAAGTTGTAGGCCTATGCAAAAGGTTACACACAGGGTTCTTAGTAGGTTTTGGATTATTTCTCACCCAAAGTGGACCTAAATAAACTAAATATGAATCTCATATATTTTCAAGGTAACATAGACATAATTTTAGGTATAATACTTAATCCAAGTCACAAGTGGAGAGATAAAGTTTTTGTCAACATGAAGTATGCAATTGCAAAGGGTAGGTTTTGAGTTTCTACCAGAGGAAAAACTCATAAAAAGATCATTGGTAGGTTTAAATGAATTTAAATACCTTTAAAATTATCTATAGGGTCAATAATAATATTAAAAATTCCTTCCAAAGTCTCAAACTTTAGACATGCTCACCCCATATGGTGTATTCCATAGTTGCAAGTCTAAAAATGGGGTTTTCGATGACTTACAAGGTACCATGAGAATTTCATGAGGTGAATGATATGTTTAATTATATTAAATTTTTTATTATATAATAATCAAGCTCATTTAGAGTTCATAATGCCAAAATGTACCTATAGTTCTCTTTAGACACCTTACAAGTGGACTATACAATGTCAAGAACATGATTATGATAGGTTCACATGAGTCTAAAAGGTAGATTAAGCCTATAAAAGGCATGAAGGGAGTAATGAAACATTGGGATACATTTTATAATATTTTTACAAGAAATCAAATGGGATCAAAGATGGAAAAATAGAGTAAAAGAGTTAAGAAGCCTGAAGAGGCCTAAAACCCTACAAGCAAGGAAATTACCCTTAAGGTAAAATGAAGCCTCATTATACATGGAAAAAGGATATGAAAGCATGGTGGAAGTTTTTAAAAAAATTTTATAGGTAATTTTAATCAATGAAATGTATTTTAAAGACTTTTATGCCTAAAACCTTCTTCTTGACCTCCATCGATAGTTTACAAAGCTCAAGAAGGCCTAGTTTTGTTTGTGTACTCATAGGAGTAATTGCATAGGTCCAAATGAATTTTGTAGATGTTAATAAGGTTCCCATAATCCAATATTATATAATTAATCAAGTATTTTAGTATATATTCTTTATGAACAATCTTTAGAAAAGTTAAGACACTCTAAACACCCTCTTAAAACCCTTAAGAGGGCTTGATTAATGAGAACCATAATTCCAAGGGGATATAATGCACTAATTTTCCCTTGAATACATCTAAAAGACACATATACACTATAGGGTCACACTTTGAATCAAAAACCTTGTCATGTGTGGAGGAAAAAAGGTATAGAAAATGGCTTAAAAATCTTATTATATGCTTGTTTTTAGGGTTTTGAGTGTGTACAAGTCTCCAAACAAGTTGAGAAGGCTTTGTAAGCATGAGAAGAGGTCTAATGATCTATTAAAAATTCATCCAAAGACTCTCATGGTGATTATATATGTATTGAAGTAATAATTATACCTAATAAAGACTTCCATTTTAATTTCATATTGAAGATGAGATGTTAGACCGATTTGAGGTCATTGAGGGCAGTTTCAAGAAGATAATGGTGAGTCATAGAAGGTAATGATGCATATAAAGACAAATTTCATGAAGAATCATAGTTTTAGGTGTTGATTAATGGAATTAAATCAAATAATATTTATAATAAAGTTAAGAACCTATAATTTTAGAGTTATAACTTCTCAAGCATGAGCTAAAATATCATAAAGGGTAATGGGAATTGGATGCAATCTAAGACAAGAGGACTATGTAACAAAGAGGTCAAAAGACATGAAGAAACATGGATATGTCAATGATGCAAGAATAAGGTTATGTGTCAAGGTTTAACTTGTAAATTAACTTTAATAATCATCTAACCAGCTATGATGACCTCTTATGTTATCCACCAAGAAGAACTACATCAACACTTGGCCTAGAGTGTTGAGAACAAGAGGGCAAAACATTCTTTGAAGACTTGGTTGATAATTGTTTTCTATTTTAATAACTGATTTGATGATGAATGAAAATTTATGGACATCTCCACATCTTATTCTCTCTCTCTCTCTCTCTCTCTCTCTCTCTCTCTCTCTCTCTCTCTCTCTCCTCTCTCTCTCTCTCTCTCTCTCTCTCCTCTCTCTCTCTCTCTCTCTCTCTCCTCTCTCTCTCTCTCTCTCTCTCTCTCTCTCTCTCTCTCTCTCTCTCTCTCTCCTTCTCTCTCTCTCTCATCTCTCTCTCTCCTTCATTCTTCTATAAATTTGGTCTTGAATATAATTGTAAGGGATCCTCAATCTGAGTATGGTGAAGCCCTTCTCAAGTTAAAACTTGTTCTTGCCTTTTGAGATGAATAATAAGATGGTTTTAGACTTAATAAAGATTTATTTTAGTGTATTCTTGTGATTGTGCATTATTTAAATTGGTAGTGTCCTAACTTCCTCTCTTTTTTCCTCTCACCCTTACCTTTTTTCAATTAGGTTAACTCTTTGTAGGTCAGATGAAGTGTTATAGCTATTTGTGTAGGGAATTAGATGTGGAGATATGGCATTAGTTTTGATTTAGTTCACCTCTTGGTTGTCCCTCCTAATTCATGCATCTCCCAAGACCTCCATGTTGAATTACTAATGTAAGGAAAACCTCAATTTCAAGTTGTGTGGTTTGATTAGTCTTGCTTCACTTCACAAGTACATAGGCAAGTGGAGAATAGGATTTTGGTGCATCACCCATTTTATTTTCATGTTTCTCTTTGTCCCTTTTCATTGCAAGTTGAGTAGTTTAGTAGTAGTTTGGGTGAAGCATCAAGGGAGACATCCTTGTCTGGAGGTTCTCTCTAGTCATAGATCACCCACAAACTTAAAAATATCCCATTATTATCATCAAGTATGAAGTATTGAACAACATTCTTAGGGGTTAAATCTAGAGTTATAATAGTTATGACATGCTGAATGGGATAAAGTTTCAACAAGGTTTTCCATGATTAATGTTGGTATTTAAAAATTTATATCTGTAATAGCCTCATTCATGTAGCATCTAATGACTCTAATAAGTTTTTATCTCTTGGTTGTAGAATAATAAGAAAATTTCAAGCCAAAGGTATTAATTTGGAATTTTTTGAATTACCCCCATTTTAAGTCAAAATAAAGAGATTCCTCCATTCTACCCCTTATACCAAATTCCATAGAATGTAGTTCCATTTCCACTATAGTCTAATTCCTCTTAAATATAGCATGGGTAGTCCTAAAATACTACATTTCATTGCATTTAATGGTGAAATCCATTTTTTTTTCATAATATGATGATATACCTATGTAAGACCTTAAAAGTGTCCCCCCTACTTTAGTGGAGAAAACACCATTACCCTTATTGAGCACATTAGAGACATAGCCAATTTATACAATATCCACCATATTAATAATGAGAATGTGCCCATTAGATTTTTATAAATTTCATTTAAGGGAAAATATCTAGATTGGTATAGGACCTTGGCTCATAATTCTATTGATTACGGGACCAATTAGGAGAGAAATTGTGTAAGAGATTTGAGGATAAGAGTGATCACTTGTCATTGGATAAGCAATTAACCACCATCAAGAGAGCTCCATAATATTTTATGAAAGATTTAAACTCTAGGTTTCAAAAAACATGGGATAATATTTCACCTATTGTGAGGCCTACTACAAACTATGCCTTCCTTTATTATTTCAAGGCCTTAAATAGTTATATAACTATCATGATATAGTCTATAAGAGGGGATAGCTTACCTAATGATTATAATGTTTCCATTAGGGTTGATAATAGCCTCATCCAAGCTAAAAAAATTTCCCCAAGAGAACCCATGTAATTATTCCCTGATATATAACCCCCAATACCAACTATTGATCCTTATCCCACACTAACTAGTCATGGGATAGTTGCTCCTATCCAATAAGATAAATCAAATGATTTGTATAGACTATTACTCAATAATTTTGTAAATAAGGTTGAGAATTTAAATAGGTAGTAAAATTATCCTCATATATCTTATCAAGGTCCCTACCAGCCTCATTAGTCCTATTAGTCTAGCAGACCACCTTTTCAAGCCAACTTTCAAGGACAAGGGTAGATTACTCATGCTACAATATATAATAGTCATAATTCAAATGATACCTTCAAATATAGATATATAATACCTATTCAAAATAACCTTGTACAAGAGTATGATTGGTATCATCAATGGGTTCAAATTCATGATTAGTCTACTAATCAAAATGAGGTGTTCAATCAAGCTTTTATGACACAAAAATAGAACAATGCCCCTCCTGACATAAGATGAAGTTCTAAATCAAGGAGGGATAATGGGGAGTAGGCTCAATAAAAATTCATATTGGTGAATTGGAAAGAATAATAATGGTGTGTATTTAATCAAAAAGGGAGCATAATCAAGGTTGCAACTTCTATAACAATTAATACACTGTCTAAGAGGAGAGTAGTTTAAGATGCTCAAGTGGTAGGTAAAAGTATAGTCATGAATCCTTATATGTCTCAAGGGGTAAAGGAATCAAATGTAGTCTCTAAAGATTAAGAGACTAAAAAAATTTAGAATATAAGAAGTGCCTTCATACCTCAGACCATACAATCTCAAAGTAATGTTTTAGCTATTAGGGAAAAGCCAAGGGCTAGTGGATTTCCATCAACATTATGGACCAAATGAAGAAGTTTCATGTGAGCATACCTATGTGTGACACATTATATATTCCTATAAAAATAAACATACTTCAAGAAGAGCTATCTAAAACCATCCTATCATCACGACCAATAAGGGGAAACAATTTAGTCTTCATAAATGCATCTAAGTCTAATTAGGGGAAACCAATCAAAGTAGACAAACCTCATCCTTGTTACCTTTCAATGATTATTTGAGATTTATTAGTTCATAATTTCATGATAGATAGTGGGGAAAGAAAATATATGATGTCTAAATAGATAGATGATAAGTTAGGCCTAAAGTATGAGCTTAATACCAATGAGTGTTTTGAAACTAGATAGTTCAACTACCAAGACTATGGGTGTGATCAAAGGTCTAAGTATTACACTTCATGATTTTCCTAACTTTTATATTGACCAAGATATTGTTTTTGTGGACCTACCACCCTACTTTTATATATGATTTTCTAGAGACTTCACCTCCAAAACTGGGGGTATTTGTCATCTAATTAGTCCTATATGGTATTTAAGACTAGATATGGTGCCTAAGTCATAATCAATTTTGAACCTATCTTTAGGTTTCATCTTGAACCCTACATGCCAAATATCTCAAATGTGAATTTAACTATCATTGATGAAGGAGATCATCCCACTGATCAAGAACTGGTTGTGCCTTTTGAAGGCATATTATACATCTTTCTTGATTACTGGGGGACTAGAAATCATGAATATGATCCTTATAAAGATATTGAAGAAGTTGGTCTAGGTGTATGCTATTTTTGTGAAGAAGTGCAGTCATACCAGATATTTCAAATCCAAGTGAAGAGGATGAGGACATAGCAACATTATTTGAGGCATCAACAAAACAAGATAAATATTTTCATGAAGAATCAATGGTTAATAGTGGACCCCAAGAGGTTCAAGGTGGGGATCAAGGAAATCAAGATGACATGTGGCAAAAATACCTTACTAGTTTAAAGAATTTGAGGTTATTAACAAGTCACCACTCCCCCCAGGAGAATTATGAAGATGATACCAAAGTTACTACCCTCCTTTGTGAACAAAATGGAAGCATGCCAAAAGTAATCATGAGTGAACAAGAGTAACAATTGGATGGATTACTAATTATAACTATTCAAATTAGTCAAGGTATGAGTAGTCTAAGTTATGACATAGTTTTGATTTTGAATCATCTTCTAAAGTTTGAAGAAGATAACCTAGTCATCAAGTAAGAGGACTACCAAGATCTAAAGTTTGGTGAACCATGTATTCATAAGTAGTTGTCAAAATTCAATATGATGATATTTCATGAGTAGTCTAAGAGTGAAGAAGGCTATTAAGTTGCCAAAGTAGAAGAATATGAAAAATAAGCTATATCAAGTGACAAGTTTTTAGAACTTGGTAGGTTACATGATCACTCTCAGCTACATTTTTTCATTTAGTCCTTCCAATCATATTATGAATTGCCCTCATGGAGTAATGAGAATCTTAGGGGATTTTATTTAAGTCTAGGAGGGATGATGTTATTTTGAGCTTGTATATAATAGGATAAGTATTTTAATTTCTCCAAGTGATTCTTTCACATTGTTTATGTAGTTGTTTGTTGTCTTGTCTTTCCTCTAAGTGACTTATAGTGTAGTGTGTTATCTTGTTATATTTGTTGTGTGTTGTTTTTTAGTTGGTTATGTGTTATGAAGGTGTTATCAATTTTTTTAATATTTTTTTGGAACTTATAAGTAGTTATCAAGGTCCAATAAAAGTTTTTTTAGAGTTGAGGTGACCTCATATCCCAATGGCTTGATAAGTAAACTATTCCAATTGATTAATAGTTTAACCAACCCCTATGAATCACCAAAAATGTTGATAATTTTGCCTCCTAGGATAAATGTCAACCACTATAATCCAAAATTTTACCATTGCATTAGTGTCCCTATCATTTCAAGGCCTAAATGAGGTGTTATAAAGTTGATGGGGTATATAACATGTTTCTTGTCAAGTTAGTCACGTTCCTTAATATTTTGAAGGGTCTTTTGTAATGCAGTTTTGGTGAGATTAAGGTAACTTTAGAAATGTTAAGGTTAGTTTACAAAATTTAAAGAATGCTTGATCTATGATGGAGATAAGAGGTGATGATGATATAAGCTATCATGGGGTTCTATAGTGAGAAAGTGGACCAAGAAGAAGAACTAGTGAGATTACAACATTGGATTTTCAAGCTTTTAGAGAGATTAAGGTATTATTGGAAAAGTTAAGGTTTGTTTTATTTTTTTCAATAGCTTGTTGCAATGTCATAATGTAACTCCTCAAAGAAATAAAATACATGAGGGTCTAATAATATGTCTAGAAGTGGAAAAGGGTCTTTTAAGTCATTATAATTTTGTTGAATATCATATTTTACCTCTCTTGCTTGTACATATTGGTCAAGGTGTCATAAAGCCTTTTTTCCAACATTAACTCACTCTTGAAACTACCTCACTTATCATTTATAATGTACAAAAAGTCATAATGAATAATGGATAGGTAAAATAAGGTGAATATTCTCTTGGTATATTAATACACCACTGTACAAGTCAAGATAGACTCCATTAAAACCTAGGTGAGTAGCTAAAATAAGTCATTTTTGAAAACCTACAAGTTTCTTAAAGAAGGGGCATATAGAGACCTCATTAGAAGGGTGACAAGTTGGATATGGTCTAATAATACTATAAAATTATACCTACATATTATTAAATCTCAAACCCTACTAAAAATGAAGTTTTAGGTACAAAAATGATAGAAAACCTTTCAAGTCTTCCATCGGATCTTGACAGGCAAATAAGAGCCAGTTTCATAAGCTTGTTTCATATAGGGGAGAGAGAAGCAAGGAATATTATATTTGGGATGTTTACCACCCATATGAAATTAAAAATAATGTGATTGGTTTTAATATTAAGAAGTAGAGCTTTATGATTCATTGGTTAACAAGATTAGTACTCTTAATTGCCTACAAACCCTAATAGTTTAATTTTCTCTCTTTGCTAGTAGTTATGAGATTTGTGTGTGTATGTTGGTGATTAAAAATATTTATATATACCTATAAAAAACCTCCATAATACTAATTTATAGGTGAATACACATGGATAAAACTTGAAATGATAAGGGGGAGCCATGATTGATTGTATTTATGAGTTACATATAGGTTTTGGTAAGTTATAAAGTGTTTTCATGCATAATGATGATTGAAATAAAGATGTTCATAGTTTAAATATCTTCATAAAATTAAATTAAAATATTACATGATACAAATAGGGCCAAAGTTACCATGAAACTAGGTAAACATGCATGCTCAGCTAGACTATCTAGACTGCAGGAGTAAGTATGGAGTACAAGTTTAGTATGAGCTTGAAGTTTTAAAGAGTGATACATATGAGATAATGTTGGAGATACCTAAAATTAGGTTTATGGAACATTTAATGGAATAATACAAGTTTAAAATACCTTCCTTAATCATATTTGGTAGAAATTTGAAGATGGTAGTCCATTAACACCATTGGTTTGGGTTCTCTCACATGGTTTTAAGTGTAAGTAGGTAGTTAACAAGCCTATATAAGAGGTAGTAATGGAAGTGTTGATATATAACAAGAAAAACAACCTTAAAAATACCATACAATAATCTCAAGCATATATGAGGACCCTAAAACTTAAATTATCACCTATAGTTCTCTTTACAAGCTTGGCTAGTATGATTGTGAAGAACATGATAAAGATCATTTGAGATACCAAGGCTTATGTTACTTGTCCAAGGAATGTATGAAGGACCATGAAACATGTGTATCAGGTATAAATGGTGTCATAAGTGAATTTTCATGTCTCATAGGTGATAAAATGTAGGAAAGATGTAAGAAGGCTAAGAGGCCTAAACTTCTTTTTAAACCTTACAGTCAGGAGAGTCACTCCTGAGGAATGATAAAGCCTTAATGCACAAATAAAATCATCCATAGATAGGGTATATGTTTTTTCAAACCTATAATAGTCAATTTTAATCAATGAAATGTAGTTTAGAGAAAATTATGCCTAAAACCCTCTTCTCAACCTCCACCCACAGTTTGTAAGCTTAAAAAGTCCTAGTTTTTGCTTGTATACTTATAAGAGTGAGTTAATGGGAAAAAATGGTATTATGAGGTATTATTAGACCCTATGATATTACACTTTGGGGAATTTGGCATAAGAGAGATGATATATTCTTTATGAATAATCCTTAATAAGTTAAGATACTTAAAATGCTTAAGAGATCTTGATGACTGAGAACATCATTATAAGGTGATAAAATACACATATTTAACCATGAAATAATCTCTTTGATCTATTATAACCTCATGATAAATTTTTTTAATAATTATTTGGCATGTGTGGGGAATAAAGGTACATGAATTGGCCTAAAAATTTAGTTGCAGGCTTATTTTCATGGCTATAGGTGTATAAGAGTTTCTTGATCAATGGAAGAGGTTTTCTAGGCCTAGATAAAGATATTAATATTTTTAATGTTCTATGAAAGTGGTTATCATAACATTTTTACAAGATTTTAAGTCACAAAATAGGCCTGGATGAGGATTATCCCTCACCTGTAGAAAGAGTATGAGTGGGAATACCTTCTCAAGTCCATAAAAGGCATTAGAAACTTCATAAAAATCTTGTATACATTTTATGGCATCCTCAAAATCCTCCTTAGGTCATATATAAGTCTATTCTAATGGTTGAAAATAGTTTTGAATAGATTTTATGTACAAGCAGTTTGTTATGGTGATAAGGCTATCAAGGATGAAATAATCCTTAGAACATATTTTTAAGCATATAATATCACCTATGGAAGGTTTTTTAGATCATGAAACATAGACAAAACTCCTTCTTATCCCTCAAGGATATTTGAAGATTCTATGGTATGAATGCCTATTGCTATCTTCTTATCAAACAAGTTATGAAGACTCAATTGTAATGTGACCTATAATGTTTATACAAGAGTTACATGACCTCCTAAAATAATTACATAGAGTGACATGCTATGATGATAGTATATAAGCAAGGAATTTAACCTTACATGAGTAGTAGGTCTGCCCTCATTGCCTTATTTTAAACCAAATAATTTTTGATAATGAATTGTAAGGGTCTAAGGATAAGGATCAAAATTAAAATAGGTCTAAGGTTCAATTTTAACTCTCACAAGGTAGAGAAGCATTGCAAGAGTTAGGGTTGGCATATAAGGTTTCCAAGTAGGCCAAGTGTCAATGAAACAACTTGTAACAACCTTCAATAAAGTGGATGTGTAACTCCAATGCAAGGGAGTTAACTTCAAGAAGAATATAACTAGTTATGATGACCTCCTATATTATCCACCAAGAATAACTACATCAACACCTATCCTAGAGTGTTGAGAACAAGAAGAGAGCACATTATTTGTAGACTTGGTTGTAAGTTTTATCTATTTTGTAACTAATTTAATGATGAATGAAAGTTGATGAACCTTATCCATGTCTTATATCTCTCTCTCTCTCTCTCTCTCTCTCTCTCTCTCTCTCTCTCTCTCTCTCTCTCTCTCTCTCTCTCTCTCATCTCTCTCTCTCTCTCTCTCTCTCTCTCTCTCTCTCTCTCTCTCTCTCATATAAATTTGGCCTTGAATTGCATTTTATGTATCCTCAATATGATTATGGTGAATCCTTTCTCAAGTTATCACTTGTTCTTTCCTTTTGAGATGAATAATAATATGGTTTTAGCCTTATTCAAGCTTAAATTAGTGTATTCTTGTGATTGTTCATGATTGATAGTGGTAGTGTCCTAATTCCTTCTCTTTTATCTTCTTACCCTTACCCTTTTATAAGTAGGTTGACACTTTGTAGGTCACATGAACTATTATAACTAGTTGTGTAGGGAATTAGATTTCGAAATCTACCATTAATGTTGCTTCAGTTCAAATCTTGGTTATCCTTCCTAATTCATGCATCTCCCAAGACCTCCATGTTGAATTATGATTTAAATTTTTTGGGAACAATGGAGTTTTATTCCTATTTTAGTTAAGGGTCTAGATTAATAAATCATTATAGAATATAAAAATAATTATAGTCCTAATTTGTGCACTTTAAAAAAAAATATTTTTCACCTTTTTAAAAATATCAATAAATAGGAAGAAATATAGCTTAGATGGAAAATAGATTGAGACAATTGATATATAGGTTGAAAATGGCTGTATAAGACTAAGGTGTTGTAAACTTGAATCTAAATTTCATTTGGAAAAAGGATAGGAGCACTGAAAAGTGGATGTTTTGGTTTATGATGTTATTTTTCATTCCAATAATTGTTATCCAAACTAATCATAGAGACCTAAAAATTTCTAGGTAGTTGCATTGTGCCTATGTGAGCGTGCTTGTGAAAAATTGAGTACTAATTGTTGATATAAATCACTGTGGATCTAATTTTATCTTCAAACCCTAACCCTCCATCATGATTGATAAAAAAAAATTTGATTCACTTGAGAAAGAGGGGGGGTTAGTGTGTAAGATGTAATGAACATGCAATCCACACCCCTTGTGTGGGCACGGTACCTACATACTATGAATTTGAAGAGGTATCAAACCATATGTAGTTCTACCACCTAATGTGCTTTATACATTAGTGTGATGTGGATACAAATACCAATTTGATAGTATTTGAGGTGGCTAGGGATTGGTATGAGAATTTGAGTATGTTTGCGACTCTGTTGGGTGACTCTGTGTAAAAACTAGGGAAGTTTGCCTTAGTGATTTATTTATATTCTTGCTTGCTTTGTAAGTTTGGTCACCTCCTTTATAAATGATCTTTGAATGGGATTTTATATGGAACAATTGGTCATGGGTTAGATGTATTCATGTTAGGTTGACCTAATTAGGGATAAGGACTGGATGAAAATGACTGTTGGCACTCAAAGTACAAAAGGACAAGATCGCTAAAAATGGGATACTTTGGTGCTTAATGATATATTCCAAATGGGGTGCTCTTATCCTATAGGCTCAATACTTTGGGGAATAGGATTGACACATAGAATACTACTTGGCTGAGGTAGAATCAAGGTTTAGAAGGGTTTGGATGATTGGTAATGAGAAAAAAGGTTTTTGGAAGGGTTGTAAGAGCATTAAAAAAAGGACCTATGGATGGGGTATCACAAGCCACACTTAAATTACCAATTTGGACATTTTATATGACTACATTTTCCCCCTTTATTTTAGTGATGTAGCAAAGTAAAATAATAGGATAAAGGAAAAATAGAAAGCATACATGAACTTACCTACAAGGGTGAAGCCCATGAAGATATGTGATGTTGAGTGTGCATAGAGAGAGAACAATGTGAAGTGTAAATATAAAATAGAAAATAAGAAGTATATTAGTTCTTACTAGACACACTATGTCTAAAATAATAACATATAAAGATTGGGTAAAAGAGAGAGGAAGAGAAAGGAACAAATACACCTAATTGGGTACATGAACCAATAAAAAACCTATTGTGATGTTGAGTGATACTGAGTGATGTTGGGTATGTGTTATACCAAGAGTAATATCATGAATAGAGCTACGTGCTTAATTCCTTGAGGGTGGCTCAAGAATACAAAGGTTGTCCCTTTAGATCCATCATCATCCACTATGTATTAAAGTTATGTGATCATGTATGTGTTATTTTATGTTTGGATTGAGTGTACAGTACTTATGAGTAGGTGGATCAAGAATACAAAGGCTAGTTAGTCTTTTGGCTCCATTTTTCCGACTAAGTGTGAACTATGAACTGATATCTGTATAAATGTGTGTCATATGAGATGGCTTATGAATCCCATGATTGATCTAAAATTTGATAATGTGGTGTGGATAGCCAAATGTATACTAAGAACTAGGACAATCTTGGCCACTCTGAAAGGTGGATATTAGGCTTGTATGAAAGCCACTATGAAACTAAGAACTAGGCTTATATGAAATGCACTTTTAAATGATTCCAACCACTTGTAGATATAATAAGGTATGCAACTACTAAGATTACCTAGCTAATACAAGAAAATAGAAAGAAAAGAAGGCAAATGTGCCTTGCACATTACCCTCAATAACTGGTGTTTGTAACATGGATTCTGATCTGAAAGTTATACCAACTACCCAATCTAAAACTAAAAGTGAGAGCCATCATACCATGCATGATGCCCCTCATATATAGATAATATAAGTAAAATTATACTAAAACTACCCAATTTGAATTGAACTATAGCTTATAAAACTATAATTGACCTTACCTTTCTATTTATTTTTAATTTTTTTGGGTTTTTGGCTATTTGGATAGGAGTACCTAAAAGTGAACACTTTGGTGTCTGATATTGTAGTCTAAATATAAAACTCTTATCCTTTATTGTTTTTATTATTTTCATCATTATTTTTTGGTTTGATCTACATGTTTTAAAATTTGATTATTGTTTTGAGTGTTTTGAAAACTATTTTTGACCAGTAGAAGGCTCTGATCTCTATGACAAAAATCTTATTTATTGCTCCCTCTTCTAAGGTTAGGAATGAAGACCCTGCAATGAATACCATTAGAAAAAAGAGACCTATAAGTGTTTTATGCTATGAAATATATGATATAGAAATGATGATTGAAAATATGTCTTAAGATATAACATAGTTTGTATTGGAGATTATTAGATCAACAGGGGTATGCCTAGATAAATGTAACAATGTAATAGCATGTGTAGTATACTGAATTTAAACTAGAAATATGGTTATTTATCAAGGAGATATGGAGTATGGTGTCCATCATGGCATCCAATAAGTCAATATAATTCATGATGTGGATCATATCATTGTAAATAACTAAGAAGCAAATAAGCAAACAAGCACATAAGGCAATAAGCAAGAAGCATATAAAAGAGGCCAAGGGGCCAAACAAACAAGGGATATGTGTTAGGTTGTGGAGCTAAAAGCTTTAACCTTTGCAAACTGAGGAACAAATGGTTGCTGAGTTTTACATGAATCGGCGTCGGCAGCAGGACCGACGTCAGTAGAGACCAGTGCAGAAGGCCACCAGCGACGGCAGGAAGTCAGCCGACGTTGGCAGAATCAGACAAGCAGGGACCGACGTCGGTCGCCTGTGTGTTCCAGAAGTGTTCGTTTCACAGACAGTTAGTTAAGTGAACGATGAGTTTGCATGTTAAGACCAGCCAGAGTCTTGGGCTGCGAGGATAATTGTCTAAATTAAGAGTCTAAGTTATTGTTTGAGTTAGGGATCTATTTATAGACCCATTGGCATGTATTGTTTAAGGCATGAGATAGAAAGGAAGACTTCCTTCTAGTTGTAAGATCTGTGAGTTACAGGTTGTTGCAAGCTCATTGGGGATCTACATGTAAGTTTGGTCTTTGAATTGCAGGTTGCAGGTTCATGAGAGATCAGCTTGAAGTGCTATAGAGTGCTTGGTGTACCGGTAGGGTTATTACTGACTGGTTGGTGAGGTGAACACCAATTCTATGTGTGAGTTGGTTGTTGGGACCATTTTTTGTGTAGGAGAGTGTGTGTGAGAAGAATTACTATACACTTGAGGTGTCGCAAATCTCTGTAAGGTGAAAGAGTGTGGCGGCTCTTTGATGTATTCTTTTCTGTATAGTGTTAATACAAGTTAGTGTATTGTCTCTCATATTCTGTGCTATTGGTGAATTCTAGTTACTTGTGTTTTTGGTTATTTCTGCATATTCAATTGCTTATATTTGGTAATCATACTGTGCTCTTTCTGAGGAGCAAGATCCTAACGGGTGGAATTAGAACAGGTGTGTTTGTTCTTGGATTTATCTCCACCCCCTCCCCCAACAAGTGGTATCAGAGCTTTTGGTTGGGATACTAACAGATTGGTGTAGATCTGGGTAGTGTGTTTTGATTACAGGTTACTCACAGGGTTTCTATTTGAGTGGGAGTTGAGCAATGGCAGAAAGCAGTCAACTACGAATGGAAAAGTTTAATGGCAAGAACTACCAATTATGGAGGATGCAAATTGAGGACTATCTGTATCAGAAAGATTTGTACTTACCGTTGGGTGGGGTTGCTAGCAAACCCTTGGATATGAAAGATGAAGAATGGGAGGTTCTTGATCGGAAGGCTCTGGGATCTGTTAGATTGAGTCTTGATTCATCTGTGATTTCCAGCTTATCACAGTGTAAGACAACGGTGGACTTGATGAAATCTTTGGCAAATTTGTATGAAAAACCCTCGGCTTTAAATAAGGTATTTCTTATGAAGCGTTTATTGAATTTGCAAATGTTGGAAGGTGGATCTGTTCATAGCCATCTTAGTGATTTCCATGGTTTGGTAAACTAGTTAAGTTCAGTGAATATTGTATTTGATGATGAACTTAGAGCTCTCTTAATCTTGTGTTCATTGCCTGAAAGTTGGGAAGGTTTGGTAATGGCAGTTTCTAATACTGTGTCTCCTTCAAAAGTCTTAAAAGTGGATGATGTTGTGAGTGTGATCTTGAATGAAGAGATACGCAAGAAAAGCACAGGTGAATCATCTGGAGATGCTTTGAGTGTTGAAGGAAGAGGAAGGCCAAGAGAGAAGACAGAGCGTGGGAGATCAAGGTCGAAGATGGGCAAAAGATCCAAGTCCAAGTATGGTAGAATAACCTGCTGGAAATGTGGAAAGCAAGGGCACTTAAAGAGAGATTGCAGATCGGGTGAAGATCATCATGAAGGACATGGAGAAGAAGCAAATGTTGCGGGTTACGTTGCACAGGATGCTCTGGTATGTTCCTTGGATAAAGTAGAATCTTGGGTATTAGATTCTGGTGCCTCTTTTCATGCATCCCCACATAGGGAATTTTTTCATGAGTAGGGGATGGTAAGCCTTGTCAGATTGTTGGCAAAGGCAAAGTGAAGCTGAAATTGCAGACAGATGACACATGGGTGTTAAAGGAGGTCATGCATGTCCCAGTTCTGAAGCGGAATCTGATTTCTGTTAGAAGTTTGGGTGAAGAGGGTTGCACAGTAACTCTCACAGCGGACTCTTGGAAGGTTACCAAGGGTACACTTGTTGTAGCTAGAGGTAAGAAAGTAGGTACGCTTTATCTATCTACTTGTTTTACTGATTCTCTTTATGGGTTATCTACTTCAGCTGTAGATTCAGAGATGTGGCTTGATAGGCTTGGTCACATAGATAAGAAGGAGATGCTGGTTCTTGAGTCAAAGAATATGCTCTTGGATTTGGAAGGCATGGATCGTGGTTTCTGTATGCAGAAGAAGAAGGTAAGGTTTCTTGAGGAATCTGATGTTAGTGACAAGAATGGGAAAGCCTTGGTTTTCAAGGAGAAAGTGACGGACAGAGTTCAGCATAAGGTGTAGAGGAATTCTGAGCAGAGCAAGGGTGATTTGGACAAGGGTTTGATCCAAAAAGAGCTCACGGGAAAAAGTCAAGTCTCACAAGAAAAACACAGAGACCAACGTCGGCAGGAAAACCGGCATCGGTGTCCAGACAGGGACCGACGTCAGCTATGTGCAGCCTGACGTCGGTGACTCAGGGCAGAAAAGAGACCGGCGTCGGCCAGAGGAAATCGACGTCGGCAAGGAGGCAGTCGCAGGGAACCGACATCGGTCGGCTGTAGACTGAGATGTGACCGGCATCGGTTACTGAGACAAATTTTGGGTGGACATCGAGTTGTCATGGAGTCTCAAGCGCCCATATGGAGGACTGAAGGTGTAAGTAAGTTCTTAAATTCGTCATTTCCCTTCTTTACACTACTTGTTGCTCACTTGTGGTATAGAACCAAGAAGTTGTTGAAGAAGCAGAACAGGTAGATCCAGGAAACAGTGGGAGCTTGGCATGGATGAGGATGTGATTCCTTGGAGGAGAACCAAATAGGTGTTTTGGGTAGTGTTGCCAGCTGGAAGAAAGCACTGAGAGACGAATGGATGTTAAGGATGAAGAAGAGCGGAAATGGATACGTGAGATGGAAGATCAGGGTATATGATCTTGTATTAGCTGCAGGGCAATGGAGGTTTGATCATTGTGTTTCTCTTTACCAGGTTGGATAATATTAGCTACATTATCCTATTTCTGTATGATGTGCTTGTTGTAGGGTTACATATACAGGTATTGCTGAACTAAAGGTAAAGCTAGTTCAGGTGTATGTCATGGAGAATCTGGGAGCAGCAAGATTCTTTGGCATGAGTGTGATCTAGAGACATGGAGGTCTTGTTGACTTTGTTTCAGGATGATTGTGTGAAGCCGGTTAGCACGCCGATGGTTAGACAGTTCATAGAACAGGTGTCTTGATTCACATAATGAGGTTGAGTGCATGGTATGTACTAAACCTGAGTTTTCCCAAGCAGTGGGAGTTGTCACAAGTTTGGAGTCAATCCGGGAGAGTAATACTGAAGGGCAGTTCAGTGGGACCGGCAGCAGGTGCACATGCTATGCAGGGTCAAGTTCTTTTTCTACATGGTTGTAGATGCGGATGTGGCAGATAATTTGGATGACAGGTTTTGCACCACGGATTTTGTGGTGGTTGGTCTTCAAGAGTGATCTTGAGGAGGGATACAAAGCCAAGGAAACAAACTAGACGGTGTACAGGTACAGGTACAGGTTGCAGCTGTTTATCTCCAAGTGGGAGATTGTTAGGTTGTGGAGCTAAAAGCTTCAACCTTTGCAAACTGAGGAACAGATGGTTGCTGAGTTTTATAGGAACCGGCGTCGGCAGTAGGACCGACATCGGTAGAGACCAGTGCAGAAGGCCACCGGCGACGGCAGGAAGTCGGCCGACATCGGCAGAATCAGACAAGCAGGGACCGACGTCGGTCGCCTGTGTGTTCCAGAAGTGTTCGTTTCACGGACAGTTAGTTAAGTGAACGATGAGTTTGCATGTTAAGACCAGCCAGAGTCTTGGGCTACGAGGATAATTGTCTAAATTAAGAGTCTAAGTTATTGTTTGAGTTAGGGATCTATTTATAGACCCATTGGCATGTATTGTTTAAGGCATGAGATAGAAAGGAAGACTTCCTTCTAGTTGTAAGATCTGTGAGTTGCAGGTTGTTGCAAGCTCATTGGGGATCTACATGTAAGTTTGGTCTTTGAATTGTAGGTTGCAGGTTCATGAGAGATCAGCTTGAAGTGCTATAGAGTGCTTGGTGTACCAGTAGGGTTATTACTGACTGGTTGGTGAGGTGAACATCAATTCTGTGTGTGAGTTGGTTGTTGGGACCATTTTTTGTGTAGGAGAGTGTGTGTGAGAAGAATTACTATACACTTGAGGTGTGGCGAATCTCTGTAAGGTGAAAGAGTGTGGCGGCTCTTTGATGTATTCTTTTCTGTATAGTGTTAATACAAGTTAGTGTATTGTCTCTCATATTCTGTGCTATTGGTGAATTCTAGTTACTTGTGTTTCTAGTTATTTCCGCATATTCAATTGCTTATATTTGGTAATCATACTGTGCTCTTTCTGAGGAGCAAGATCCTAACGGGTGGAATTAGAATAGGTGTGTTTGTTCTTGGATTTATCTCCACCCCCTCCCCCAACAATATGGGCACATGTCACTTAAACTAGGAAAGAAAGCATACAAGTCATGTTAAAATTCCCACACACACATACAATTACAAATAATAAAGATTGGTGTGAGGGCCACAAAAACATACAAAAGTACAAGCAGAGGACATTGGCAAATTTCCTAAGGCACACACAAGTAAAAAAATAGGAACTGATAAATACAATAACATATAGCTACTCAAAGCAATAAATTAAGGCATGTAAATAATGAAAATATTATCACATCTAATTGATCAAATCAAAAAGTGAAAGCATGCAAAACATGTAGTACAAGACTGGGTAGATGCTAAGAAATACACAAGTGTTATATATTAGTGAGTGTCAATATAATAATCTATGTAAACTAGTAATTAATGTACATCAACATGATAACTAGAGTGTTTGGTGTAGGAATGACATAACCAATATAGTGTAGTCATGTAGAATATGCCCCCAATGGGTAGATATATCGATGTATGTTTTGAATGTAGAAGTAGGATGCCCCTTCGATGGGTTGAGTGAAGTAATCAAAGATCTAGGTGTCACTACACACATTCAAATAAGATCAAGTGAAATATGGTAATGTAGATAAATCAATAAACAATAACATAAAATAGTAGAATGTAAGTCTAGCATGGTAGTAGAAATGTAAAGCATGGATAATGCATATAATTGAATTTTTTTTGGTGTTTTGAGTTATTTAAATGTTTTTGTATTTTGACATGTTATATTATTTTTGGCATTTTTAAATAAGTTATGTACAAGTAAGAAAAAAGACACTATATACAAAAAATTAAGATAATAAATTATGTACAAGAAAGACTGAGAAGAAATGATACTAACTGATGAGCCTTATAAGAGACTCCCTATCATGGTGTCTTGTATCAAGGAGAGGGATCATGCGTGATCTTGAAGCATGATGGAAGGGCTAAGACTATGACTCTAAAAGTTGTGTATGTCATAAGTGATCTAAAATATCTATATTGGAAACCAATTGTGGGGTCCCCTTATAACTCTAAGAAGTTGATTCAACTATGGGGATCTTAGGGACCCATCTAGTAGTAGGAGAAGCTCTCTGAAAATATGCCTTGTGTGTAGAGACATGAGACCTCAATAATACTACCTTGGGTGTGAATACTATAGATGAAAACTATCTAGAGTCTTGAAACTATGACTGATGTAGTGGTTTCTCTAATAGAGGCTTATGTGGAAGTGTATAAACTCTCTTTCCTAGTGAGGGAGGCCTCAATTATGTCTGAATTTTAACTGAAGGAAGAACTATAACTGGTGAAGCTAAAACTAGTGACTATAGAGTAGGAGATGGCTCTAAAGTGAGGAGTGGTAAATCATATAGAACTCTAGTAACTATAAAAACTTGATTAGCATAAATGTATTTCATGCATCTGTGAGCTATAGAAGGTATTGTATGAAGTTTTTGGATCCATGGTTGACCAAGAAACATGTAAAAGACTCTTGAACTAGGAATAATAGTAATGGTGTGGCCACATGTGCTAGAACAACCTATAGAGGAAGTATAATCTCACCTAATGAACTATGTATGTGCCCACTAAATCTATTGATAACTTTGTCCATAGGGGTGATATCCTACTGTAAATATCCAAAATGATGAAGTGATGACATAGTGCACATGTTCACACTAGATCCATTATCTATGAGAACACTATGAATGGGATGATGATCAATGTAAGCTCTGATAAAGAGTGCATGTAATCTGAATCATTGTAAACTATCTCCTGCTATGAAAAGGAGATCAAAGGTCTAGCTAGAACTCTAGAATTATACACACCAATCATGTTTCTCAAAGGATGTGACTCAACTGAAGGTGTCTGGTATGTATCTGGTAGAGGATGCACATGATATGCATGGTAAACACTTGATGTGCCCTTTGTCTCCTTTATATAATGTTGTGAGAAAGGATCTAAGAAATTTTTTATAGCCTTGTCTTATGTTTGCTTTTCTTAAGGAGGCTCAACTAGGGTGCCAAGATAAATAAGGTTGTTATCTATCAAGTCTTGTATCTTATGTCACAAATTGATGCATCTATTTGTTGCATGGCTCGATTCCCTATGAAAATCATAGAATGCATTTTTAGCATATCCTCATGGAAGAGGCTTTTTTGTATCAACTTAACAAATAGGAGGGAGAGATATTATATTGCATTCTAATAGATGCTATAAGACTCTAGCTAGAGATATGGGTAGATTGGTAAAGGCTTGCTGAGGAGGTGCTAGTAAAACCACTCACTAAAGGGGATCTGAAGCCACATTAACTATAGGTTGATTTTGACTTTTGCTATCATTAACCTTTACTTTGTATGGGAATTTACTATTAATCTTGTTTGTTTTTTTTAATATGCTTATATACTTGAATTTGCCCATTCAAATTAATTTGACTTCCCTTTACTTTAGTGTATGACATAACTTAGTAAAGGAAGATTTTTTTTTGAACATTATTGACTTATACAAAGCTGGCAGAAGACTCTATTTGAAGAGATCTTGTAATTCTTGATCAGCCATGGGGATAGTCATTTTAGCCAAGATAGCCTTATATGTAAGAACATAATCTATGAGATGCTCATTTAACCTTTATTTATATTATGCAACTTGGGCATAAGAAACCTTTTCACATATGTTAATATTGAAATGAGCTAGGAATATGTCAACTAAAGGATTGAATGCTTTGAAAGTCTAATTTTGTAGACTATAAAACCATTATAGAGCATAATCCTTTAAAATCCATGGAAATAGATTGGTTAGTAACTAGTAAGCTGGCATAATTCCAAGCATACTACATGAAAATATCTCAAGTGTGTCTCTAGATCACCCTTTCCATCATATAGAGTGAGATTGGGTTGAACAAAACTTGGTGGCAAAGTTATAGAAGCAATATGGCATGCCAATGGTGTATGAGGTAGAGTAAAAGAGTCCAAAGACTATGTTAGTCTAGAGGAACCTTGATGTAGCACCTTGGATTGAAGAGATTTTATCTCTTGCACAAAGGCAGCCATATCAATAGGTGAAGATGTACTAGCCATAACTGGTGGTGCCACATATGAAGGTTGGGTTGCTATAGGGTGCTTTTGAGATATAGTTTCCCCCATAGTGTTATTTACAATTGGTTGTTATGTGGTTTGAGAGTATTTAACATTGTTTGCTTTTTATTGTTCTTCTTGTAGTATTTTAAGCATATCATCTTATAGATCAAGATTTTTAGTTAAAAGGTCTTGAAGTTCCCTCTTATCAATTTTATTAAAGCTAATATATTAGGCCATTATTAAAGTAAGAAAACAAAGTGAAAGTGGATTGAATTTTTTGAAATAAGTTGTAATAAGAAAATTTTGATGGAAATAAAGTAATAAATAAGGGAAATGTAAAGTCTTAAAAACAACAAACTAGAATATGCATAAAAATGATACAAAGCTTACTAATATATAAGGTGATACCTCAAAAACATAGGGACCTAGTATATTCAACTAGGGTTTGAAAGAAATGATTTTTTAAATTACTATGGTGAATTTTAAAAATTTAATGTGAAATTTTGATTTATATATGTAGGAAAAATATGAAAAATATTACTAAAATCAACAAGGAATTATTCCTAGGGTTTCTAGGGTATTTGTGTGCAAATGAAGTAAGTTGGGTTCACCAAATGATTTAACTTTTTTGGGAATAATGGATTTTTATTCCTATTTTAGTTAATGTTCTAGATTAATAAATCAGTATAGAAAATAATAATAATTATAGTTCTAATTTGTGCAATTATTTATCTTTCCACCTTTCTAAAAATAACAATAAATGGGAAGAAATATAACTTAGATGAAAAATAGACTGAGATGGCTAATTCAGAGGTTGAAAATGGTTGTGCAAGATTGAGAAGGTGTCATATACCTAAATCTAGATTTCATTTGATGAAAATATAGGAGCACCAAAAATTAGATGCTTTGGTGTTCGACATTGTCTATTTTTGCTGCTATTGTCCAAACTAATCACAAAGACATGAAACTTTTTGGGTAGTTGTGTTGTTCCTATGTAAGCATGTCTTTGAAAAAACAAGTGCTAGTTGTTGAAATCACTCACTATGGAGCTAATTTTATCTTCAAACCCTAACCCTCCATCATGCTTGATAAAATTATATGAGTCACTTGAGAAAGGGGGTTAGTGTGTAAGATGTACTAAATGTGCAATCCACACCCTTTGTACGGGCACGCTACCTACATACCAATACTCTACAGAGGGATCAATCTATATGTAGTTCTCCCACCTAACATGTTTCGTGTAATTGTGTGATGTGGATGAAAATTCTAATTTGATAGTATTTAAGGTGGCTAGGGATTGGTATGAGGATTTGAGTATGTTTGTAGCTATGTTGGGTGATTGTGTGTAGAGAATAGGGAAGTTTGCCTTATTACTTTGTTTTTATTCTTGATTGATTTGTAATTTTGGTCACCTCCTTTATAAATAAGCTTTGAGTGGGATTTTAAGCAAATAATTGGTCATGGGTCAGATGCATTTATGCTAGGTCAACCTAATTAAGGATAAGGACTGAATGAAAATGACTATTAGGGATAAATGTGTAAAAGGATAAGAGAACCAAAAATGGGACACTTTGGTGCTTGACACTATAGTCCAAATAGGGAAATCCTATCTTATTGGCTTAGGACCTAGGGGAATAGGATTGGTATAAGGAATAATACTTGGCTGAGGTGGAATCAAGGTTTAGAAGGTTTTGGATGACTGATAATGAGCAAAAATGTGTTTAGAAGGGTCACAAGAGCATACAAAAAGGACCTATATATGGGGCATCAAAATACACACTAAAACTACCAATTTAGACATTTTATATGACTAAAAATTATTAATGTAAGGAAAACCTAAAGTTGGAGTTGTGTGGTTTGATCAATCTTGTTACATCACCCCTTTTACTTTCATATTTCTCTTTGTCCCTTTTCATTACAAGTTAAGTAGGTTAGTAGTAGTTTTGGTGAAGCACCAAGGGAGACAACCCTCTCTGGAGGTTCTCTCTAGTCATAGATCACCCACAACCTTAGTGAGATCTAATTACTATCATCTAATTAGGAAGGATTGAATAACATTCTCAAGGGTGTAATTTAGAGTGATAATAGTTATCTAGCTGATAGTTAAGGATATATATTAGATTATAAGCATTATGTGATTACAGGTGATCTAGATAATCATAATAATTAGGGTTGTATTATTAAGTAATTAGACCCAATAAGGTGGTGTGTGTGAGCCATTTCAATATAAGGAATGTCAAACTAAAGGATAAAGCCATGATATATATTTGTCAAGTGTAAAATACTATTTCAACATATAAATCCATATTTAAGCATATAAATTTAACTTCCCTTTAATATATTAATTCATAAGGATGAAATTGATAGGGTAAAGGAAATAAAGTGTAACATGGTGTGTATAAGACACCTTGTATTTACTTGAGCCTAATTGAATTTGATGTATGTGAATGACCTGTAGTCAAGAGCATGTTACAACTGTAACTAACACATATAATATGAAATTGACTAATTTGAAAATACTTGAAATAAATAGATCAAATAAGGAGAACAAATGTGTGTCGATGCAACCATTTATCCCCTTGGTAGTTTATCTAGGTAAAAATTCTTCCTAGTTGAATTATTCGAGAGAGGTTCACAACTAAACCTTGGATATGTCAAGAGGTGAATTGGAGGGTGATTATGCTCCCAATTTGTTATAAGGATGAATTAAGAAAATTAAATTGAGATCACATAATCTCAATCACACAGCTCAAGTTAACCAATATAGCCATTCTAACCAATTTATCCAATCTCACCTGAGTTAAATGGTGTAACCATATAAACTCATAATAATATAATCATAGTGTTAAGTCCATTGAGAGAAAAAATCTCAATCACACTAATAAAAAAGAGCCAATTATTGTAACATATAAAATCTTAAATGATGCATCTTTGTAAAGTTGGTGCATAAATGTATGTATAATTTGAAAGTGTATCTATAATTTGGTTCATATACACATCAAAAATGTCTCAAGAAGAAACATCTATTTAAATTTAACCTCTGATTTGTAACATATATATAAAATATGTCACAAATCTAAAAATATTTATTCCAAATACGTTTCCAATAGAATTATGTCCCAAATTCATATCTAAATAATGTAAACTATGTACATTATGTAAACTAAATAAAACTTTGTTCATTATTTCAATTATGTGTACGTGGAGTCATGTCTTCTATGACATGCCCCTAATAATATGCCCCCTATTTCAAGGTGAGGGTATTTAAAAAGTGATAATCAAATTATCTCAAAAGGATAAGACAACTTTGATGTATCTGTATGAATCATATATTAAAAGAAGCATATAGTGGTTTCATGTCAAAGTAGATATATCAATTAATATCACAATGTACATACATAAAAATCCCTAAAATGTATGATAAAAATCATGAAAATGTCTAAAAGTTAACAAGATCGTAAAAAAATCAAGCACACATACAAAAGTCCTCAAATTTCAAAAAAAATGGGGGTCCAAGGACACCAAAAACAAGGGCCAAGTTAAAAAATTTCACGGTCAAGTGGAAGCCATGTGAAAATGTTCGTAGACCAAATAAATAACTAACACTCAAGGCATTATGGCCAACAAGAAAAATAACATGTTAAAATGTTCCACAAGATATACAAAGAAGCAAACAAGAAGTATACTCAAGTAAGCTAATGTAAAAATATGAAGTAATGATATAAAAGAATCTAGCATAATCATGTCATACTCATCCCTACATACACATGTTAGTAAAATGTCATGTATGATAGCATATAAAATACACTAAGATAGGTTAGAAACATGATTATAGGAATGTGTAAGATATATAAGCTCATTAAGATAATTATAAAATGATCATAAAATAATATAAGTTGTATCAATCATGATCATATAAAATTAAGATGCCCCCAATGTAGTGCATCACACTGGAAGAGAAAAGGTCCAACATCTACATGCTTGAGATATCATGGGTATAATGTATTCTTGTATCAAACTCAAGTACCTATGAAGCATATGTGTCATATAAATTATATGATATCTACTAACATAAAGTAAACAATATATGCAAAAACTAGAAAACATGTGAAATTCTAAATATTTTTGGTATTTTTGAATTATTTGAAAGTCTTTGAATTTTCTTGAATATTTGATTTTTTTTTAATTTTTTGGAATGTTTATTACCAAAATTAAGATGTATATATTTTAGGATCACCACTATCAACTATGTGTTGTATATTGTTCTTTAGAGTGAAACGATGATTTTTATGATTTCCATGCATTACATGATATTCAAAATAATATTTTGTCCTTCTTAGAGGTTGTAAAGGAGGTAATGTGAGAAAGTTGTGTCAAAAAATTACCCTTAGAATATAAATTTGAATTAAATTATCCCTTTCTATATTGTATAAATTAGTTATTATTATAGATTTTCTTTTAACTCTTGTTTTTTAAATTATCCTTTGTTGGACACACCATTAATAGAAGATACAATTGTATTCATATTACTAAAAAAAATTTAATTTTATATATATGAAAGCTTATTTTGTATGATTTTAGATTTGAGATCAAATATTTATTTTAATTTTGGAGATCTTCTTTAATGATGGTGAATTGATAAACAAGGGCTTGACCAACATAAACCATAGGTATTGCATATTTCCTAATCATACTCCTACCATCAAGATAATATGTAGGTGGTGAAGGGGTTTGAATAAGGGCCACCTTACATTGTGAATGAGTAATAACATGGAATTGGTTAGAGGGAAAATATCTACCACCCTCCGTAGGGTTAGGAAGAAGAAAAGGCTCCATTTTATCTATTTAAAATGTTCTAATTTACCAACATGACAACTAGATAAGAGAGGCACACAAAATCTAGGTAATAATACATTATGTTAATTTACTCTTTTGATTTATAAATTAATCTACTTTTTAAAATACATTTTAACAATTTAAAAATTAGAAAAATCCTAGATCACACTAGGAGTTGCATGGGAATACATAAAGGTTAGGTTCACCAAATGTTTAACCCATTTTTGGAATTAATGGTTAGGAGGAATAGGATATTCAAGAGTGATATGATCTATTCCTAAAATTAGTCTAGTTAAATAATCCAATTTATGATATTTAATTTTAGTGTTGAATTATAAAAAATAATAAATATAAAAATCATAATGCCAAATAATATTTTGATTTCAAAATCATGAAGAAGAAATAATACTCATATTATGAAATTATTCATAGACAGATGTGAGATGTTCAAGTTTAGAAATAGGGTTTTGATGTTCATGAAATAATTGTTAGATTCTAGTTGTTGGCTTCTTTGACACATGGGTTTTCTTGTGGACACTTGTGTCAATGTTACTATCCAAATACTAACATAATTATCCTATATAGAATGTTTGTTGTATCAAAATTTGACCACCTATGTCTTTCTAGGTTTTATATCACCTTTCATATAATGTATTTGTTTCTCACACATAGGCTATTTATGATTATTTTTTTATCTAAAACCCTAGATATCTACATTAGGTTAGGTTACCATGTAAAAAATGGGTTAGTAGGCTCACAATGTTGAGTTGTCCTTAAAAACCCCTTTTTCAATGAGCATTGCCTAGATATCCAATACTCTAAGAAGGGCCTTAGACTTATCTAATTCTCTCTTATGTGTGGGAATGTGTATGTACACAAGGTTTAAATATAATATATTAAGATGAATGAAATGATCTATCTTATAAATTGATTAATATTACTAATGGGCTATCTTTTGAGTGCTTCAGACTTGTAGTATGACTAATCTTATGCTTTATATTTAAATAAGAATAAATAGGGAATAATAGTTTGGTTGTGAATTGATTTATTTAGCTTAAATATATGTTTGTTTTATAATTCATAGATTTTTAAATGAATTATCTTTGACTTGTATTTATACTATCTCTTTTGAAATAATTCTCATATAAGGGTTAATGACATTCTTAGTCCAACCTATACAAATCAAAAAGTTTTGAAATTCAAGTGTTTAAATGGTAAGGAAACTTGTGTTGGAGTACAAGAAAGACCATCGATGATCTTGTACTATCATGAATGTAATTATCTAGTATGGAATATTTTTTTGAGGTATATATATATATATATATGTGTGTGTGTGTGTGTGTGTGTGTGTTGTACACTTGAAAAGTATATCTAAATGATCTACCTTTTAGTTTGACATTATTTTTAGCCAAAAGGATTTCACTCACCACCTTATTGGGACTAATTAATAACTTCTTAGTCCTAATTATTCTTATTATCTATATCACCTAATATATATATATATATATATATATATATATATATATTAGGTGATATAGATAATAAGAATAATTAGGACTAAGAAGTAATTAATTAGTCCCAATAAGGTGGTGAGTGCAATCCTTTTGGCTAAAAATAATGTCAAACTAAAAGGTAGATCATTTAGATATACTTTTCAAGTGTACAACATTAGTTTAACATATAAATCCATATTTAAACACCTATAATTGGTTTTCACTATTAGAATGGTGGTATAACACTTCATACATATTCAAAAATGTCTTCATTTTTGGTAATATATGGATACCAATCCCATACACTACTTCATCTATGAGGGTTCAACCAAAGGTTTGAGTTGTGGAAGATCACATTCAATACCATCAAGAGGTACTAGCTAGTTTAAAAGAGAGAATTTAGAAATGGTGTAAAATAAAATGAAGCAGTAATTAGATCAATACCATAGTGAAAGGCATTTAGAATTAATTTATTAGGTATTTATAAACTTATACACATATAATAAAATGCCCTTAATGCAAGAAAAAAAGATGAAAAACTTTCTCCTGAGTATTATGGTCCTTATCAAATTCTACATAAAATTGATAGTATAGCAGACAAGCCAGAGTTACTCCAATTTGATAGAATTCATCCAATATTTCATGTTTTATTTTTAAATAAGGTAATTATATAAATAGTTTTTACAAAATCCATGTTACCTAAAATGTATGATGAAGGCTGACTCATTTTAGATCTTGAGGAGATACTTCAAACATGTAAAAAAAGGTTGTAAATATCAAATATTAAGGAGTATTTTATTAAACTGAAGAATATAAATAATGAGGATGCAACATGGGAAGATGAATAATTTATACAACAACATATAGATTTTTTTCAATGTTGAGGGCAACATTTTTTTAAAAGGGGAATGGCATGTTGCACCCTTAAACTATAACATGTCTATGGATATGTTTGGCCAACTTATGGCCTCTATAATAATTGTCCTTATCTTATCACATTTATCTAGGTTCTTATATTATTAGTAAGATTGGCCTAAAAAATAACCATATATAGAGTAAAGTATATATAAAAGGTAGTGGTTATTAATTTGATATCATATTGCAAATTCTATTCTTCTTGCATTGTTTGGAGGTTCCTCCCTCAAAGTGGCTTAGTCATATTTACCAAGTATTCTACTCTCATGTAAATTATTATTGTGGATCTACTCATTTTTCTCTTATTTATGCTATATATTATTGTTGATTTTTTATCAATCCATGAAGTGAGTTATCTAAGTAATTTAATTACATTGCATATTAATTTGAGTTTTAATTTGAATTCAAAAGCTCACTATATCTCAAATCTTGTTATTTGAAGTATTTTCTGAAATAGTTTACATGCCTTTATTGGAACTATGCATGGTATTTATTTTCATTATATTAATATATTATAATTTTTCACATTATTATAGTTATTATTAATATCTAAATGATCTTTATACCTTGAAAGGGGTCACTTGACTCACTGCTATATAAAATTTAACCACCCATTACAAAGGGTCAGTTTCCTCACTACTATATAAAATTGAATCACTAGAGACCACATTATTATGCATCAATAAACTAATTTCAATAATATTATAAAACAATAATATTTGATATGTTCATTGAATTAAAAATATTCTTGTATGTTTATTCGAATCTCAAGTGTAAAAGTTTCCATAACAAAGATCAATTGTAAAGTATATTAACTGTTAGAAACCATTGTATATTCAAATTAAAAAGGGGATAATCCATCCCAAAATAAAAATCATAGTAATTTGAATAATAATAATAATAATAATAATAATAATAATAATAATAATAATAATAATAATAATAATAATAATAATACTAAAAAATTACATCGAAACCATATACTATCATCTAATAAATATAGATGAAATACAATTTTCATCTATTCATGGCATATTAGAATCGGATTTGCATACCTCTCCCTTTGAAACCTTCTTCACTAGGATTTTATTTATCATGTATAACTTTGGCTCAGATGTTTCTATTATTTTATGGGTTCCTATTTTTTATGATTATATTTATTATTATGGCTGCATTGAGGTATATGTGGTTCTCACATACATGCAACTATGTAAAATTTTTTTAGTGGCACTGGAAGTTGTTCTATGCTTCTACACCACTTTATATCTATATCATCTTATGTTATTTATAAAATATCATCTTTAATATTTATAGCATAACCTGACCTATTTTGCAGTGATTTACCTTTTCACATTTGTTAAATATTGACTGAATATAATGTTTACAAATCCTACAAAATTTAGAATTGATAAGATAGGGTAGTAGATGTTTAGTTTTCTATATCCAAATTATTGATCACAAAATGGGAATTAATGTTATGGTCATGTATTTAATGATAACCTTTACTCAAAACACTTATGCTAATATTCATTTTATATTTTATTTCAAAAAAAAATTAGTGTAGAGACACCTTGATGGGTTCTCTTGACCTGTTTAATGTTTTCAAATTTCATACTTATATTTTTTTTCAAATTTGTAATGTGGAAGTGGAAATTTTGATTTGGTTCCTATTACCTTTTTTTGTGTTTTAGTCTCCTCTTTGAACAATTTTTTAATCCAACTTATTATTACTTGTGTTTCTCTTGTTTAATGTGCTTTCTATGTGGGAAAGATAAATAATTTCAACATTTTCTAATTTCTAAAGTTTAATTATACAAAAATTTATTGTATTTATGTTATTAATTTAATTTTCTAATGCAAAAAATATTAAAATTCATGTTTGTAATGTTAATTTAACCTCCAGATTATTCTTTAGCTATACTCAAAGCTTGGTTATACTGAAAACATTTTTAATTTGTGCAACCACATCATCTACATATGTTGTTCTCAACTCATTCTTAGTAGTGGATACAATACATCATCATCTTATTTGAACTTTAAATCTTAAATAGATTGTAGAAAACATGAAAAATTAAACCCCACTGAGAATATGCTCCACTTGCATGGTTTGGCACTCCCTAGCCATTTCTTATATATAGGGAATTCCAATGTTTATACATTGGTGTGCACCTTAGTTATGCACTTCCATTAAAAATTAAAATAAAAACCATATACAAATAGTATCATACCTTATAAAAAATGTGATAAAATAGTTCAATATTTAAAAGGACTAAATTTTTTGAGAGAAAATTATAGCATATTTCATTTAATATGAAGCAAATACTAAATCATGCTTGCAATTCTAGGTTTGGAATCTATTAACTAAAAAAAGTATCCATAAATGTGAATGGAATTTTTTTCACTTTATCAATCAATATCATCATTGAATATACATTTTAATATACCATGGAACTTTCCCAATTTATTTGTTTAAAAATATGTTTCCTTAATGTCATTAAAATTGATTGTAAATCTCAATTTGCACATCTGAGTTTATATTGTAAAGTGTAAATATTAATAATAATTAGGGTTCTCTTTCAAATAATGAAAAAAATTATAAATTATTTGATGATTTATTCATATGTATTTATTCACATGTCATAACATTTTGTGATAGTTTGTGTGCTCATTTTTTTAAATACAATTCATATATGTAAGCTAGCTTTGAATTTAATTTCTCTGTATTAGAATTTATTTATATTGCTGCACTACCAAATCACCATTTTTAATGTGATTAGATACTATAATTAAATTATTTCACTCTTTTACACTATAATAACTAACTTACAATTTAATATCAACCCTCTCTTACTTTTACAGTCACTTCTCCATTTCAATATCTAGTCACTATGAATTAATAGTTGATGGACCATTATGTTATCCTTTTTCTATTGTAAATTTTATCTTTTCCATGTAGTTGATGAATTAAATAATATTTATGGTCATATTAGTCTACACTATTAAAATATTCAACAATAGAGGCCACTTAAAAATTATAATGATCCTTGTGATCTAAATTAAGATTTTATTTGAAATCATGTGTGCACAATGAGTTGAATTTAATTTATTTTTTAAATTTTCAAAGTCCTTATCTAAATTTTAATTAAACTCATTCCTTCATGTTTTTATTTTTATGATGTAAAGTGATGAGTATCAAACTTAATCCATTATCAATGGATGATACTTTCCATCCACATGGTAGTGTCATGGAGCCTCAGGCTAATGGAGTTCATTTTGTTTTAATGTATTCATTGTGGGCATGTTAAATTAATTTTGTTCACTTCATATTATTTTTACATCTTATTTTTATTTTTATTTATTCCCACATGGTTAATCTACACTCATTTTAATTTTGACTATGATCACTTAGAGTGATGCATGGTGGCCCATCAATTATTTGTTGCAATTCAGTTTCCTTTATTGATTTATTCATATTTGTTGTGGAAACAATCCTATGTAATATGTATTCATGGTATATCTTCTTTAATGTTTTTAACACAAGTAATCCATGTGGATGCATCTCATTTTCCACAAAGTTTTATGTAAATAAGGACATCGTGAAAATTGATAGGTGTCAAATTTGATATTAGGTGAATTGAGTATCTTGATGCTCTACATGGAAACAATATGGATCTTGAGGATAATGAGATGATGTGGTCACTAGGTTTATTGAGGATTTTATGCCAACCTATTATTTTTATCACTTCAATTAATTTTTTTCTCTCAACAAAAATTATATAAAAAATAAAATGGACCATGATAAATAACATAATAAAGATATATGTGAAGAACTAACTTAATAAAAATTATGATCACAAGAAGACATATTGTGCATTTGGATTGACTATAAGGGAATTGAATACAAGATCACATGATGTTTAATTATAAAGTGATATCTACACTAACCCATGATTTTATATATTTTATTTATATATGTGTTCAGTTTTGTATGCACACAAAAATTACATGGTGTAACATTTATGATATAATATCCATTGATGATGTAGTCATCTCCAAACTACACTCAAGTGTGTTCTCTCTAATTTTATATTCCCCACTCTCTATTATTCTATTGGAACCCTCCATACTCATTTATGTTGTCTTTGTGTCCATTTTATCTCAAATTTTAAGACCCTTCAAGCAAAACATAACTACCCTCTTTGGTGATAGAACTGCCCTCCTTCATTACAGAATCACCTTGAAGATGATAGAATCACTGTGGAGGTTTTACAATCTACCTTGATGAAACTATCACTAACATGGTAGTTTCATAATGTTATATCACAAACAATGGTAGATACACAATTTTTACCTACAAACATGGGTGGTTTCATCCCTAATTATCTATGTTTTATTTATAACTTCTAGAACTTGAGTTTTTCATGTATTTTCATGTTTATCTTTGTGTTCCTTACCATTTTCATCATTGAGTCTATATTATGACTATCTATTTGATTCACGGTCTTGTTTCTATCACTCCCCATCATTCCTAAATTTAAATTTTAGTCAACCAACAATTAAGCTCACCATTATAAGTTCCATGCTTCTCCTACACGTATCTTAGTTTTAGATGGATTTTAGGTCAAAAAAATTGTATTGTATATTGGTGTTCAAATCCTATTAAACCTATGTCATACTTTCCAATACTTTTTGTCTCCATATTTTATTTTTTTCATGCCAGACTACATATTTTTAAAGAAGAAATGTCATTGAATTAATAACTAGTTCATTGAAATTAGTGCATCAGCTAGCCACAATCAGACGCTCTCTTGTTTATAGGTGTGTCCTTATTCATTCTCATTTATCTAATGTTATTTTTATATAACCCTTTTTCAAATAGTTTCTACAATCTTGTTTAAGTTAAGGAGCTAACAATTGAGGACAAAATCATATCCAATAAATTTTTTACTTCCAACGATTCTCACCTTGATTAGGTTGGGGGTTTATAGTTTTAGTTTTATTTATTTGCTTAGTATATTAAATTATTTTAGTTTATTTCAATTCACTATATCATATTTTCATTTCAAAAAGGTAATAGATAGGAAAATAAATATTTTTTTCTCCCTTCTTTTCCATCAAAAATAATAATTAGCTTCTTTATCTATTTGCATACCAGTCATAGATATCTTAAAGTCATGTAATTTTACATTCAAGAATTGGGTAAATATTATAAAATTAATCAAAAATTTTCATATTTAAAATAATTTCATTTTTAGTTTTTAAATTAGCTTTTATCCATAAACAATCAAACACATAAGCATGTAAAAACCCTAAAAGAACCTAGAAAAATAAAAGGTGTTATTTTATCTTTGATTTTATTTATTTGAATGAAATAATAAAACTATTTTTAGATATAAAAATAATAAAATAGTAAATTATATATATAATTTTATTTCATATCAAATCTTTTAGACTTAGTGTGATTTCAACCTAAAACACTGAAAACTAGTTTTATATTGCATATACAAAGGAATCTCTAGATATTTGGTAGTCTCACTATTTAGGAACTAAATATGATTTTGTATTTAGTTGAATAATAAATAAACCTTAGTTTTCATAATAAATCCTTTAATTAATAACCTAAAAATACAAAAAAAATAAAAATATTTCATTTAGTTTACATGTAGGAAAGGCAAAAATTAGCATTTGCATTGTTAATTTAGATTTTATATTTTTAACATTGCATGCATTAGAAAACAAACAGAAAACAACCAAAAATAAAGGATTGAATATCTCTTTAATTTTAATTATAGTTATTAATTTATCTTTTATTTTAATAATTTATTTATCTCAAGTAATTTGGATTAGTCTCTTTCAGTTAAAACCTTGTAAAAGCTTAAAAACAAACAAACAATCAAATCCTTATCTAAATGATCATGAACATCCTAAAACCTTGATTATTATATAACAAGTATTAAAACATACCACATTAAAAATAATATCTTATGCTTACACATTGCATTACCTTGCCTCTTGGATGACTTTACCAGAGTGTCTCCTTGTATCCATAGTGTAGGCCTTTTCCCTAAAGTCAGAGCCCTAGGTCTTGGAACCAAATTAATAAGACATTAATACTAAGATAAAGAGAGATTTTTTTAATTTTTCACCAATCTTAAACCTTATTTTGGATTATATCAACACTATATAAGATCAAGATCATATCCTTGATCCACCTATCTTTATCCTTACCCAAAATTGAGGCCACGAATACAACATCATTCTCACCTAGTCACCCTCATCCCATTTCTATTTTCTCCTTAAGACTAACCTCATCATATATCATTCACATTTATGTATGCTATTAATAGGGCATATTTATATTGATAGTGTCGATCATATCACTCAAGTCATCTAGCCATACTAGTATCACCTTATTGTTCTTGATATCGATCAAGAGCTTCACCTCATTATCATTACTGACACCAAGGGACCTTGGAGTTCTATTTACACCTAGTTATATGATCTCAATGAGAAAAATGACATAACATAACTATTTTGGTACCAAATTTAACACCATTTACCACCCATCATTTCAAACCCTATTCTACCAAATAATCAACCCAATCCCTAATTCCACCCATAATCCTTTTATTACATTAGTTGCCTTGGATAAGACTAGAGAAGTTGAGTACATAGGTTATTATTTTACTTATGCATGCATATAGGGTCCATAATAGGAGGTCATTAAATTATATGTTAATGTGAAACACATGAAATGAGGACTTAAACATATATAGATAGGATCATGATTAAGTAAATATGACTCCTTAGGATTTGATTATAGTTTATACACATGGATAAGTCTACCCTCTCTTTCATAATTTATCATGATCACTCATAGTGATGTGTGGTGGCACCTTAAATATTTTTTGCTATAAAGTCACCTTTCATTCTTTATTCATATTTTTGTGGCCATGACCCTATGTGATATGTCTTCATCATATGTCACTATTAATGTCTTTAACATGAGTATTCCACATGGCTACATATCATTTTAAATATAGTTAGATGATAATAGGGTTACTATGAATAATTATGGTTATCAAAATTCCCCTTAGGTGAATTTAGTATCCTGACACTACACATGGTAAGCATCACAAAAATTAAGGTTCATAGGCTGACATGTTCACAATTTTTTTATGGATTCATATGGTCCTGTTGTGTTTTTTAATTCACTTAAATATTCATTCATTCTTCTACTTATATATAAAAAATATGGGCCATTAATAACATATTAAAAAAATATGTTTTGAACTATATTAATAAAAATTATGATCACAAGAAGCCACATAGTGTGTTTGGACTAGTCACAAGGTCATAGAGTAGAGGGTGGGTCACAATGTGTTTAATTATAAAGTGATCTATATACAGACCCATGATTTTATATATTCTACTTAAATTTTTGGTCAAGTCAAGGGAATGAAGTATCTAAGTTATATATTAATATGTAAAATGTGATCTCAGGACTTAAGCCTATATAAAAGGGACCAAAACCAAGTAAATTTGGTCACTTAAGTTTTTATTATATTAGCCAATGTGAAATTTATATAAATTAAAAGTGGCTAAAGAATATTTAAGAATGCATTTTGAAGTGGTCATTAGGCATTAGACACATATTAAAGTGGAAATAGTGGAGAAGTGTTACTCCTTTAAAGTTTAAAGATATATTCAATTAGTTACGATATAATTAAGATATATTTTTAGATAGATATCAACTTTTTACTAAATCCTAAACTAGTTCTAGGACACAATAGGAGGTCCAGTATCCCAAAAAATTATATCTGAGATACAAATAAAAAAGACTACAAACAACAAAACCTCAAAAAATTAAGCAAGATACAAAGATAAAAACTAAGAACCTAATAATAATTAATAACTAAACCTACTAAAGGCCAATAATAGACACCATTCAATAAAGTGCTTGGAAAAAAAATGAGCCCAACTATGGAATCAACCTTTTATTGCCAACAAACACCTACCCCTGTTGGAAAATTAATATTCCATTGTCCATTGAGTACCATCATCAATTGAATTTTTAGCCTCAAGTTGTAGCCTTTATACCTCCATTTTCCTACCTCTTTTACCTTTCTTTCCATAATTAGGATTCTTTAAATCACTAATCTATTGAGCAATAGACAAAATTACCCTACTAACTAGCTCTTCTTCTTCTTCCTCCCAATCTTCACCAACCTCTTTTGAGATGTCCTTCTGCTGGGTTTGATCCACTAATGGAGAAACTTTGGCTACACCCTATAGCCCAAATTTATCAATAGATGCTTCCCCTTCTAGAAAGGAAGAGGAAGGCTGCCCTACCTCCATGCCATTCTGATCTTCTATTGCCACCAAATCCTCACCCTTCTTATGGTTATCCTAAATTTCTTGAATTATTGTTAAAGATGGAACCTCAACCGAAGTGGATTTTGATGGGAACTACATTCTATGAACCAAAGTTTGATTCATAAAACCAATATTTCTAACCCATTTCTTCAAGAGTATTGTATGAGATCCTTGAAATCCTTTCTCATGAGAAGAAGTAATCTTACGATCAGCTTGATTAAACTTAAAACATTTAAAGGAAAGACCTTCAAAATTAATAAATTGTGTGTAAACACCAAGGGAGGATGAAATCTGAATAGAATGATGTAGAGGTTTGGATAGATCTATCGAAACACACACCCTAACATAAGTCATATTAGCCTCAATGGATTGATTAATTTTAACAAAAACTCCCAGATTACTAACTAGCTACTTGAGAAGATCAATATCATGCATTGTTAAGGGGAGATTATAAAGTATAACCTAAATTGGGGATTTCAACATAACCAAAGTAATTAGATCAAAAAAAGGAGCCCAAGGACATAAAAACATCCCTGGAATACCAAAAAACCAAGGCCCATTTGCCAAAAAAAATCTCTATCCTCCATGGATTGAAACAAAAGTAGAAATAACAATTTGACAACATTAAAAGAGAAGGATATTTTAATTTAGGCCAATTTACCTATGCCTAATATAAAATAATTTTATATGAAGGTCACTTCCCTACACATCTACCAATTAAATACTTCTTCCCTCTTTCCATACCTAACATTAAAAGTGTTGCATCTAAAATTTCTAGAATAGGAGTGTTATAAAAAATAAAAGGAATATCACCTAAAAATGCCATTTTCAAGGTTCCTTTTTGATAAGGTTTTGATTTTTATTTCTCCTTAGAACCCTTAATAACTTCTTTATATTCTAAGAAATATTTTAAAACTAAATCTGGCTTTTGGATATCAAAATTGGATTCGAGCCAAGCTGATTTCTAAGTAAAAGCTCTATGGAAAAAGCTCCACATTTATGAAAAGGGTTTGAAACATTAATGCAACTATAAAATAATAAAGCCTTAGAGGAAACCCTAGACACCTCTATTATTGTTTTAGGAACCTATTTCCCTAGAGAGGAGCCTCCATTAGATAGGTCTCTATTTATATCCAACTAATCCAACCCTAAAAAATAATTGAAGGGCACATTATCATGAATAGACTGTGAAGCAAAAAAACCAACATAATCTTTGAATTTTTAATCTTTCATCCCTTGCCTAATTTCAGCCTTTTTGCTAACCCCTACTCTCCCAGGTGCTCCCAAAAACTTTCTCCTCCTCTGCTAGTTTTTCCTTCCTGCCTCCTAGTTTGAACTATTTCCTACTCCCTTACTCTCCATCATCCTTTCTCACCCATTCCCAATTCCACCACTATTACTATTGCTATCACTCTCCTACCATAGTCTTATGCCTACCCTTTAACTATCACTTACCTTCCACCTATTTCCTTTCATGTCTACCTTTTGATGAATTTTGTTTTTACCCTCTACCAAATTTTGTCATCGACATCACTAAATTTTGTCACTATCATTCATCAACCCCTTTTAGAAAACTAATAGATTTAATATATTAAAATTAACATGGTAATTATTTATAAAATGGCCCTGAGGTTTTACATAAAAGTGACCATGAATTTAAAGTGAACTTTTTCATTAGGTTATGAATGTGAAAATGATACATATTTTGATCAATTTAATTTTAACTTAATCCCTAAATGGTTTAAAAGTGTGAACTAGACAATGCACTATGAAATATTAAATTCATGTATCAGTTTGGGATAAATAAGGGGTCATAAAAAAATTGATCTTTATAAATCAATGGTTTTACAATTTCTTGGACTCACACAATAGTGAGTTACTCAAAACTTCACAGATAAAGGATATGAGTATGATTCTAGGATGGCTTCCATGCATCCTTGTGATAGGCTACACGCAACCTTTAAAATAAAGTCATTATTACTCTATATAGTATTGGATTGACTTCACTAAGACTCTAAAATTAAATAAAAAACACTTTAGTCAACCTCCACTATTTCAATATTTTTTTCATTAATAAAGTGATGTGTGGTAGTCATTTATAAGCCAAAAAGTGATGAACTAACAAATTATCCTTTTACTATGGATTTGTATCTTAATAGTCAACAATGAAAAAAACATCTACACTATCATGAACAACATGCTCCAATGTATTATTGAGAAACAATGACCCTATTTCTAAAAAATTGAGATACAATTTTTAATTTGAAAAAACACTTTTGTGTCAAATTTTCAACCAAGTTCACAGAAGTTCACATATTTTGGGTTCATTTATCATGGCCATCCATTTATATTTAGGTTTTGAGTAAATGGGTCACACAATAATAATTATTAATCCTAAGTTACCTACTATCCACTTTGATTAACATTATAAAACCCTAGCCTAAGGGTTCACACTTGATCAATTTATTGCCAATATATATTATAACTTTAATTGTATTTCAAACCTGGCCATCAATTAGAGTGAATTTATTATTATAATGGGTTTTATAAGGTTTAATTTTATTCACTATGTTTATTGTAGACATATTGATTTATTAAATCTCATTTTATTTATGTTGAAATATAAGTTCATTCCCATTTGACTCTTTTACATCCTCTCAGAATGTCACATGAAAAGTGTTGAGTGGTAAATTTATATTATTTATGTATACATTGGTATGCTTCATGACATATTTACTTAAGTATGAGTCCATTCTCTTCACAAGATTTAGTGGCCACCTCTTTGTCAAGATATGATCAATGACCATGTGAGATCACTAGAAGCATCTGTTGGGACCAACATACCCCATTTTTTAAATTCGGATGCTTAAGAAGCCCTCAAAATAAAACATGGAAATTCTAACATATCAAGGTCTTTTATAGAGTTTTAAGATCATCCACTCTATTAAGAGACATGATTATGCAATTTTAATCTACTTTAATCTGAGCTAACATTGATAATGAAGTTTATTTGGTTGTTAGTTGCAGGTTTCATGGTGTAGATCCCCATGGGTTCTATTTTCCAAAACCCTAGAAAACCCTCAATTCAAATTTGAATAAAGGTGGGAACCAAATTAGTAGGAACCATTTTAAAATTCATTTATAAAATTAAGTTTAAACACATATTCTAGGTTTAGTCATGTTTTCAAACACAACTTGACTAAGAAACTTGATCCCCTTCATTATTTATGCCTTTTATAAAGTTCCTTATGACCTAACTAGATGTCATCATGTAAGGTCCTTTTATATTCCCCAAATTAGCCTAAGATTTTAATACTAAGGCCTCGATGTATTCATTAATACAATCACGACCTTAGTCTTAGCACCTTATGCTTAAGTTTTTATTTTTTCCACGGTCCTAACATTAACTTCGTCATGCTTTGCAAGTTCCTATAGTTGTCATTTTATCATGGGATTTGATCCAACAGCATGAGGATAACCCAAATTTTAGCTTAAGTAGTATGCATCTTTGGTGATTTGATGATCCGTGCTTACTCATCGAAGCCCAATCAAATAGACTGAGGCATAATTGAAAATTCAAAAGGATTCGAGTGTAGAGAGGATGATTACATGGAAATTTAGCCAAACATTAGTCCATAAATCATGAAAAATGCATAAAGAACTAACTAACTAAGCCTATCTATTCCTATGGGAATTAAAAAGGATAGAAAGAAATAAATGAAAGAAAGAAACATCATATTACCTTCCCAAATGGATTCACCATGCCCATGTGGCTCAAAATCATGTTCTCCCTTGATCAAGCATCCTTGTCTTTATAAACAAAGGTGGAAAAATCCTCCAATGTCTCAGGAACACTTTATAGAACCTAAGTTCATGATTCCAAATCAATAATATACCCTATCAATGAAGCTTGTAACTAATTTTAATGGTCTATTACAAAGGATTATGGAGATAATTCTGCATAATAGCTTTGCATAAATCAAGCTTAAAATTCATGTCTATGGCCTCTCTATTTATAGATTTTTGAGATTGGTTAGGATCAACCATGACCATCCATCTCAAGATTGAGATGTGTGGCCATGGATAATCTTAATATTTGGAATTAAACTCATAAATATCTTAAAGATAAATAATCATTAAAGAGGCATGGGAGGCATTAACTAGGCATGGGTGACCCATAATCCTAATAATTTATGCACTTATGGCTTGATGGTTGCTACCCCATAGATGATGTCACTAGGTGATACAGATATTCAAAATCAATTTCCAATAATGAGATATTCATAAAGATCTATGTAATTCTTACTTAAATTCTTAAATTGGATTAATTAGCTTAATTAAGTTTAATCAAGTTTAGTGTAATTCTTTGTAATTTAATGCATAATTAATCAAAATGTTTAAAAAGTCATATTACTAGGTCATAATTTGACTAGAGAGGAACTAGAAGGTGATGTTAGATGTGTTGGATTTGTATTCCCATTTAGGATGTTTCCAACACCAAATAACAAAGGTACGCGATGTGTACTAATGAATTAGTAAAAAGAATGATCTAGAGCACTAAATAGTGAAATTGTCATTTTGACTTGAAATGATCTGATCAAAGTTAGTTGGCCCATAGAATGTATTGCCCTTTTTAGGGATACTTTGACCTAAAATAGTAGTTATAAGTGACAAGTTCAAACTATTTAGGGTGTTTTATAGATTTTGACCTAAAATGTGCATTTAAGTGCAATTCAAGTAAGATTGACAATTTCAACACAAATGGTGTTAGGAATTAGATGTCTACATTCTCCCCCTATTTGAGAAGGCATAGTGAGACATTTAGGTGAAGCAACATATTTTCAAAGAAAAGAGTTGTCAAGAACAAATTGGAATAGACCCATGATGCTCCCTCGAGAGGACATACTAGGATGGAAGAAAAGGATGGACTCTCGAAAAGAGAGAGAAAGTGAGAGATTAACCTATGGAATAGATCACATCTAGACAAGATAATTATTACACACATGATTACCATCAAATATAAAAATATAATTAGAGGTGTAATAGGCCCTAAAGATGGGGGGAATGGGAAAGATACAATCTATAAACGTAAGGGACACACTTTAAATGTACCCAATTTGAGAGTATAAGCTGCACACTTACAATATTGATAAATCCCAAGATAAGTTACACAATAAAATATTTCCATCATGGGATTTAATGTGGAGAGATTAGAATTAGAGGAAAAAAGAGAACATTCTGCTTCAGGAAGGGAAGCACCACTAGAATGGGTCCAAAGAGAATATAATAAGAATTATTCTAGTAGAGTAGATTTGATCATGATAAGATAGTTTTACCCTAGTAGGGTGAATATTGAGCATTGACAAAGAATAAATAATGATTTTTCCCTATAGAGCTGATTTGATTTAGATGTTGTGCCCCAGTATGGGAAATTGGCAAGTGAAATAGCTCAAAGATATAACCCAAAAGATAGGTTAAAGCGAGCAGGTGAAAACAGACATGCAATGGTGTAATGGCTTAGAAAGCCATATAAAACCAAGAATATAAAAATTCAAAAACTAATGAGAGAGATGAAAATAAGAATGGAGATAGATGAGATGACCTCAATATAAATTGAGCACTGCCTACATAGTTCCATGGACTCATATTCTAACATGAACTTCAGGCCAATGTAGTTCACCCAAGTTTGGGAGAGAATGGAATGAGGAATGATGAAAAATGACCAATAATTGATTAGACTCAGAATGTATGCAAAGAGATGCACATATAAGCATAGATAAAGAAGCCTAAAATGCATGTTACCTAGAAGCCTAATTCCATATCATGAGCCTAGGTTTTTCAAAGTGTTCTTGAGAATCGTTCATCAAAGATGATGTTAACATTAAGACTTTGAGACATGAGCAAAAAGTGCTTGATATAGAAAAATAAATTAGGCATCATAATTATGAATAACTTAGAATGACATAATATTCCATTACACTAGGCCAGTTCAAATGTGAATACCTATAACTAAGGATAATGGTAAAATAATGACCGAAACCAGAGTTACAATGATTTACATTTAAACAAAAAATCAAAGACAAAGAAAAAGATAAAAATAAATGAACCTATATTGAAATCAAGATATGATCTCAAGTAGGAACAAAAATGTTTAAAAACAAAAGGCAAGAACATCTTAACGACATTGTTAAGGTGTGGAGTCTAAAAGCTTCACATATGAGCGCATTACCAAAGTTGCAGGTTTACACAGTCACCGGCATCAGTCACGAGCGACCGATGTCGGTCAGGAGCATTTGAAGAGATGCCAGCGTTGACAGAGGATCGGCCGATGATGGTCACAGGCAAGCAGGTAGGAACTGGCGTCGGTTACCTGTGCGTCCAGAATGCTATTTCCAAAGACAGAACTGAGTGTTTGCATGATGAGTTTAAGTCTTAGTCTTAAGTTCGCATTTTTATTATTAGTAAGATTGTTTTTAGAGCCCTTGTTCAAGAGGATTAACTATTGGTTGTAAGTGCATGCTCAAGTTTCCTAATTCTATATGTAGGAAAGATCTTCTTAGCTTATTTTTGTAAAGAGTTTAATACAAGTTTTCAGGGTGGTTTCTTGTATCTCTTGTTCTTTGCTATTTATCATTCTAATTACTTATCTATCTGATTTAATTCCACGTTTATTGCTTTCACAAGTGTAATCATATTTTTGGTTGATCCCCAACAAGTGGTATTAGAGCTCAGGTTCACTAATAGGTGGTTCAGATCTGTGTAGTGTGTATTGATTACAGGTTGCTCACAGGAGTTTCTACAGAGATTTCTGTTTGAGTGGGAGAAGCAATGGCAGAAGAAAGTAAATTGAGAATGGAGAAGTTTAATGGCAAGAACTATCAACATTGGAGAATGCAGATAAAGGACTATCTGTATCAGAAAGATCTTTACTTACCATTAGGTGGGATTGCAAAGAAGCCCAAAGACATGGATGATGAAGAATGGGAAGTTCTTGATAGAAAGGCTCTAGGGTCTATAAGACTGAGTCTAGCATCTACTGTGATATCTAATTTATCACAAGCAAAAACAATGGTAGAGTTGATGATTACTTTAGCAAATTTGTATGAAAAACCCTCAGCTTCTAATAAGGTATATCTTATGAAGTAGTTATTTAATTTGCATATGCAAGAAGGTGGATCTGTATCCAATCACCTGAATGATTTACATGGAATTGTTAATCAATTAATTTTAGTCAATATTGTGTTTGATGATGAAATAAAAGCTCTTTTAATATTATGTTCTTTGCCTGAAAGCTGGCATGGCTTGGTAATGGCAGTTTCTAATACTGCATCTGCTTTGAATATTTTAAAAGTAGAGGATGTTGTTAGTGTTATCTTGAATGAGGAAATTCACAGGAAAAGCACAGAGGAAACATCAGGGAATGATTTAAATCTTGAGAGCAGGGGAAGGAAAAAAGAGAAGAGCAAGAGGAGATCAAGATCTAAGTCTAAGGTGAGAGGTAGATCCAAATCCAGAAATGGCAGGAGGCCACAATGCTGGAATTGTGGAAAGATGGGGCACATAAGCAGAGATTGCTGGTCAAAGCCTAAGGAGGACAATCAGCACGAAGGAAAGGAAGAGGCAAAGGTTGCAGGTATTGCACAAGATGCTTTAATATTCTCTTTGCATAATAATATAGAATCTTGGGTATTAGATTCTGGTGCATCTTGCATGCTACCCCTAATAGAGAATATTTCAGTGACTATATCCATGGAGATTTTGGAATAGTGTATTTGGGGGATGATGAGCCTTGTAAAATAATTGGCAAAGGTAAAGTGTAGCTAAAGATGCAGAATGTCAACACATGGGTGTTGAGAGATGTGATGCATGTTCCTAACTTGAAGAGAAATTTGATTTCTGCAGGAAAGTTAGGGGATGAGGGTTGTACAGTAACTCTCACAGTAGAATCTTGGAAGGTGACCAAGGGTGCACTTGTTATGGCTAGAGGTAAGAGAGTAGGTAATCTCTATTTATGTAATTGTGTTACTAATATTTCTCCTTCTGTATTATCTACTTCAGATGTGGATGCTAAGTTGTGGCACTCAAGGCTTGGCCACATGAGTGAGAAGGGGATGTCAATTCTTAAGTCTAAAGGTAAGCTTTTAGATTTGAAAAACATGGATCTAGAATTTTGTGAGCATTGTGTATTTGGAAAATAGAAAAGGGTTAGTTTTCTCAAGACTGGGTCTACAAAGAAGAGGCATAAGTTGTAGCTTGTTCACACAGACGTGTGGGGACCAGCTCAGGTAGCTTCTATTGGAGGATCATAATACTATGTTAAATTCATAGATGATGCTACAAAAAAGGTATGGATCTATTGTATTAAGAAGAAATTTGATGTATTTGAGACTTTTAAGATTTGGAAAGCTATGGTTGAGAATGAAATAGGCAAAAGATTGAAGTGCCTGAGATCTGACAATGGTGGTGAGTTTTGCAGTCTTAAGTTCAACTGGTATTGTTATATGCATGGAATTCATAGGCAAAGGATGGTTCCAAGGACACCTCAGCAGAATAGAATTGCTGAAAGGATGAACAAAACAATAATGGAGTGTGCAAGGTGTATGAGATTGCATGCTGGGTTGCCCTTAGAGTTTTGGGCAGAAGCTGTTGACACTGTAGTGTACCTGATTAACAGAGGACCCTCTACAGCTCTGGATGGTAGAATTCTAGAAGAGGCATGGACAGGTAAAAAGGTAGATCTCTCATATCTCAAAGTTTTTGGTTGTGAAGCCTTTGTGCACGTAGATAAGGAAAATAGAAAGAAGCTTGATGCTAAGTCTATGAGGTGCATGTTTATTGGCTATGGCTCAGATGATTTTGGTTTCAGATTTTGGAATCTAGGAAATAACAAGGTAATTAGGAGCCGTGATGTTGTTTTCAATGAAAAAGTGATGTATAGTGATCAGATGAGAAAGCTGAATCAATCTGGGCAGAGCAATGGAGAATTGGATGAGGTGACGGTCCAAAATGAGCTCGTGGGAAAAAGAAATAATCACTTGTAGGGAAACATAGAGACCGATGTCGGCAGAACAGGCATCAACGTCAGCCAGGAAAAATCAGCATCGGCCAGTAACAGGTTTGCAGGTGACCGAGGTCGGCCACTGTCAGAGAATTTGGGCGGACAACGTGTTGTGAACGAGTCTCAGATGCCCATCAGGAGGTCAGAAAGGGTAAGTAAGCCTCCAATTAGATATTCTCCTTCATTATTCTATTTATTACTAACTGATGGTGGAGAACCAGAGAGTTTTGAAGAAGCATTACAGGTGGAGTCCAAGAGTCAGTGGGAGCGTGGCATGGTTGAGGAGATGGAGTCCTTGAGAGAGAACCAAACATGGGATTTGGTTGAGTTGCCAGCTGGTAAGAGGACACTGAAGAACAGATGGACCTACAGGTTGAAGGAAGGTGAGAATGGACAGATGAGATATAAGGCCAAGTTGGTAGTGAAAGGATTTGCACAAAATCTAGGTATTGATTTTGGTGAGATTTTTTCTCTTGTTGTTAAAATGACTTCTATATGGGTTGTATTGTCTTTGGTTGCTATTGAGGATTTACATCTTGAACAGTTAGATGTTAAGACAGTGTTTCTTCATGGAGATTTGGATGAGGAAATATACATGGAACAGCTAGAAGGATTTGAGGTCAAGGGTAAGGAGAAGTTAGTGTGCAGATTGAAGAAAAGCTTGTATGGCCTCAAGCAAGCTCCTAGACAGTGGTATTTGAAATTTGACAGGTTTATGACTGAGCATGGCTATAGTAGGTGTCAATCTGACCATTGTGTGTATTTTAAGAGATTGGATAATGGTAGATATATTATTTTGTTGTTGTATGTAGATGATATGCTGGTTGCAGGATCACACATGCAAGATATCTCTAAGCTTAAGGTGAAATTAGCTCAAACGTTTGCTATGAAGGATTTGGGAGCATCAAAGAAAATCCTTGGCATGAGCATTAAGAGAGATAGGAAAAATCATAGTTTGATATTGTCTCAAGAGGATTATGTGGACAAGGTGTTGAAATGGTTCAATATGTAGGATGCTAAACTGGTAAACACACCTTTGGCTGGACATTTTAAGTTGAGTAAAGAACAATGTCCTAATTCACATGATAAGGTAGAGTACATGAGTAAGGTTCCATATTCTTCCGCGGTAGGGAGTTTGATGTATGCAATGGTGTGTATTAGACCGGATATTGCCCAAGCAATGGGAGTTGTAAGTAAGTATATGGCCAATCCAGGAAAGGAACACTGAAAAGTAGTTCAGTGGATCCTTAGATATCTGAGAGGAACCAGCAGTAGACACTTGGGCTATGGAGGTTCAGATACTTCTCTACATGGTTATGTAGATTCAGATATGGCAGGTGATTTGGATGATAGGAGGAGTACCACAGGATATGTTTTCACTGTAGGTGGAATGGCGGTTAGCTGGATATCAAAGTTGCAGAAGGTTATTGCCTTGTCAACTACTGAAGCAGAGTATATTGCAGCCATAGAAGCTAGCAAAGAGATGATATGGATGACACGATTCATGGAAGAGCTTGGAAGGGAGCATGGGAGTTGTAGATTGTATAGTGATAGTCAGAGTGCAATCCATTTGGCTAAGAATTCAGCCTTTCATTCAAGAACCAAGCACATACAGCTAAGGTACTACTTCATATGGCAGGTATTGGAGGATGGTGATTTGAAGCTGGAGAAGATCCATACAGATAGGAATCCTACTGATATGTTAACCAAGCCAGTTACAAAGGAGAAGTTGAATCTTCATTCAAATTTTGTTGGTCTTCATGATTGAGTTGAAGATGGAGGAGCTAGAAGATGTTGCTGTACAGGTACTGGTGCAACTGTTTATCTCCAAGTGGGAGATTGTTAAGTGTGGAGTCTAAAAGCTTCACATATGAGCGCATTACCAAAGTTGTAGGTTTACACAGTCACCGGCGTCGATCAGGAGTGACCGACATCAGTCAGGATCATTTGAAGAGATGCCGTCGTCAGTAGAGGATCGGCTGACGACGGTCACAGGCAAGTAGGTAGGAACCAGCGTCGGTTACCTGTGCGTCCAGAATGCTATTTTTGAGGATAGAACCGAGTGTTTGCATGATGAGTTTAAGTCTTAGTCTTAAGTTCGCATTTCTATTATTAGTAAGATTGTTTTTAGAGCCCTTGTTCAAGAGGCTTAACTGTTGGTTGTAAGTGCATGCTCAAGTTTCCTAATTCTATATGTAGGAAAGATCTTCTTAGCTTATTTTTGTAAAGAGTTTAATACAAGTTTTCAGGGTGGTTTCTTGTATCTCTTGTTCTTTGCTATTTATCATTCTAATTACTTATCTATCTGATTTAATTCCGTGTTTATTGCTTTCACAAGTGTAATCATATTGTTGGTTGATCCCCAACAGACATGAGACCAAGATATGAATAATCAAGATCCATGTGGACCATCAAGGCATTCTTGAACATAAAAGAGAAAAGCAAAATAAAATAGAAAAACAAGACACTAACAACAATCAAATAAACAAAATGGTCTAAGAACAATGTAATAACATAGGATCAAGATATAAACAATCAAGATCCATGTGAATCATCAAGATGTTCTAAAACACAAAAGAGATAAGCAAAAATAATCAAGGAAACACAAGACCAAGATGAGACAAGAAGTAATAAAAAGAGAAAAGGAGAAGAAATAAAAGGATAGGTATGAAAGCATAACAAAACATCAAGAAAACTCAAATAAACACACATAAACAAAAAACAAGTTAGTGCAGTTTAAAGATAAATGTTCATGCATGTGCGATAGAGGTGTTACTTTCTACCATATCATAACAAAGAAAAATGACATGACAATTTTTCCCTAATTAAAGAGGAATAATGATAGAAGAAATGGGGGAAGAGAAGAAAATAAAGGGGTTAGCTGAGATAACTCTAGATGTATAAGACAAGTGGACGCTACCTACAAAGTCCCATGGATGCATGTTCCAACATGAACTTTAGGCTAAATGTAGTTCTCCCAAGAAATGGGATAAAAGAAAAATGATGATCAAAATAACATGATTAATGTTATAAAAGAAATGGAAGATATGAAAAATAACTAAGAATGGTCTACCAAATAAGAAGTTGACAAGATGAGAAAGAATGATCTTGTAAAATGGCAAGTGCATGGGACAAGATGAAATGAACTAGTGTTTCTATGCTTTTAAAATGGTAAGAATGTATCATGGTGGAATGAGAATGTACAAATATATAGAAGCATGAGATAATTTTTTTGTTATTTTATGGATCATGTTCTAATGTTTTTTCTATTTTCAAAGTATTTATAATGTTTTTGGGATAAAATATGCACTAGGTGGGACCATCTAGTCAAGGAGATGCACATCTTGAGAGTAGAGGTTCTAATAAGATAGCTAAGCTAGCTACAACAGCCTATACTTACAAATAAATGAGAGCGAGGATCTTGATAAAACAATAAAGAGTAGTAAATGTGATATAGAATAATGTGCAACCTGAAGTAAAAAAAAGTATTTGCATTCACCTATCTGTAATAGTGTAGTAATGGTCTAGAGTTAAGAAGATGTTTTTGTTCACTTGTTTAAAGCTGCACAATACTATCCTAGCTAAACTACTTTGTAGAACTGATACTGAAGATATTCATAATGTTTATGAGAAATAATCAATATCATAATTAGTCAAGGGATAAAAAGTGTTCAAGCTTATAACATGACCTAAACATAACAAATAATATGCTTCTCAAAGAGAGCAATCTAGAATGGGATGAATAATGTGTTTAGAGTGCCAAGGATTTAAAGCCTTTACTATCTAAAATCATGAAAAGTGGACTAGGTTAGTATAAAATGCATTCAAGGTAAGATAAAAGGGTAGGATAAAATTACATCAACACAAGTTGCCCCCAAGTCAGGGGTTTTGTAGATAATGGTTCAAAGCTATTCATGTGTAGAACCTCTTAAGGTGTATGATGTTCATAAGCTCTAAAAGTTCTTCACCATTAGGTTTAGCTAATGGATATGATCTTGATCCATAGGTTGATATGAAAATATATGGTCCCAACCAATTACATTGAAACTTACCTTTCTTTTTGGGTTCAACATTCATGTCCTTCTGGTTCTCTTTCAAGACTAAGTCATGAATCTCAAACTCTTGAGGGATTATGCATTTATTTTAGCTCCTTCATAATTTGTTATGATAGGCCTATAATTTTTTGAGGGAAACCAAACACTTACCATCAAGATGTTATAGTTCTTGGAGCCATGAGGCTTTATAGTCTTCATCATCTTCAATGTGCTCCAGTGATATTATTAATGATGGTTTCTCAATCTCGATCAAGATGATAGCTTCAGCAAAAAAAAAGGGAGTATAGAGAAGCTCTATTTGGGGTTTGAAGATTAGTTATATAATCCCAAAGGGTAGGAAAGAGTTTCAAGTGCCAATTATGACCAACATCATTGACAATCTTCTTTAAGATGGCTAGAATGGTTTTATTTGATGCCTTAACTTCTCCATTGCCTTATGGGTTATATGGAGTGGATTTCTTGTGCTTGATCTTGAATTTTTCACAAAGATATTTCACATCTTGGTTCATAAATGATCCACTATTATCAGATATAATATGGGTTGGGATGTCATATCGATAGATGATATGGTAATGAATGAATTTGGATATTTGTTTCCCTATAACATAAGTAAGAGGAATGGCCTTAATCCACTTGGTAAAGTACTCAGTTGTAGTCAAAATGTGCTTATGTCCATCTAAAGATGTTGGGTTAATTTTCCCAATGAGATCAAGACCCCATGTTGAGAATGGCTATGGTGTTGTGATCAGCTATAATGGTAAGAAAGGTGCATGTATCAAGTTGCCATGTTGCTAACAAGGAACACACTTCTTTACATAATTACAAGCAACTATCTCCATTTTGGGCAAATAATAGCCTATTCTAAGGAGTTTCTTTGCTAGGAATACATCATTAGTATGGGCCCCATACATTCCTTAATGAACCTCCTTTAGTGCCATCTTGGATTCTCCCAAAGATAAATAATGAAGAAGCATTCCATCATAGCCTTTATGATAAAGCATGTTTCCAAGGAAGATATAATGTGTTAAGCGATGAAGGAATATTTTTTATTGGTTGTTATAAAATTTGGTGGGGAATACATGAATATGGAAATAGTTATAAAAATCTTGGTACCATGGTAGCTTAGGTGATGGATTAGGATCAATAATGGTGCATATCCTCTCTAAATCTAATAGAATATGTGCCATCTAAAGAAGATTTTCAATCAAGAATGTATACTCTTGAGTGCTATCATGTATTTGAATCATGGAACTAATTATTTCCATGGTGTTAGCATATCTGTTATTGACTCATATAACTTGCTCAAACTGTAGAGATTTAAAATGTGTTTTGAGGTTATCAATAATTTGCTTGTAAGGAAAAAACTTGTCATCCTTTATTTGATATTGGTCATTTGTCTAATTTATGATTAGCTATGAATATTCATAGACTTTTAAGCTTTGAATATCCCATTGTACAGCAAGATGGAGCCCTACAACCAATGCCTCATATTTGGCTATATTATTTGTACAATGAAATTGTATCTGGAATGATTTGGGGATTAGATCCCCTTGTGGCATGATCAACAATATCTCAGCTCCAGACCCTCAAGATGTGAAGGATCCATCAAAATAGAGCATCCACTATTTAGGTTCTTATGATGCTTATTTTATCATCATGATAGAATCATCTGGAAGGTCAAAGTTGAGAGGTTAAGTGGCTTTAATAAGAGCTTCTACAAGTTAGTTAACAAGAACTTGTCCTTTGATTGCCTTTTGATTTTGGTACTCAATATCAAACTCAAAAAGGAGCATAATCCATTTAGCCATGCATCCTTTAAGAGTTACTTTAGATAAGAGGAATTTGAGAGGATCTACTTTGATGATAATAATAGTTTTGTTATTTAGCATATAATGTCATAATTTTTGAGTGGAAAACACCATAGCTAAACATGCCTTCTCAATAGGCATATAATTATGTTCATAGTCTACCAATATGTGGATTAAATAATAAATAACATGTTCCTTACCATGATTATCATGTTCAACCAAAAGTGCCCCCATTGCATGTTCCATGGTTGATATATAAAGAAGCAGTGGCTTTCCTTGTGTTGGAAGTCATAAGATTGGTGGATTGGCCAAGTATGTTTTAAGCTTTAAAAATGTTATCTAACAATCTTCATCCAACTAAAATTTTACCCCTTTATTTAAAAGATGGGTAAATGGGTGGCACTTATTTAACAATTGAGAAATAAACCTGCATATAGACTAGATCTTTTCTTGTAGACCTCATAGCTGTTTAATATTATTTCGTGGAGGCATTTACATAATAGCATTGACCTTTTTATGGTCTAGTTTTATTCCTCATTATGATACAATGAACCCTATAAATTTTCCTAATGTGACTCTAAAGACACATTTCTTAGGATTTAGGTAGACTTTATATTCATGAATCCTCTCAAATATTCTTCATAGAATGCCAGGATGTCCAGCTCTTGTTCTTGATTTCTCTAGTATATCATCAACATAAACCTTGACAATGTCATGCATCATGTCATGGAAAATGACATTCATTACATACTAATATGTGGCTCTAGAATTCTTCAAACCAAATGACATTACTTGGTAGCATAATGTCCCCCATGAAGTGGTGAATGCAGTCTTATGTTGACCTTTAGGGGATTTTTTGATCTGATTGTAACCAAAAAATCCATCCATTAAGGATAACATCTCATACCCAGTATTTGATTCAATGATCATGTCAATGTTGGATAGAGGAAAATCATCTTTAGGGCATACTTTGTTGATATCATGGAAATCAATACAAATTCATATGCCTAGGGTCTTTTTACTAACTGGTACTATGTTAGAAACCCATTCAGAGTAGTCCAGTGTTCTAATAAAATTAGCTCCTAAAAACTTTTCAAACTCATCCTTAACAAAAAGGGTGATGTGTGGATACATATTTCTTAATTTTTTCTTGACTAGTTTAGCACCAAGGTGAACAATAAGATGATGCACAACTAAATCTAGGTCCAAGCTTGTCATGCCAGAGTATGCCCATGCAAAGATGTCTATATAATCCTTAAGAATGGATATACTATGTTCACATTCTACTTTAGTAAGGGAAGCTCCAAGATAAATAATTTTAGGATCCTTATAGGTTCCCAAATTCACTTCTATTATGTTCTCCACAAGGAGTGTGGGTCCATCTTCTAGAATTATAGGTAATGTATGGTCATGATCATTTTCCTCTATTATATCTTCTTGTTGTTCCTCCTAAAGATTTGGATAATATGAAGAATCAAAATCTGCCTCTAAGGTAAAGGCTAATTAGTAAAAACATCTAAAATATAAGAGCAAGATGCTAAAATATTTGATGTTGTTCTAAAGAGATGCTTGTAATAGCTATGGAACTTGGGCTAGATAGACTTTTTACATCTTGAGGGGATGAGAAAACCTTCAAATTTGGGAGTGCCTAAAACAGGTTTTCACTCAAAGGTTTGTCTTTTTATTTACTTTTTCCTTGATCAACAAGTGCCTCAAAGAGGTTTTTACCTAAAGATCTCAATGTTTGTTCTTTATTATGACCAATAAATTTTTCCTACTCTCTAAAGTAAGTAGAATGATCCAATGAAAAATTAAAACTTTGTTTATGATCCCTAATGGGGAATGCATCTTGTAGGCCCATGTATTTTGCAATAAATTCTTCATTTTGAAACTCATTGAGGCGTATGATTGAATTTTACTAGTCCCAATCTATGAGTTCAGGATGACAAAGGCATAGGTTATAGTGAGGGTTTACTTTAGGATGGGAAGTACTAATGGTAAATATATAATGTCCTACTTTAATAAGGGAAGCACCACTAGGATGGTTTTTAAATTCAAGATGGGAAGCTCCAATATGCATTCTAGTCAATATGGGTATTTGAATCAAATAAATCTAAGTTAAAAAGCCTCATCAAAAAGGCTATAATGGGACATTATGTCACTACTAGCAGTCTCATTACTAGTCACTTCAGAAGAGTCACGATCAAATGTCATGAGGTCATCCTTTGGTGGTTTAAATTTGAGACCATGATTCCAATTGACAACTCCAGCTGATAAGGGTTCTAAAATTCCTTGCACCTATAGGTCAAGGCCTTTCTCTGTATAGTCAAAATGATCCATTATTCTATTAGGGATAAGATACTTTGGATTATAAAAACAATTAGCAAGGCCTTCATAACATAACTAATCTCCCTTGGTAAAAGCCTCTCAATTTTTCTTTGGTGTGATTATAGGTATAAAAACCATAGGAGGTTTTGGTTATTTCTTATTTGGTTTCCAAATCTGATCGGGTTTGTTATGAGTCTAGGAAGTTTTAGGCTTACCAAATATTTTAGGGGATTTTGGTAATTTTGTGATATGGAGGAAGTCCTTCAGATGGTACATGGAAATGCCTATCTTTAGTAATAACTTGCTTGGCTAGAGCTGTAGGAAATGGATCAAGTGAAGTGAAGGCTAGATCACCAGGGTCTATATAATTAGATAGAGATGGATGAGAAATGATGGCTTTGTTCTTCTTTATAATGAATTTAGAACCTAGGCAATAATTATAATTATGAAACTCTACTTTAATATGTTTGCAGTATTGATATGGCTACTAATCAGTAGGAATAGTAACATTGATCCCATCATGGGGAAGCTTAAGGCATTGGTGAAGAGTAGATGGAAATTCTTGTACTTCATGGATCCAAGGACTACTAAGAAGTATGTTATAAGGAAGCTCAATATCCACAATATGAAATAATATGTGATGAGAAATAGACCCAACCATGATTAGCAACCAAATTGTACCATATGACTCCCTCTCAGTGTTTTCATAAGCCTTGATTATGGTAGTTTCTAGTTGAATGTATTTATCCATGTAGCCCAATCATCATACCAATTTAAGAGATATGATGTTCAACCTTGAACCATTATCTATAAGAACCCACTTGATCTTGTGATCTAAAATGATTATCTCAATGTATAGTGGGTTATTGTGGTTTGGGTCGAGGGTGGACATGTATTTTTGATTAAATATTATTTGTTAAAATGAAGACAAGTGCCCAACTAGGTTCTGGAACTGATCAAGGTTTATATCATTAGGCATAATAGACTCTTACAAAAGTTTGTTGAAGATGGTTTGATAGAATTAGATGTCTGCAAGAGTTCTAATATGGAAATTTGTGTAGGGGTTTTATCTAAATCATCCATTAGACTATAAGGCATTTGAATTGTTGATTAAGCTATTTTAGTCTTTGTTGGGATGGTATTCAGCTTTGGAATCATTGACACAATGTTCTCATTAGGTTTTATGGAAGAAGTGGGTAAAGGGCCCTAGATGGTAACTCACAAGCATCTAGTTGTGACTACATAACCTAGACATGACAAGGAGTTATTATAATTAGAAAAGGAAGGTAAAGGGCCTTGGATGGTGACTTGAGGGTGACTAACTATATTTATATAAGTTTGGGTCAATGAGAAGCCTTTATAATTATAAAAAAGGTGTTGTTGTTTAGAATTAGTAACCTATGTAAATAGAGTCACAACATGATTATGTGAATTTGACATGGTATTATTAGGGGGAGAGGGTTTTGACCCTATAATGACGGGTCTTGTGTTGTAAGGAACACAAGATTAGCCACATGGTTTCATAGTAACAGTGGTAATGTGGGCTATATAAATGCATCCCATAATATTATTATAGTCGTAAGGTATGTTGTTATAAGCCACATTATTAGTATGGGACCATTTTGATTTTTTCTTGGTGGTGGTGGATCATGTTGAGGAAAGGGGTCTTTATAGATTCCCATATCCTAATTTGTGTCCTGATTAGGGGCCAATTTAATTTTTAGTTCACCACTTTCAATAAATTCCTTAATAATATGTTGTAATTAAATGCAATGATATGCATTGTGACTAGAAACACAATGAAATTTACACCATTCATTCTCTTTGTATGAATCTAGTTTTGGTTGATCTTGAAGAAATGGTCTTGATACTAGCCATGCAATTAAATTAGCTGCAATGAGCTTTTGTAACACTATTTCAACTGATTTTCCTAGCTTGCTAAAGACTCTAATTTTTTTATGAAATGTCCTTCATGAAGGTTGTCTCTGCAAAGTAGGTAGTGGATTTGGGAGAGTTAATTATACATTTAGAGGAAGCATAGCCTATACCATTTGTACATGTCTTGTCACCCCATTTCCAACCATTTTCTTATTTTTGTGGAAGCCTTTAGGCTTATCCTACATAACTATTTGAACTAGTGATTTAGTCTAATTATATGCTTGACCTTGTGTAAAAATATTGACAAGGCTCGTAGCAATAAGAGCCTTCTCAATCTATACTCCTTTGTCAATAATTTATTCAAATGAGTTAACACAAGCTAACCATAAATTATGCACAACTTTAGGATGCAAGTTCTATGCAAAGATATTAGCTAATTATTTATCTAGTAAGTTATGTTGAAAGTGACCTACCAATGCTCTCCACCTTTTCAGATATGTGGCAAAACTTTCACCATCACGCTGCTTGGATTTGCATAAGTCAATAATAGTTAATTCATGTTCTATGCTATATGAAAAATGGTTAATGAACTTTTTTGATAAGTCATTCCAATCTACAACTAATCCCTTGAGTAGTTTAAGTAGCCAATCAAGAGCTTTCCCCACTAAACTTTGTGGAGATAGTCATAGTAATTACTCGTTACTATAAGCAACTTCTTGACATAAGACAAAGAATGCCTATATGTGATTGCATATATATCTTTTTTCTTTATACTTGTCAAATTTGGGCACCTCAAAATGAGGTGGAAAGGGGTTCTGGAGAATAGATAAATCAAATGGATATGGGCATATCTCATCAAATTTGTACTTTTTAACTCTATTATTCATCTCCAATCTTTAAACAATTTCCTTCATAGAATTTTATTCTTGCATGTTTGGTGTATTTATGGATTGAATAAGATGTTGTTAGGGTCAAATGTGCCCCTAGTTTCATTGTTGTTGGGGTGGAATGTGCCTTTAGTTTTGTTGTTGTTGTTGGGGTGGAATGTGCCCCTAGTTTTGTTGCTATTGAGGTAAAATGTGCCCCTGGTTTTATGTGGATCTATAGGGAGTGTATATCTTTCAATCCATGACTTGGTTCTAATTTTCTCCTTGATTTGAGAACGTACACTATTGATTATTGGATTGTAAAACATTCCTTGAATTTGGCTATTTCATACTTTGTTGATTTTGGAAATTTTTATGTTTGTTTACCAATTTTTGTGTTGGTTGAAAAGAGCTAGCCAAATTGTCTTGAGGGATTTCCTCAATGTAAACTAAATGTTTGGGTTTTTGAGTTTGTAAAGTAATAAGAGGTTCTTGATGATTGAAGAATTTATGTTCTATGTCAAATGGAAAACTTTGTAAGGTATCTTGTGACTTTAACTATTCATTTAGATTACCTTGATCCACTATGGTAATGTCCTCATCCAATATTTGTTGCATACTTTCAACCACATTTCCTTGTTCTTTCAAAGCATCATTGTGAATTGAAGTGGAAACTAGGGAGTAAATTAAATCTATGAAAATTTTATCTACATATCATTGAGTTATTATGTTGATCTTAGCTAGAATATCTAGATTTATAGGTTTTGACTTTGTTTGTATTTCTTTTCCTTTCTTAGAAGAAGAAGGTATGTCTATTCATGCAAAAGCTTGCTCTTACCATCATTGTTCTCCTTCTCTAACTAAGGTATGTAATTGTTCTGTAGGAAAGTTAGAAGGTAGTCTAACACCTAATTTTATCAATCTAATAAGGGCTTCATCTTGATCTTCTTGGGGTTGATATTCATTGTAATCATCTTCAGATCCTACTATAGTAGGGATGTCATCAAAAATAATGAGGTTATCTTGACCATCATAAAATTTCTCATATTCATAACTAAGGCCATAAGAGGCCCCACTATGAGTGAACCTTTGAGTCATGTCTAAAAGAGCTTTCTGTGTGTTTGACTAACTTTGGACCAATGCTTAGCAACCAAATAAAGTATGCTTTAGCTCTCTTTTAAAAAAATAACCAAAGTACCAATGAGCTTATAAGGGAGGGTGGTTTGGAACCATGCATAATTTAGAATATTTGGTTCATGAGTTTAGTCAACCTTTGGTAAAGTTGAAATCATATAGATCGGAAGAGGGTAAGGTAACTCAAAGACCCAAGGTGAAAACTATTACACCAAAGCCTACATCTTTGTGATATGGTTGTAATATAAAATCTAGATTTAACTTTGATAAGTTGACCCTATAAGTTTAAAGGAAAAATCTCTAGATTGTGAAGAAGATAAAATGGACTAAGAAACTCAAGATGTAAAAACATACGTGAATCACTAAGTATAAAACTAAGACCAAATAGGTAGCACAACGTCGCCACATGGTTTCAGTAGGATAAAATATGTTGTAGGACTCAAAGCATGAGTGATAAACAAGATGACTTGAGTCCACCAAGATGATAATGTGATTTTGAGCCTAATAAATGACCTCCAATCCAAATGGAAAATTGAACCCAAGTTAGAACTAGCTTAGTACGTAAATGGTGAACCCACTTTGACACACCGACCCTTAAAACTTAGAAAGGTTCAATTTCAAATGTGGATTGTAAATAAGGATTTAAATAAAGTGTGTAAATGATATAAACTCAATTGGGTAGCATGATTGCACCAAAGTGGATGACATGACACAAATCTTTTGATAACAATTTGAACAAGGAAAAGATGAATTTTCCAATTGGATAGTGTAACGTCTCCCTTGCTCAAGAAAATTGAGGATAGTGTGTTTTGGTTAAGTTCATTGAGTTAACAATCAATTTTAGACACAAATAAAGACCAAGTAAGCTAATGACAAAAAAAAACATCTTAAGTCTAAACTGACAAGGTATGGCAAAGTGGGGTCTACTAAACTAGCAAGGTTTCAATCATTCTATGGGAATCAATTTCACAATGACTTTTACATCAAATGATGTAAAATGCAAGCAAAAAAATTGGTTGACCATGGCATTGGCGAGTTATAAAAAGGTATAGTCCTTTTTATAACCACTACATCCTATTGTTCACTATGTGTAGTGTGATGTCTAAATGCAGATATGCCCCATGTGCAACTCAGAAGGAGTAAGTGAAGTCAATATCGGGAGATGAAATCCCAAGTCAAAGCTTCCCTAAAAAAATCATAGGAGGTAATGAAATCCCCCTCACAAGCCAAATTTTCATAAAAATAAATCATAAAATAAAAATACTTTAGGGTTTTTTTCAAGATCACCCAAACTTTAATGAGTTTTTGGGGAGTGCTTTAGATGACATTCTTTCTAAGCCTTGGACTAGACTTTTTGAAATTGGAGTAATGCTTTTTATTCCAAGGATTCAATAAAGGGGAAAAATGAAATATCTTACATATGGCATCCCTATTTTTACCCAACAAAATTTAACTTAAACAAGTAAGAAAATAAAAAAAACTTGGAAAGGTGAGTTCATTTTAAGCCCAAATGGAAAATGAGGTGGTGTTCATTTGACCCCTTGGTCTTAAGTTGTAACTTTGAAAACTAATGATAGAAACATCTACTTAAGCACCTAAATGTTAGTTTAAGCAAAAAAATAATGTTCCTAACTCATTTTAAAATCATTCAAAAGATGTCTTAATAGTATGTTTTAACAAGTTCCAAGTCCGATGGTTACCTATCTACCCTTAAGGCATCACTCCAAAAGTAAATATGTTAGATTAGAAATATTTTAAAAATTTTGTGAAAAATATATGAAACTTGAAGCTAAAATAATTTCAAATTATGAAAATTTAGGATAAAACATGCGGTTTTAAAAAAATCATCCAAAATAGAGTTTATATGACCCCAAACCAAGCATTTTAAAATGGCCTATTAGCTCTCAGGTTTATGTTTTTAAGAAAAACATAGTGACCAACATCAATTATATAACTGATGATGGTTACACTTAATAACTAATGATGGTTATGTAACCAATAATGGTTATACCAATAGTGATCGATGATGGCTATGCCAATTGATGACGGTTTTACTAACTAGCAACGGTTACTGTGTAAACCCGTGACAAAGAAAAATGGAAAAAAAAGTTAGAAAATCAAATTACAAGACTTTTAATGATCCAAATGAAGATTTTAAAGTTTCATAATGATCTTCTTCATGTGTGGGATGCATTTGGTCCCACCAGGCATGCTAAGATGTAGACAGGATTACAAAGCAAGTTAGCCAAACATTAGTCCACAAATCATGAAAAATGCATAAAGAACTAAATAACTAAGCCTATCTATTCCTATGGGAATTACAAAGGATATCAAGAAAAAAATAAAATAAAAAATATCATATTACCTTCCCAAATGGATTCACCATACCTATGTGGCTCAAAAGCATGTTCTCCCTTGATCAAGCATCCTTGTCTTTGCCAACAAAGGTGGAAAACTCCTCTAATGTCTCAAGAACACTCTATAGAACCTAGGCTCATGATTCTAAATAACTAAACTATCCTATCAATGAATCTTTTAACAAATTTTAATGGTCTATTGCAAAGGATTGTGGAGACAATTCTGCATAGTAACTTTGCATAAATAAAGCTTAAAATTCATGTCCATGGCCTCTCTATTTATATATTTTTGAGATTGGTTAGGATCAACCATGAGCATCCATCTCAAGATTAAGATGTGGGGCCATGGATAATCCTAATATTTGGAATTAAAATCATAAATATCCTCAAGATAAATAAGCATTAAAGAGGCATGGGATGCATTAACTAGGTATGGGTGACCCATAATCCTGATATTTTATGCACTTATGGCTTGATGGATACCACCCCATAAATGATGTCATCAGGTGATGTAGATATTCAAAATCAATTTCCAATAATGAGATATTCAAAAATGTCTATGGAATTCTTAATTAATCTCTTAAATTGGAGTAATTAGCTTAAGTAAGTTTAATCAAGTTTAGTGCAATTCTTTGGAAATTGGTGCACAATTAATCAAAATGGTCAAAAAGTCATATTACTAGGTCATAATTTGATTGGAAAGGAACTAGAAGGTGATTTTAGATGAATTGGATTTTTATTCCCATTTAGGATGTTTCCAACACCAAATAATAAATATGCGTGATGTATATTAATGAATTATAAGAAAAGAATGATATAGAGCACTAAATGGCAAAATTATCATTTTGACTCGAAATGATCTGATCAAAGTTAGCTGGCCCATAAAATGTATTACCCTTTTTAGGGATACTTTGACCTAAAATGGTATTTTAAAGTGAAAATTGTGAACCATTTAGGATATTTTATGGATTTTGACCTAAAATGTGCATTTGAGTGTAATTCGAGTAAGATTGACAATTTCAACACAAATGGTGTTAGGAATTAGATGTCTATAGTGACAAGCCTGCAAGATGGACATGTAACACCATTGAATTTAAGGATTAAAAATAAAGGGGCCCACCTGACATGATCTTCAATCAATAGCAAGTCCCTGGATCAAGATCCTATAATTGTCACTTTATCATGATGTTTGATCTAATAGGGTGAATTAACACTAATACCTTAGGAAGCCCCATGGAAATGCCAAGTGGCATTTTCATAGTTGGTACTAAATATTTTTTTGAACCTAAAATTTATGTTCACATGATCATCATCCAAATGTCTAAAAAGATAAACTTGACATCCATGTGATCGTCAACTTTAAGCCCAGTCAAATTAAAACTTCACTGGTTTAAACTTGACATCTATGTGAATGTCAATTGAAACTCATGAGGGTATATTTGGTGTCTATGAGACTATCAATTTTAACCCAATGAAATATCTTCGTGTTTAAATGGCATTCCAAAATCCTATTTTAACTTGGAAATGGCTTCATAATTTAAAGGAAATACTCAAAAGATGTTCAATAATGGAAGGCTTCGATCTAAAAAACAAAGACTTATACAAGAAATATAACTAGCCTAAGTCTATTCTTTAAGATTAAAATTGAATTTTGTATAATAGACCTTAAATCATAAACATACCCTATGTAAAAGTTAGATTATCATTTCATGTTGAACCTATTTTAAACATGGTTCATGGTACATGGTATAAATATTTTAGCTTGATGTTTTCATTGTGTTTATTAAACATAATGCATACATTTAACCTAAAGAATTTATACCTTGACCCCCCATTTTTAATAATCACAACTTAGGTTTAAATTCCTTAGCCTAAGGTTTATCCCATGCTTAATAAACATGAACAAACCTTAGCCTAAGGAACTTAAGCCTAGATCATGACTTTAATAATAAACTAACTTAACATTTAGGCATTATTTGTAGATCAACGATTATCACTTTATCATTGGATTTAATCTAATGATGTAAGGGAATGAATGAATTTTCAAAGGATCATAAACTCACCACATGGCCGATACTCATTCGATAAATGACTAACCAACAGATTTGGAGCACGAAGAAGGCATGTAAAGTGCTAAGTGTCATGATCACAAAGTTTGAAATATAAAGTCCTAATCAAATCGAAAGGCCTAAATTATAATCAATGGCTCACACTAATCTAGGATTTTGATCCTATGGTGTGAAATGAAGGAGGTATTTTTAAATACCAATGGCTACTGTTCAAATAATATTTGATCCTATGGTGTGAAAAATGTTACAAAAGGTCAAAAACCAATGCCATATAAGCACCATAAAAGTAGAAAAAGACAAAATTTGAGATCTCATGGGCTCAAAAACACAAAGGTATAAAGGCAAAGGTCTAAATCAAATCTAGAACATGTATAATCTAAGCTTAGATGTCTTATACCATTAAAGCTCCAAAACCCTAAACCTTACATAAAAGTGACCCAAACAGATTCAATTTGCTAAAATTCAATCAAACGACAACTTAATTATGTTTTTTTATCATAAGAGAGCTTTCACAAAGATCTTCTACAATCTGGCATGAATAATTAGCAAGAAATAGAGACCATGGCAGCTAGCATGCAAAAATTTAAAGAAGAAGCTGAGCTCTATTTGGTAATAGATAATGAGGGCTAGGTAATCAAGGATATAGAATTGGACCTCACAACATTGAACATCCCTAGGATTAGGAATTGGTTTGATCTCTTCTTCATGATAGAAGAGTTACAACCCATCTTAAAGGAGGAATAGAGAAATGCCACCATGAATTGATGACACTATGACTTGGTTACAATCCAAATGGTTGGCCTTTATCATGCCATAAAAAAACTAGAGGCATTACACTATATTTACATCCTTTCACCCATATTTGTTGATTGAAGGATATATAATGAATGGATCATTAGGGAAGGTAGTTTAAAATGGGTAGCATACATTTCCCCTATTTATTTTGAAAATTACTATACACTCCCACTTCCCCATGTAGACCTTCCAAACATGAGGGAATAGACCAATGACCATGACCTAAACTCCATCTTGAGACCCTAACTCATCTAAGGACCTCACATCTTTAGAAACATTGATAGAAAAATCCCTATCATTTAGTTTAGAGAGGGTATCAGGGTGACAATGACCTTGTTGAATAGATCTTTTGGTACCCCTTCAACCATTTATGTGAATAAGGTTTGGGTCTCATATGTACACTTCTTAGTGGAGGAGAAACTTACCCCTCTAATTAAAGATCTGATCAGTATCTTCCTTGCTAAAAAATTCATCACCATCAAAATAAAGACCTCAAATCAATTATTTATGATGTCATACTTGCTTGATGACCTTCTAGCCTCAACCATCTTCCCTAGGATTAAGAATTGGTCCATAGAGGGCAGGACAACCATTTCACACTACTATTCTAAGCTGCACATCTTCAAGTATAGGAATCACATGTAGTTTATTTATGATTATGTTTACCCTACTATAGTGGAGGCCATCATAGGTGTTCCCATGCCTAGGCTCTATCCCATCATCAAGAGATATGTAGAAATGATAGGGGATGTATGGTATTATTCTAATTGCATAATCATCAAGATAAAAGAAATCATGACTCAACCTTACAAACTACTTATATATGTTCCAAATAAGCTTGTAGAGTATAAAATTGCTTCCTAGCTCATCCATGGCATTGATAAGATTTTTAAAGAGAAAAGGAAGGGTCTAATCCACCCCTTCCCCTTGAATATTAGGAGAACCATAATAAAGGATTGGAAATAGGTAGGGTTATGTTTACAAAAAGGGATTCATTTAGCTTCCAATTGGATGAAATCTAAATGTGGGATCCAAATAATGTAGTTGGTGACCATCTAAGGGAAAATAGTCCCTCAAAACTAGAATATTCACATCGACTCAGTGTCCATGACACCATATATATCAGGGCTAAGAACTATGAATAGGTATTGGCCAGGATAGAAGGCCATAACATTAAACTTGAGCACAGATTAGTCAAAGACAATAATCCATCTAGAGAAAGATGGAAAATGCACCATTTACAACACCATTTACTACTTGGGCCATCTGGAACAACTCATGATCCATCTCAGATAGATCAACAATAACCCCAATAGTAGGTCGAGTAAATTTAGGGTGATCAAGGTAAAGAAAAGGAGAAGGATGGATACATGAGATTAGAAGAAAGACATAGAGAAGGGCCACTACCTTCAACCATGTAATAGAGGCCACTTTATCCAATCTAGTATAATGACATGATAGCTTTGGAACTAGAAGAGACACTTGAGGGTGCCCTCAAGAAACTTGTAGAGTCTTATGGCTTAGGTGGAGAGGAGGACCCTTTAGAAGAAATAATAGGAAATGAGCTAATTCCCATGGCACCTCAAGAGAAGAAGTAGGTAAAATTGGCCTTGGTCTTAGTAAGAGTAAGGAAAAATCCTAGATTGACCTTCACTCATCCCACTAGTGAAGTCAATCTCTTTAGTGATGAATTTCCAATCAATAGACTAGTCATTCCTGACTAGTTTATCTATAGAAAAGTGCAGGAGATACCCTCTCTTTATCATTCTTGGGCCATGACAAAGGTCATTGATGTGGGAATACAAGATGATATGAAGCCTTGTTAGATAAGGGTTATAATGAATGAGTAAGAAGAAAGAAGAATTGTGGTCACTGAAGGGTGAGAAGGCAATAAGATAGATGCTCTAGAAGAATCTACTAGTTTAAGTGTGGAGACCCCAAAACCTCCCTAATTCAAGGAACCATTAACTACTATCCATTTCAACCCTGAGATATCTAGGTTAGAAATAATAACAACTTGGATAGCTATGGTTGGGATGGAAGAATTCACCTTTTAAAAGGTGGAACCATTTGTAGGACTAACCCCAGTGGGTGGCTAGTAGCTTAGAGAGGCTACAATTCATGAGGAAGATGTGAAAAGTCTAATTGAAGCCCATTCAACACAAGCTAAATTTGGAGTCCAAGGAATGAAGTAGAGGATCCAAAACTTAGAAAAATAGGAAATTCTATCAATGTTAGATATAATAATCAAGCTACTTGACAAGTCATTTTATGACATGTTTAAGGCACTTAAGTTAATAAAATTAAGGCAAGGTGTATTATAAGGACAATGTGAACTAGCTAGGAGTTTAGTCACCTAATAGTAGGCCTTTAAGGATAAAATAACTCAACTTTGAAATATTTAGGTAAAAAAGTAGATCCCAAACTTTAGGACCATTAGTTTGGGGAATTTGAGCACAATTATAGGAATTGTAATTGAAAAGGTTCAAAGTTTGAGTGCACAACATAATGGCATGGAAAAGGTCCTAAAAGAAGATAAAGAACTAATTACAAGAATTGAACAACTTCTTAGGACCATACTTAGAGAACCTTCGCAACCCAATGCCCTTGGGATCATTAGTGATGATTAATTCAAGCATAGGGATACATTGGTAACCTAGGAAATCAAAGGAAAAGACCAAGGTAGATCCGAAGGTGAAAACCAAAAATCCTAGGCATGATACTCAATGCAAGGGAAAGAATAAATAAAGCCAGGAGAATTAAAGAGTCCATGGATATAAATGATAAATAATTTGATTACTTGGTAGATCAAGAGGAAGAACAAATCATGAAGCCTACTATGACTATGGACTTGATTGATGAGTAACATGCAAGAGCCATGAACATCCTCTAGCAGTGGCAGCCAGGGGCCCCACCATCAAATTGAGCATATTCTTTTTTATAAATTTTTTGTAACATTTTGAGTAGAATATCTCATTATAATGACATATGCTAGTTTGTTAGCATATTTTTCTCTAGGTCAGTATAATTTAGAAAGGCACTTGTATTTTAGAAGTTATAAGGATGGCTATCCCTATCTTTATACACTTGTATTTTATGGCTGGCCACTATACTCCCTAGTCTTCCTATAAAGGCATGTATGACCATTGTAAAAAGGGAGAGTATTTTTAGAAAATTTTATATACTTGAAGCAATTAATAGGATCAAGGAATTTTGCAAGGATTATCCATTTTTGATGTGTTAATTGCTAATATAGATTTTCTCTCAATTGTTAGTAGTGACCTTGAATTTTAATAGAGTCTTTGAATTTTAAATAGAATTCTTTAATCACAGGGTTTTTGATTAGTGCCTATGCTAGATTAGTTGAAATATATTAGGTTTTGGTTAATTTAATTTTATGTTGTATTTAGATGTGTAATTGCTATTTGATTATAGTAGTAAATCCCTAAAGTAAACCTGGTTCTTAATTGTGATTTTTAAATGTTTTACTTTGAAGTTTGCCTAATACATAGTGAGATTTGAGCTTAGGATATGTTAAATTATATATTTGTTAAATGTGTATTCAGTTACCATTTATACTTTGTCATAATGTTTAGGACTAAAATTGGCAATCACTCACTTCTTTTTTGCTCTACCCTCCTCTTTGCTCCTTTTTAAAACCAAGATCACTTTAGTTTAGTCACATTATAAATATCCACTTAGATTAGTTAGTAGCTTAAAAATGGGATGTAACTCACTAAGTATCAATAAATATTAAAAAAAAAAAGGCTAAGGTGGCTCCTAGCCACCAAATTATATAAATATTGTGGAATAGTTATCTTACTCTTTTGCTATTTCACCACAGGCAACCAGATTATCAAAACTTGTATCTCATGCTCTAAATTTTCTAAATTCTAAAATGAGAAGTGTTCTCTAAACACTAAGGGCACTTGTGGTATAATTAGAAGCATCAACAGGATAGCTCCCATTGGCACTAGAAAGAGGGCAAAATTCTTTGAATCCTTATTGAACTTAGTCTTGTCTCACCTAAAGATCAATAAATCTTTGTGTTTTTGAGTGAATTATTTGCTTAAAATTATAAATATCATTGATCTTTGTTATTTTAGACACCTTTTGTATTTCCTTTAAATTTCTTTGAGAATTGGTGATTTTTTCTTATAAATTTAGCTTTAACTTTGAAAATCCATAGTATCTGAGGTTAAAATGGGTCATTTTGATCAAAGGTGGGTAGATCTTTCATAGATCTGAGTTCCTGCAGTCTTAGACTTGTAAAGATAGACCATATTTACATAGTTAGGCATACCTTTGAGATAATTCAATCAAAGATCAACATCCTTTATAAATTCTCATACCACCTTTACAAAATAAACTCAATGTGTAGGTCTAACTCTTTTTCTCTATAAAATTTAACTTTACACATCATATTTTAGGTAAGATATTTGAATTTTAAGCTAGAATTGCCTAAGATCAGAACAAGATCTCACTCATTAAATAGAGAGCCTTTACTTGAACTTGAGGTACATAAGAGGGCCAAACATGATAAAGGTAGATTTAAGAGATCCAAGTCTCTTCGAACTTCACCTCTTCAAGGTACGTATGCCTTTGACCTTCATCTAGGTATGTCATGGTTGGGGGATCCTTTAATTAATGTACCAGGGGTTGTCCACGATCTCCCAAGGAATCTTAAGAGATATCTACCTACATTTAGTCCAACCAAAATAATAATCGCTAAGGAACATATAAAGTCTTTTAAAGCTACCTAAAGGTTGCTTAATGCAGTATATGAGGATGTAGCATGTAGGATATTTACTTTCACTTTTAAAGATGTAGCTTATGAGTGGTTTTTAAATTTGCTTGATAATTACATTACAAGTTGGAATGATTTCAATAATATGTTCATTGATCAATTTGGTAAGATTGTTAATCCCTATGTTATTTACCAATAATTCACCTTTATTAAAAGGGATGCCAGTAAACCTATTAAGTCATTTAATGTTAGGTTTTAAAAGATGTATAGTAGAACCATAGAGATTTATAAGCCTGATAATGTTCTAGCTTTAGAGATCTATAAAGATGCAGTAGATCCCATGACCTTTGTATTGTTGAAAAGATCCATCCTAGTTATAGCTTCATTGGCCTAGGCCTACTATGAATCAATGACCATTAATGATCAAATGTAGCCCCAGGGTAAATGGCTTACTCAGTCTCAAATGTGAACCTACATATTCTTGTGATGAATTTGTTCCCCAATAATAACCAAAATCTCCTATCCTTAAACCAACTTCCAAACTTAAATCAATTGCCCTTAAGTCATGCGGCCCTAAATCAATATCTAGGATTCTTGAGTCATCTTACTAATGTCTTTAATATAGGTGATCAAAGAGATTTAGTACTAGTTATAGATGTTAACAACAATCAGGTGCATAATTCTAAAACTCCAAAAAATAAGAATGAGTCTATCTTGAAAATGGTTCAAAAATTAAACACTAATTTCTTTTAGTTGTAGGAATAAGTGGGCAATATCACAAAAAAAAATTGGTATTAATTTCTCATTTTAAAGGTTTAAAATAAATTTTTGAATGATAGTATTCACAATAACAAGCTTAATGAACCATCTTCCAGTAACAAGAATATGGGCAATAATCTTATTGATATTGCATTACCTAACTATTGTAGGGTATATTACACAACCAATCATGGGGAAATTGATTGTATACATTTTTTAAAAGCCTTTGAGGCTTTCTAAGAGGAATTGGATACATTTGAAGTGGTCCCTACTAAAGCAAGTGGTGCATGTTCCTCTGGATCTAAGCCATCTGAGTAGGCCTTCATGGTGGACACCTTTGACTTCCCCCTTCAAGAGGAAAATGAGCCTGATGAGATCCCTGAAGAAGTCTAGGCCTTTCAACAATTCTTTAAGAAGAACTACCCCTTGATAAATAGAGAGTAGATTAAGCCTTTGACTACCTCAATGCCTCTGAATAATTTTGGAACTCCTCCTAATACCTCTTCAAGAAATAATCTAGAGCCATCAAAAGGGAATACTTCTAAAACCAATGTTGAAATTCCTAGTTCTTCTAGTAAAACTAGGTATAACATAGTTGATGACATGAAGAATATAAAGGCTAATATCATATTGCATTAACTCACATATATTATAGAGTAGAGAGACCTCTTGTTGGAATCCTTGTCAAAGAACCACAATAATCCACTAAAGACTAATCATGCCAACATGACTGTACATAAAGCCAAAATTGAGTCTCCTCCTTTCATGCTCATTATCAGGATGTTTGGTAAGAACTTGCATAATTTCTTATTATATTCATGAGCATCTACCAATATCATGCCTGCAAGTATATGAAAGCAACTTGGTTTAACACCCATAAAGTTTGACAGGGTTATCACCCAATTGGATAAATCTAGATTTAAGGCTATGGGAGAATTATTAAATGTTCATATTCAATTGGCTTCTGATCCTAGGATACAACAATTCATTAATGTTCAAGTGGTTGAAATACCTGACATTTATGAAATCTTACTAAGTAGGGAATGGATCAAGGCTTTGAATGGTTACATGTTTACAAACTGCTCACATCTATGGCTACCTTGGAAACGGGTCCCTAATCAAATAAAGGTTGAAAGAGAACCAAGAATGAAGCATATGATAACTAAGTATAATGTTGTAAATGAGAGGGAAAACATAATTAACTTAGACTTAGGGGTCTTCACCCTAGAGGCTGATAAGCTATGTGATCCCAACAATGCTCAAGTTGTCCCTGGATTATGGAAATTGCATTTTCATGGTGCTAAGTGTAGTGCTGGATCAGGGGTTGGTGTTGTCTTGATCGATCCCATTAATAAGAAGTATCATGATTCTTATAGGCTCTAATTCCCTTGTAAAAATAATATTTTTGAGTATTAAGCACTTATCCTAGGTTTATAGTTTACCATAAAAAATAAGGTCAAAGAACTACTAGTTTATGGGGATTCAAAACTAGTGGTTAACCAGGTTAGAAGTAAATACCAATGTAGACTTTCATATTTTAAAATATATAAGTTTATATTTTGGGACCTAGTTGAGTCCTCTGATGCCTTTATCATCAACTCCATCCTAAGGGAGGAAAACCAAGACACTAATGAGTTGGCATCTACTACAACCAACCTCATGCGTAACCAAGATTCTCCAAGTTTTAACATTGAAATGATCCCTTATCCTTTAGTGCCTGAGAACATTAATCACTTTCAAGTTTTTAATGATGATCAATAGATATTAGATTTCATAACCAATTTTAGGGCATTTGATACCCACATTATTGATGAAAATGATGAAAATACATCTAGGGAAGATAAATTTGATGGTAAGGTTATTCAGTTGAATGATAATAAAATTCCCAAGGGGATGATTACTTTAGAAAGACTTTTCGATCAAGATAAACTTGCTGATACTTCCAAGGTTCCCAAGGTAAATAGGAAGGACTATAATACTATTGATCTAGGCATTCATAATCAACCTCAACTGGTAAATGTTGGGAAGGCCTATACAAACATCGAGAGCAAGAAAGCTAAGGAACTCCTTGATCGATACAAATATGTCATAGTATGGTACTATGAAAACTTAAATATCTTTGATCCAAGGGTCATCACACATACCATACCCCTTAAAGAGAGTTGAAATCTATTCAGGTAGAAGTAAAGGCCTGTAAACCTTGTATTAGAACCAACAATCTTTAAAGAGGTGAAGAGACTTCTAGATGCTAGGATAGTCTTCCCCTTCAGGCACTCTACTTGGGTGGATAATTTGGTGCCAGTCAGGAAGAAGAATAGTGAGATTAGACTTTATATAGACTTCATAAATTTGAACAAAACATTAGAGAAGGATAACTACCCCCTTCCTTCATTAGACCAAGTAATTTAATTTGTTTCAAGATCAGCTATGATGTCCTTTCTTGATGGATTTTTAGGTAATAAAAAAGTATTGGTTGATAGGGAGGATAGGATGAAGACAACCTTCACTAAAAAGTGAGGGACCTTTGCTTACAAAATAATGCAATTTAGACTCATCAATGCAGGAGCCACCTTCCAGAGAGCTATGGATCATGCCTTCTAAGGCCTGATAGGTAAATGCATCATTATTTATATGGATGATCTAATATTTTTTTCTAAAATAGGGATCACTTCATGCATTTAAAACAAGTTTTTAAAAGATGCAAAAGGTATGGCATTTCCTTGAACCCTAAGAAAAGTATCTTTTGTGTGACTGAAGGAAAGTTATTAGGTCATGTTATAAAAAAATATGGGATCTATATAGACCCTGAAAGAGTAGAGGCCATATCTAGAATAGAGCCTCCAAATAGTAAAAAAGAGTTAAAGTCACTCTTTGGTAAAATTAATTTTGTAAGAAAGTTTATTTATGGTTTTACAGAAATAGTCAAACCATTGAATGACATGATGAATAAGGATGCCAAATTCACATGGAATGAGGGTTCTAAAAAGACATTTAATGATATCAAGAAGGCCATCAATCAAGCTCCAATCCTTATAAGTCCTAATTTTTCAAAAGATTTCTACCTTTATTCCTTTGCATCTGATCACACTATGACTACAGTGTTAACTCAAAAAATTGAAGGGTGTGACTACCCAATAGCTTTCATGAGCACTAATTTCAAGAATGTTGAGTTAAATTACTCATTTATTGATAAATAAGCATACACATTAGTCAAGGTAGTTAATAAATTCAAGCATTACATCCTTATAAATAAGGTGCATGCCATCTTACCTGACCCTACCACCAAACTTATGTTAAGTTAGAATGAATTGGGAGAACGTAGAGGTAAATGGATGTCAATCTTGCAGGAATATGACCTAGAGATGAAAATAGAAAAACTGGTAAGGTGCCAAGGTTTGATTCATATGATTGCTAATAATAACCCTGGGCTAAGCATTATGTAGGTGGATCAACAAAACTTTCAAGCTAGTGAGTGGCATGATCCAATCACACATATGTTAATCAATGGTACTTGTCCTACAAATCTATTTAGGGAGTAAAAGAGGGCCCTGAGCTTAAAGGCATCCCACTACTTGATCAAGAATGGGGTATACTGGAGTCCTAAGGTGTGTCTATTAAGAAGAAGCCACCCAAATCATGAGTACCTTTCATGAAAAGTTAGGAAGTGGACATCTATCTGGGAAGACCACAACCCATAAGATTCATAGCACTGGCTATTATTGGCCAACTATTTTCAAAGATGCCCAAAAACATGTAATAGAATGCCACTCATGTTAGATTTTTAAAATTAAGGAGATAAAGGTAGTAATACCTCTATAGTCAGTCATGATTGATAAACCTTTTTCTTAATAAGGGTTAGAATTTGTTAGCATAATCAATCCTAACTCATCTGAAGGTCACAAGTATGTCCTTACTACCATAGATTATTATACAAGATGGACTGAAGCTATAGCTACCAAACAATGTAGGACTAAGGAAGTGATCAACTTCTTAGAAGAAAACATCTATACCAAGTTTGGGACTCCAGTATCTCTAGTATGTGACAATGGGTCTACCTTCACTCCCATAGAGATGACCAAATGGGATTATGATAATGGCATTACTCTCAAGTTTGCATCTAACCATTATCCCCAAAGGAATTGAGTCTTTGAGTCAAAAAATAAGAACCTAATGAAAGCAATAAGAAGTCTACTGAAGACAAGCCCAAGACTTGGCACAAGCTCTTTAAATTTATATTTTGGGCTGATGAGATAAGAATCAAGTAAGCCTTAAGAGACTCACCATTTATTTTGGTGTATGGATAGGAACCCATCTTTATCACAACTCTCAAGTTGCCTACATACATATTTATGCAAGAGTACATGGAGGAGAGCCAAGAGCTAGCTAATTCTAGATTGATGGATATAATTTAGATGGAAGATGCAAGGGGAAAATCCTTTTCTAATTTTAGCAAGCATCAAACCACAATCAAGAGATGGTTTGATAAAAGGTCCAAAATTAAGGTGTTTAGACAAGGAAACCTAGTTTTCCTCTAGGATAAAGTATTTGAACCAACACCAAATTGTAGAAACATTGGGAAACAACACCTTTAATCTCAAAGATTTATAAGGAGCAGATTTTACATTTCCCACCAATAGGAAATACCTCAAACACTATTTCTCTGCTGCTCTCCACGGGGTCTTCATGGAGTAAAACTATAAGATGACTAGATTAGTGTAGGTAGGCTAGTTAGTTTATTTCCATGTTCTTTCATTCTTTTTCTTTATTTTTACATAATCATGTACATATTTTCTTTAGTTGTGTGTTTCTTTCATGTTTCTTGGTTCCTTGATCCCAATAAGTCCCTATGGACAATCTTGAGCTTAGAAGTTATAAAGTTTGCTTAAAAACATGCCCCCCCCAATTTAGAAAGAAAGGTATGGACCCCATGCATGGGATGACGATGGGTATGAAACATAAATCATAATGTTATATCATAGAGAAACTAATAAAGACCAATGGAAATGCCAATAATTTCATTAGACCCTAACCATTATCTTGACCTCAAACTAGTTTTAAGAGGACTTACACCTAAGGGATGAAGACTCAAATTATTAGGGTATACCAAAAACTATCACTTAATTAACATCCTTTCCTAGGATAAGAGTTTAAACCATAGATGATTTTTCAAAGATCAAATACTTGACCAAATCCTAAAACCTAGCTATCCTGATTCCCAACCTTAATAGAAGCATAAAATTTTTAATAAAATATAAAAATAGGATATAATGCAAAATCTAAAGCTTTTAGGTAAAGGTGATTCTAGAAATCTCCACCAAGGCTATATATGCATGACTAGTAGTGGAGCAAGGTCGTGAGTGGAGCTAAAGGCATCTCTATTAGGGATATAGATGCCCAATTAGTTGTAGAGCAATGCCCAAGCCTTCCCTAAGTTAAAAGTGTGGTTCATGATGAACATTTTAGCATACTAGAAGTTAGTATAAGTGATTGAGGACATGAGACCTAGAATTTGTTTCTTGAACCCCATGGAAAATAGTAAGTGGAATCAAAGCACACACACAGTCTAGATAGGTCTTGGCATTTGAACTTAAAACCATAAATGCAAGGTTTGTTTCAACTATGGCCTGGTCTAGATGATGAAATTGATCAAATAAAGTGAATGACCTAATTATTTATCTAATCAGAGTCTCTAGGTTCTAACATATTTACATGTTTCCCCCATGAGTCACCATTTGTTAGGACCAACATACCCCATTTTTTTAATTGGGACCCTTGAGAATCCCTAAAAATAAATCATGAAAATTATAACATATCGAGGTCTTTTATAGATTTTGAAGATCATCCACTCTGTTAAGAGACGGGCTTATGTGGTTTTAATCTAAACTGAAATTGCTAATGAAGTTCATTTGGTTATTAGTTGCAGGTTCTATGATGTATAACCCTATGGGTTCTACATTCCAAAACCCTAGCAAACCCTCACTTCAAATTTGAATAAAGGTGGGAGCCATTTTAAAATTCATTTATAGGATTAAATATAAAGCACATATTCTAGGTTTAGTCATGTTTTTAAACACAACTTGACTAAGAAACTTGATCCCCTTCATTATTTCCCCATTTTCTAAAGTTCCTTATGATCTAACTAAATGTTTGTTGGGAGAGGGTGTACACCGGAAGCATGCAATTTGATTACCAATACCAAGCAACTTAATATGCGGAAATTAACCAGATTCACCAAGTAACTAGAATTCAGAATAACACAGCATATGAGAGACAATACCAAATTGTATTAACACTTTATACAGAAAATAATACAATAAAGAAGATGCCACTTCTTCTCCACCACCTTACAGAGGTTTCCCACGCCTCAAGTGAACAGTAATTCTTCTCCCCAAAGCTCTCCCTCTCACAGGTCCCAACACCCAACTCAAATACAGAGTTGGTGTTCACCTCCCCATGCTCCACGCACACCACAAGTGCTCCACGCACTCCACAAGTACTCAAGGTACTTCAAGTAGATCTCCCATGAATCTGCAACAACCTGCAATTCAACAGACCATACTTATGGAAGGAACTCCCTTGCCTTCCTCTTGCTCTATCCGAGTACACACCTGTACTCCAAGTAGATCATGCCTGATACTGCTCCCTGTTGTGTTGCTGTCTGTATGACCTTGCACACCTGCAAATCAAGCAATGGTTCCAATCACCTGTGAACCTCGACCTTGCACACACATACACCTGCAGATCAATGATCTTACTTATTGAAGAACCCAGCTGGCTCTCCAATCCAGCACCAACACACCTGGTACTGTGGCACTAGGAGGAACGCACCATAGCTCTACCTCACACACAGAAGGAGCTTATAATTATGCTCTCTTACTCCCTATCACTCTTTTACAATACAACCATGAGTCTATTATATAGATCTCATCCAAACAATGATTAGACATCTAATTACCATAATTAGATCCGCAGCTATGAGTCTAAAATTAGCACTCATCATGCAAACTCTTGGTTCGTTAGCTAACTGCCCGTAAATAGCTCGCAGTCGAACCACACAGGCGACCGACGCCGGTCCCTGTCCACCTGGAGGTGACTGACGTCGGCCGATATATGACCAACGTCGGTTGCTTCTCTGTGCTATCCCGCCGACGTCGGCTGATCAGACCGACCCCAACTTCTTCTGCAACTCAGCAACCTTCAGCAACCTCCTCTCCTGTTTGCATCAGTGAAGCTTTTAGCTCCACAATCCTAACAATCTCCCACTTGGAGATAAACTGCTGCACTGTACCTGTACCTGTACTCCGTCTAATCTGTTTCCTGGTTTGTATCCCTCTTTAAGCTCCCACCTGAAGACAACCCACCACACAACCTGTGATGTACCACCTGTCATCCGAGTAACCTGCCACATCCGAACCTACAAATACATGTAGTGAAGTCCTGACCCTGCATAGCAACACCTTCTGCCGGTCCCTCTCAAAAAACCTGAGAATCCACTTCCACGAATTGGCTCCTAACTCTCTGACAGCTCCCACTGCATGGGAATACTCAGGTCTATACCAGACCTCATGTGATTTCGGACACTGTACCTGTCCAGCCCTTAGTGTGCTCCGGCTCTGTATCCCGAACCTCGCCAACACCTGATTCACATCAGCTCCCACTCGAGACAAAATCACCCTGTGATCTCCATGCCTCCCATGTCAAAGAATTCCGCTGCTCCAAACTCCTCCTGACATGCCACTGAACTAATCTTACCCTTAGCTCAGCAAAACCCTGTATGTACAAACCTGCCAGCTAGCATACTATCCACATACAGCGACAGAATGATGTCGCGACTCATCATCCCCCTGGTAAGGCAAAACCACAGTGGTTACCCTGACATTGACTGAAGCCATGCTTCGTCCTCCACCTGTCAAAACCTGTACCACTGTCCTGCAGATCCACAAGATCATATACCTGATCTTCCGTCTCATGTGTCCGTTCTCTCCATTCTTCTACTAAGGAATCCATTCGTCTCTGTGCTTTTATACCTGCTGGCAACTCTACCAAGACACACCTGTCTGGTTCTCCTCCAAGGAATCACATCCTCATCCATGCCAAGCTCACACCTGTTTCCTGGATCCTTCCTGCTCTACAATCAGCAACATGTATAAAGAAGAGGAACAACGAATTTGAGGGCCTACTTACGCCTTCAGTCCTCCGTATGGGTGTTTGAGACTCCTTGACAGCTTGCTGTCCACCCAAAATCCGTTTACAGTAACCGACCTCGGTCACTCCACAGTCTGCATCCGACCGACGTCGGTTCCATGCGTCTGTACCTGACTACCAACCTGCCTGCGCTGGTGTCCCTTCTGCCGACGTCGGTCCTGATAACCGACATCGGTCTTACATACTGCCGACGTCGGTCCCATGACCGACATCGGTCTTACCCTGCCCGACATCGCCGGCGTCGGTCTGCACATGACCGACCTCGGCACCTGTCTGTTCGACGCCGATTCCTCCTGACCGACATCGGTACCTGTGTTCGCCTGTGAGTGATGACTATTTTACCCGCGAGCTTCTTTGGATCAAAACCCATGTCCAAACTGCCCTGCTCAGAAGTATCCAGCCACATCCACTGGGTTCTGTCCGCCATCTCCTCCATAAACACCAAGGCTTTCCAGTTCTTAAGCCTGTCAAATATATCTGTCTTCCGCTTAAGAACATGCATCTCCTTCCTGCTCATGTGACCAAGCCTACGAAGCCACGTCTCCGCAACAAAAGAAGAATCAGTAATATAAACAAGTAGATAAAGGATACCTGTTTTCTTACCACCAGCTAATTCAAGTGCATCCGCTGTGAGAGTTCTTGTGCATCTCTCATCACCCAATCTTTCTGAAGAAATTAGCCATATCTCCAAACCTGGGACCTGCATGACATTCATCAACACCTGTGTGTTGGCCGCCTGCAATTTCAGCTTCACTTCTCCTTTGCCAATCCTTTGGCAAGGCTCACCAGCTCCTCTACCTGGAACTGCATGGAAAGAGGCAACCGAATCTTTTATCCAAGATTCAACTTTATCCAAGAAACCTGCAAACACATCCTGTGCAACAACACCTGCTACATCTGTATCTTCAGTTTCTTCATGCTGATCTGTTACCAACCAACAATAATCTTTTACCTGCTCTTTCTTTCCATAGGACCGTGAGTGACCATCTGTGCTTTTCAACTCCTCCATTCTTAGCTTACTTTGATCTGCAGTTGCTCTACTCCCACTCGATCAGAAACCCCTGAGAGTGACCTGTAACCAAACACAAAACCTGCTTCCTCCAACCTCAGCTCAGATACCACCTGTTGGTATCAAGCTCAAGAACCTACAACCAAGGCTCTGATACCACTTGTTGGGAGAGGGTGTACACCGGAAGCATGCAATTTGATTACCAATACCAAGCAACTTAATATGCGAAAATTAACCAGATTCACCAAGTAACTAGAATTCAGAATAACACAGCATATGAGAGACAATACCAAATTGTATTAACACTTTATACAGAAAAGAATACAATAAAGAAGATGCCACTTCTTCTCCACCACCTTACAGAGGTTTCCCACGCCTCAAGTGAACAGTAATTCTTCTCCCCAAAGCTCTCCCTCTCACAGGTCCCAACACCCAACTCAAATACAGAGTTGGTGTTCACCTCCCCGTGCTCCACGCACACCACAAGTGCTCCACGCACTCCACAAGTACTCAAGGTACTTCAAGTAGATCTCCCATGAATTTGCAACAACCTGCAATTCAACAGACCATACTTATGGAAGGAACTCCCTTGCCTTCCTCTTGCTCTATCCGAGTACACACCTGTACTCCAAGTAGATCATGCCTGATACTGCTCCCTGTTGTGTTGCTGTCTGTATGACCTTGCACACCTGCAAATCAAGCAATGGTTCCAATCACCTGTGAACCTCGACCTTGCACACACATACACCTGCAGATCAACGATCTTACTTATTGAAGAACCCAGCTGGCTCTCCAATCCAGCACCAACACACCTGGTACTGTGGCACTAGGAGGAACGCACCATAGCTCTACCTCACACACAGAAGGAGCTTATAATTATGCTCTCTTACTCCCTAGCACTCTTTTACAATATAACCATGAGTCTATTATATAGATCTCATCCAAACAATGATTAGACATCTAATTACCATAATTAGATCCGCAGCTATGAGTCTAAAATTAGCACTCATCATGCAAACTCTTGGTTCGTTAGCTAACTGCCCGTAAATAGCTCACAGTCGAACCACACAGGCGACCGACGCCGGTCCCTGTCCGCCTGGAGGTGACCGACGTCGGCCGATATATGATCGATGTCGGTTGCTTCTCTGTGCTATCCCGCCGACGTCGGCTGATCAGACCGACCCCAACTTCTTCTGCAACTCAGCAACCTTCAGCAACCTCCTCTCCTGTTTGCATCAGTGAAGCTTTTAGCTCCACAATCCTAACAATGTTGTCATACATGGTCCTTTTATAGTCCCCAACTAAGCCTAAGACTTTAATCACAACTTAGGTTTAAATTCCTTAGCCTAAGGTTTATCCCATGCTTAATAAACATGAACAAACCTTATCCTAAGGAACTTAAGCCTAGATCATGACTTTAATAATAAACTAACTTAACATTTAGGCATTATTTATAGATCAATAGTTGTCACTTTATCACTAGATTTGATGCAACAATACGAGGGCACCAATGAATTTTCAAAGGCCTATAATCTCACCATGTGGTTGATACTCATTCAATCAATGACTAACCAAAAGATTTAGATCACGGACAAAGCATATAAAGCACCAAGTGTCATAATCATAGAGTTTGCAATAGAAATGCCCAATCACATCCAAGGGCCTAGATTATAATCAATGGCTTTCACTAATCTAGGATTTTTGTCATATGCTACAAAATGAAGGAGGTATTTTTAAATACCAATAGACAGTGTTCAAATGACATTTATGAAAACTGTCATGAAAGGTCAAAGACCAATGCCACATAAGTACCACATAAGCATAGAAGGAAAAAATTCAAGATCTTATGGGCTCAAAAACATAAAGGTATAAAGGCAAAGGTCCAAATCAAATCCAAAACATGTACAAGATGAAGCCTATATATCTTCCACCATTAAAGATTTAAAACCCTAAACCCTACATAAAAGTGACCGAAATAGATTCAATTTTCTACAATTCAATCAAAGGATAAGTTAATTGTGTTTTTGAGCATGAGAGATATTTCACAAAGATCATCTACAATCCAATGTGAATAATTAGCAAGAAATAGAGACCATGGTAGCTAGTAGGTAGAAATTTAAGGAAGAGGCCAAGCTCTATTTGGCAATAAACAATGAGGGTTGGGTATTCAAGGATACAAAATTAGACCTCACAACATTAAATATCCTTGGGATTAGGAATTGGTCTGATCTATTATTCATGATAGAAGAGTTGCAAACCATATCAAAGGAGGAAAAGATAAATGCCACCACAAACTGAAAACATTGTGATTTGGTTGCAATCCAAATGGCTAGCCTTCATCATGCCATGATAAAATTAGAGGTATTGCACTACATTGACATCCTTATCCCCATATTTGTTAATTATAGGATAAATGGTGAATGGATCATTATGTAAGGTAGCTCAAAATGTGTAGCATACATCTCCCCAGTTACTTTTGAAAATTACTATAAGTTCCCCCTTCCCCATGTAGATCTTCCCAAAATGAGGGAATATACTAATAACCATAACCTAGACTTTGTCTTGAGACCATGGCTCATCCAAGGACCTTACATATTTAGAAACCTTAATGGAAAAATCCATATCATTTAGTTAAAAGAGGGTATCAAGGTGATAATGACCTTATTGAATAGAGATTTTGGTGCCCCTTTGACCACTTATGTGAATAAGGTTTGGGTCTCATATGTGCACTTCCTGGTGGAGGAAAAACTTACACCTCTAATTAGAGATCTAATTAGTATCTTCCTTACTAAGTAATTCATCACCATCAAAAGAAAGACCTAAAATCAATTCTTTCTGATGTCATACCTACTTGACACCTTTCTAGCCTCAACCACCTTCCCTGGGATTAGGAATTGGTTCATAGAGGGTAGGACAACCATTTCACACTATTATTCCAAGTTGCACATCTTCAAGTATAAGATTCACGTGCAGTTTATTTGTGATTATATTTAACTTGCTATAGTGGATGCCATCATAGTTGTTCCCATGCCTAGGATCCACCCCCTCATCAAGAGATATGTAGAAATGATAGGGGACATATGGTATTATCTTGATTGCATAGTCATCAGGATAGAAGGAATCATGAATCAACCTTATAAACTACTAGTACATGTTCCAAATAATATTGTAGAGTAGTAAATTGATTCCCATATCATTCATAGCATTGATAAGACTTGAAAAGAGAAAAAGAAGGGTCTACTCTACCCCTTCACCTTGAATAGTGGGCAAACTATAATAAAGGACTGGAAATAGGTAGAGGTTATGTCTACACACATGGATTCATTTGGCTTCCAACTGGATGAACTCTAAATGTGGGATCCAAAGAATGTAGTTGGTGACCATCTAAAGGACAAGAAGCTCTCAAAGCTATAATATTCACATCAACTCAATGTCTATGACACCATATCTATCAGGGTTAAAAACTATGAAGAGGTATTGGCTAGGATCCAAGGCCATAACATTAAGCTTGAGCATAGATTGGTCAAAGACAATAATCCATATAGATAAATATGTAAAATTCACCCTTTAAAATACCATTTACTACTTGGGCCATCTAGAACAACCCATGAGACACCTCAAATGGAGAATCCATAACCCCAATAACAAGTTGAGAAAATTCAAGGTGATCAAGGCAAAGGAGAGGAAAAGGCTAGAGAGATGAGATTAGAAGAAAGACCTAGAGAAGGGCCACTACCTTCAACCATGTAACAGAGGCCACCTTATCCAATCTAGTACATTGACATGATAGCCTTGGAACTAGAAGAGACACTTGAGGGTGCCCTCAAGAAACTTGCAGAGTCCTATGGCTCAGGTGGAGAGGAGGACCCTTTAGAAGAAATAATAGGAAAGGAGATAATTCTCATGGAACCTCAGGAGAAGAGGTAGGAAGAATTAGCCTTGGTACCAGTAAGACCAAGGAAGAATCCTAGATTGACCTTCACTCATCCCATTAATGAATTCAATCTCTTTAATGATGAATTTCTAATCTATAGACAAATCATTATTGAATGGTTTATCTATGGAAAATTATAAAAGATCCCCTCTCTTTTTCATTCTTGGGCCATGACAAAGGTCACTGATGTGGGAATACAAGATGATATAAAGCCTTGGATAAGGGCTATAATGAAAGAGCAAGAAGAATTGTGGTCACTGAAGGGCCAAAAGTTAAGAAGATAGATGCTCTAGGAACATCTACTAGGTTAAGTATAGAGACCCTAAAACCTCCCCAATTCAAGGAACCAATCACTACTATCCATTTCAACCCTGAGAAAACTAGGTTGGAAAGAATAAAAACTAGGATAGTTGTGGTTGGGATATAATAATTCATGTTTGAGAAGGTGGAACCATTTGTAGGACTAACCTTAGTGGGTGGCCAATAACTTAGAGAGGCTATAATTTGTGAGGAAGATGTGGAAAGTCTAATTGAATCCCATTCATCACAAGCTAAAGTTGGAGTCCAAGGAATGAAGTAGAGGATCCAAAAATTGGAAAGAGAGAAAGAAAACTTGGAAAATAGGTAATTCTATCAGTGCCATATACAATAATCAAGCTACTTGACAAGTCATTTTATGACATTTTTGAGGCATTTAAGTCAATAAAATTAAGGCAAGGTGTATTAAAAGGACAATGTGAACTAACTAGGAATCTAGTCACCTAATGGTAGGCCTCTGAGGATAAAATAGCTCAACTCCTCAAATTTCAGGCAAAGATGCAGATCCCAAACTTTAGGACCATCATTTTGGGGCATTGGAGCACAATTATAGGAATTGTGATTGAAAATGTTTAAAGTTTGAGTGCATGGTATAATGGCATGGAAAGGGTCCAAAAAGGAAGGCAAGAAACTAATTACAAGAATTGAATATCTTCTTGGGACCATGCTTATAGAAACTGCACAACCCAATGCCCTTAGAATCATTAGTGATGAGGAATTCAAGAATAGGGATACTTTGGTAACCCAAGAAATCAAAGGAAAAGGCCAAGGTAGATTTAGAGGTGAAAACAACAAAATCTTTGGCATGATACTCAACACAGGGGAAAGAATAAAGGAAGCTAGGGGTATCAAAGAGGTCATGGAAAAAAATGATAAAGAATTAGATGACTTAGTAGATCAAGAGGAAGAAAAAATCATGAAGCTTGTTGTGGACCTAGACTTAATTGATGAATAACATGAGATAACCATGAGCATCCTCCAATAGTGATAGCTAGGGGCCCCACCATTAAATTGAGCATATTCTATTTTGTAAAAGTTTTGTAACATTTTGAAGTAGAATATCTCATTATAATGGCATATGTTAGTTTGTTAGCATATTTTCCTCTAGGTTAGTAAAATTTGGAAAGGCACTTGTATTTTAAAAGTTATAAGGACAACTATCCCTATCTTTATCCTATATTTTGTGACTGATCGGTATACTACCTAGTCTTCCTATAAAGACAAGTATGACCATTGTAAAAAGGGAGAGATTTTTTGAGAAAATTTTATATACTTGAAGTAGTTAATAAGATTAAGGAATTCTACAAGGATTTCCCATTTTTTATGTGTTAATTTCTAATATAGCTTTTCTCTCAATTGTTAGTAGGGGTCTTGAATTTGAATAGTGTCTTTGAATTCTGAATAACATTATTTAATCATAGGGTTTCTAATTTGTGCCTACTAGATTAGTTGAAAGATCTTAGGTTCTACTTCATTTCATTTTGCTCTGTATTCAGATGTGTAATTTCTATTTGATTATAGTAGTAAATCCCTAAAGTAAACGTGGTTTTTACTTATGCTTCTTAAACATTTTCCTTTGAAGTTTTCCTAATATATAGTGAGATTTGAGCTTAGTATATGTTGCATTATATATTTGTAAAATTAATATTCAGTTGCCATTGATACTTTGTCATAATGGTTAGGACTAAAATTGGCAATCACTCACTTATTTTCTGCTTTACCCTCCTCTTTGCTCCTTTTTTTACACCAAGATCACTTTAGTTTAGTCACATTATAAATATCCACTTAGATTAGATAGTAGCTTAAAACTGGGATGTAGCTCACTAAGTATCAATAAAGATTCACAAATAATTGACCAAGGTGGCTCCCAACCACCAAATTATGTAAATATTATGGAACAATTATCTTGCTCTTTTGTTATTTCACCACAGGCAACCAGATTGTCAAAACCAACAACTCATGCTCTAAATTTTATAAATTTGAAATTGAGAAGTGTTCTCTAAACACCAAGGGAACCTATTGTACAATTATAAGCATCAATAGCATCCTTTTGATACAATGGTGGGGTTTGTGAAATATTTATTCCAAAATTTTAACTTATTTATTTTCATCTTAGATTTCACTTTGAAAATATTAATATTTTCCCATTTTTCTCTTGTGGACTATTTCACAATTCAAATTCTTATTTATCATGAACTAATTTAAAAACAACATGAATTAAATTTATTATTTACAAACTATTGTTTCCCCTAGCCAAAATAATGGGGGATTCCAAAATGAAAAACAAAACATTGATAACACCAAGGTCCCAAGAGCCTTAACAAAAATAGGAAAACCACCAAAAATGGTGTGACTAACCAAAACAAGAAACTAAACTCTACCAAAAATAACAAAAAATAATCCATGAATAAAAATGAAACCAAAAACAATAATAATGGTATGGAGAACCAAAATCCTCCACCATTAGTTCATACAGTCTATTTATATCACCCTCCACCTAGAAACATGTAGTAGAAAAACCGAAACTAGTTCCATGGCCTTGAACATTTCACATAATTTCAAAACCATCCCTTTTATCAATAAAATAATCAAAAGGGGTTAGGTTAACAAAAACAAAACTAGATGCCCAAACATTATGAACTAAAATTAAGATTCCTCTTACATTGTGTAGTTTGACATAACACTCACTCATGTTAGGAGTACAAAAAATCATCCAAAGACTCCTAGAGGAATAAATACATACTTTTTTTGACATGTTCCTATAGAGTGTGAGCACAAACCCTCTAACCTAGTTCAACAACCTTATGACTCCCAAAACCAAAACCTTCAGATCTATCAAAACCCATTCCCAAAACATTAGGGGAAATTTACCAAGAAATAACCAAAAGGTATCATACAAAACTAAACCAAACAACATAACTAATCAATACTGATATGTACTCATGATGTTGATTATTCTACTTATTATAGAACCAACCTTGATGTCACACCCTAATTTGTGGAATAAGGGAAGGCCATAATGATCAAAGTGTTGGAGTTAGACCTAGAGGAATAAGAAAACATTATAACTCATACAAAGGAATATCAACCTATAACTCCACACCCTTCTAACTTCTTGGAGGGGGATGTTATTTTTAAACCTATGAGAAACTATGATTTGGTTGTAGACCTTAAAAATATGTTCTCACACATCTAATTTCTCAATTTAATTAAGAACTTACCTACCCACAATTCAAAATTTTATTGATGTCATAGGATTGGGAAGTTTATCCAATATTACTCCCCCACCTCAATCCCAAATAAACCACATTAATCTTGACATGTTTCCAACTGGGCATAATTTGAGGGATGATGAATATTTATTTTATTTTAAAGACTCCATCCTAATTCTGAAATGGAAATGAGAGGGGATATAGATTTGTTTCTGAAAGTATGGATCTATCATAATTTAATTAACAAAGCCATGGTTGATGATGGGGCATTGGTAAAAATAGTTTCCTTTTCATTTCTACATAAGCTTGGCTACATATAAATTGATTATTCAATAATGCACAATACTCTTTAAGGCTCTAATATCCTCAAATCAACATCGATAGGAACTATCATGCTTCTTATTACTTTAGGTCCCAATATGGTGATGATAAAATTCTATGTTATTGAAAAAGACACCAATTACAATAGATCTTAATTAGACCTTAGATACATAGGATGAAGGCCATCATTTCAACCCTTTTCTATAAAATAAGGTTCCTTCATCTCAATAAGTTTTTTTTAAACCTAAGGATCCTAAACCCTTTGAATTTATTCAATCAACCATGCATAAAAAACCAATGTTAGACATCATTTACAATTTTCCCACTAATGACATAAGCAACCCCCCACATCTAGTTGAGGTTAAGGATACTCCTAAACCCAACGTGGTAATTTTGAATAAAAGTGTAGAACTTCCTAAGGCCTTAGTAAAAGATAAACCCTAAGAAAAGGAATTTTTGATAATATAAAAGATATGCAATTTTTTTTTATAGCAACACCAATCATCTTGACTTTATCTACAACTGAGATTATTGATTTATTAGAAAAGGACATGTAATTTGTGCTTCCCTTTGATCCATGTGAAGTAAGAAATTATAACCACTCTAAATTTCAAGACCAAGAAATTTAGATAAGGTTAAATAATATACTTGATATCATCATGGTTGAGATATCATAGGATTATTAAGTTATCCATAGTTGTGATGAAAATTATTTCTTCATGCATTATAAATGGCCCCTTCATTACAATTGGGAAAAGTTTCAATTTGGCATAGGAGAATGAGTTATCTTGATCTCCACAGAAGGAAGGATATTGAATTTTTATTTTAAACTTGACTATGATTACACCAATAATGGGGCTAAGTACAAAGCTTTATTTATTAGGATGCTCATCACTAAATAGTTGGGAATTCAGAACTAGAAAATCCAAGGTGATTCACAACTAGTAACACATCAAGTCTCATAAATATATCAAACTAAAGACAAATACATTAATATTTATAGGATAATTATATATGAAGTCACCAAATATTTTGAATTCATTTTTATATAATTCGTGTTAATGAAAATCAATAAACTTAAGGATCATATGGCTTCTTCCTCTTTCATTTTGGCCCTCCCCCAATAATACATGAGTCAAGTTTAATAGTGTCTATCAAAATATAACCCCTCGTACAATAAAATCCTAATGACCAAATCCTCACCTATATAGGGAAGGATACTATCCCACTGGTCCTTGACCTAGCTAAAAATGATGAATCCATATTAAAGTTCCTTCATGCCTATGATTACCTCCCGTATTTTCACCATAATAGAGGTTTTTCTCTCACTTGTTATCCTATGTTTTCCCATGGGAGTGATTATTAATATTATTAACACAAGGTTGAATATTATTTATCTTATAAAGAGGATCTTAATGTTTTTAACACAAAAGGGGAAGAGCCTGATCAATTTAGAGATACTAATACCTCCCTAATTGAAGATACTATTGATATAAACATATGAATTAAGGAAATCCCTAAAATCTTCAAGATTGGGTCATCACTTTCATCATAAGAATTATAAGACCACAAGTGGATACTCACTAATTTGTTAAACTATTTTTCCTTATCCTACATGGATATGGTAGGCATCAAGCCTAGAGTAGTTATCCATTACCTTGTCATGATGCATATCTCAAAACCTATAAAAAAAAATCCCAAGCCAATCAAGACAAAAATGGAACTAATGGTGAAGGTATTTAACCCTAAAATGTTGATCTAAGCTAATATTATTGTTAACCCTAGATTTTGAATTAAAGGGGTATACAATTTTTTTAGATTATTATCATTCACCATAGCTAATTAGTATTAGTTTGTTAGAGTCATATAATTTAACATAAGATTTCTATTGTTATTTTTTACACTCATGAACTCTATTTTAGGTTATTTGTTATTCTTACTCCCTATATTTTAGGAGGTTGTTTTGGATATATAATAGCCCTTTTAATTTGGTTTAAATTATCTAAATAAATATTATTATTCATGTGCTACATTTAGCTTTAGATTAGGGAAATAACAGGAAGTGGCACCCTGAGGTATCCTCATACTATAATTGGAAGAAATAATTAAGAATCCCATGCTCCCATTCTCTAAGATCTCATTTACTATATCCTCTCCCTCATAAATTGATTGACATAACAAATTATATAGAGCATTCGACACCAACCTTAATCCATAATTTAGAACTGCATGGAGAGGGAATAATGTGTAGAGAGAGGAGAATTTTGAGTTGGACATGCATTTAATATTGATAAATTTAATGTGTTGAGATATATATTAGCCTTATAAATATACATACATTATTATACATCCCTCTAAATTTGAGTGACCACCACATTACTACCTTTGCATTATATATCTAAATTTTCCACTTTCTTCACTACATATTGATGATGGGACTCGTAGAGGTTTGGCTAAATGGTTCTCAAACATTCATTTTTTGAATATTATTCAACACATAAAAGTGTGTGCTATTAAAGTTCATGTTTATGTTAAAGTAGACTATGTTCTATCTCAAGAATTTATGAGATGCTAGAAAGTTAGCATTAACTATGACCTATTAAACTCAAGAAACTACATTATATATTGGGATTTGTTGTGAATACATCATGACTGCCACTTTTTGGTTTTATTGATCCATCATATGACCTCTATTTTTTTTGTTGATAATTTTCTAGATATCATGTCTATTTCCATCCACTAAAGTTATTTCAATGTTGAAAGGTGTGTTATTCATTACATCCAAATTTAAGTTATTTTATACCATAGATACATAGATCTCAAGGTATTGATTTTGAAAATAGATTTAGTGCAATTGGAAAACACATTTTTGATATAAAATAAAACCATTTAAAATCATGCATTCTAGAGTTCAACCTAATAAAAATGGTGGAAACTATCTCTAATAAGTTATATTTCAAAAAGTGGAGGCCTTTTTCTATTTTTTCAAAATTTTAATGATTTTGTACAATTTATAAAATCTATAAAGAGAAAAAGGGAAAATTCATCAAATATAAAGTGGGGTTTATTTTTATCTCTCTAAATAAAATTAGAGTTTTCTATTCATTTTAATTTATTGAAAAATACATTGTAATATTTCATTTTTTGGCAAATACAAGCCAAAATGCCAAAACAGTGTATTTATGCATAATTGCAGTATTCATTCAAAGCTATGCATTTGACTCATGTTTATAGATAAAGACATCATGCTTGAGTTAATGCATAAATATCCTAACATATCTAAAAAAATTATTTTTGGGCATCATCCCTATAAACTATCATGGATAAATAAGGTTAAACATTCATTGAGCCATCCCTCCATTTTGATTCAATTGAAAGGTGTAAATCATGTCAGGTGGAAATTCTAAGTATATAGGGAAATTACACCCACATATGTAGAATTTCATGTAAATAGGTGACAATGATTGGATAAACCTATTTAAATACTTTCTAACAACCACATATCATTCTCTTTCATGTATATTTACACTTCTTTCACGTACCATCAAGTATAAAGAAAGGGTGACCTTATTCCATGTACCGATGGGTATAAATTAAGGACACACATAAATAAAGGTTTGGTATATTGGATTTATGGTATAAATAAAGGGGGATAATGATACCTAAAATGATTAGGTAAGGAATCCATACACCTTTGGTCAAATTCTACAATGGCTAAAAATGGCCCAATTTTTTTTTTTATAGATTCTTAACTTCTATGCAGTGATAACTATGTCGATTAGAAAATAAAAATCAAGACACATTTCAAATTTGAAGACCTTTGGCTTGTTATCAATGGCACATTCACCTGACATGCCACTAACATTGATTAACATTGTAAGTTTATTAAAAAATAGAAGGCAAAACTGATAATAATGTTCAAGGATTCAAATGAGGTACAAACTTATATCCATGAGGTTATAATAGCTAAAGATGATTTCAATAATTTAAAAATAGTCTATGACATAAAAAATGAAGGAAACATTCTCTATTTGTAGATTTAAATTCATTCACTCAAATTGAAGTCCGCTAAGAAAGTATAAGTTTTTCTACTATGTGTTGCAACCTTGAGGGGTTTGATCCAAGATTTAGATGAATAAGTGATAGTTACCTATCTTGTACCTATTATCCTAAGATCACTGCCACCCTCCTATATGATATTTATGACTAATTTGATATTTAAAAAATATAAACCATATTTTGGAAAGTTGGTAAACATGTTGCAACAAGAAGAGTCCATGCATACAAAAGAAGAAGAATCAGAAGAATATGCTCTTGCCTCTAATCAAAAAAAAGGTAAAAAATAGATCAAGTATTATAAACCAAAGAAAGGTCATCAACACAATGCATAGGTTAATAAAAAATATAAATTCTAACTTATATGTGAACAGAAAGGCCATGACCTTAAGGATTGTTGGTATAACTCATTTACACAGGGCTCTTCAAGAAATAAGAAACCCATTAACCAATAATAATCTCATCCACATAAAGGATAAGGATAGATGAAATGTAATTGGAAGAAGAATAGGAAGAAACCCATTTAGATGTAAACTTCTCATATACTACGCAGTCTCATGAAAAATCAACATTACAAAGTTCTATCTTGTATGTTGACTCAGGTGCCACTCAAAACATGACTGGAAGACAAGATTAGTTCTACAGTATGAATGAGACTTCTACTAAAAAAGCATTTTTCTTTGGGTGATGATTTATCCTACCATGTTCAAGCTATGGGGAACATCTCTTTACCACTTATATGCATGCTTTTAAAATCTTAGATGTCTTGTATGTTTCAAAACTCAGAGAGAATATTCTATCAGTTAGTTACTTGACCATAACCTCAAGGTTTAATTTGATTGAAAACATGGAAAAAAGATGTGTTTGATCAGAGATAAGTCAAAACACTCAAAAATTATTGTATAAGACTTGGGAGTTGAGAAAATGTTACAAATTGATTTCATTCAAAAAACAATCAAACACTTGTGGTAAAAAAAATAAACTTAACAAAATTATGGCACATAAGATTTAGTCAAATCAATTTTATATATCTTGACACACTCCACTATTATAACATGGTAAGAGGAGTTCCCCCTCTCAAATGGGATACAAACAAATGTTGACATTACTTAATAGGAAAGCAACATAAATCTCCTTTTTAGAAAAATACATATCGATCCCATGGAAAACTTGATCTGGTGCATACCAATCTATGCATATTGATGTCACCTAGTCATGTTAGGTTTAAGTACTTCATGTTCTTTACTGGTGATTTTTATAGAAAAATATGGGTTTACTATCTAGATATAAAGAGCCAAGCCTTTCAAACTTTGAAAAAATTCAAAGTTATTGTTGAAAATGAGATTGGCCAAAATATTAAAACCCTCCACTTAGATCATGGAGAGAGTTCACCAGTAATGAATTCAAATCATTTTTAAAATAAAAGGACATTCCTTATTAAATTTAACCTCCACATACACCATAACAAAATTATATTAATAAATGGAGGAATCTTACTATCATGGAAATGGTGTGATGTATGCTACATGATTCAGGTTTTACAAAGGCATTTTAGGTAGGAGTAGTCAAAATTGTAGTCTATTTTCTCAAAATTGTACACCAATTAGTCTCATAAATAGTGCAAGAGATGGCAATCCACCAGATGAAGATAGTGGAGATGATGGGAATAATGGTACAACTCCACCACCCATAGGTACCACTCAAAATATGATTAAATGCTATACAATTGCATTAAGGGATTGTAAACTAGATATGATTCTAGACACATCACTTAATGGACTAAAAACTCATAACATTACTAGAAGTGAGGTCAATTTGGTCCTAATGAGCATAGTTGTAGAATCAAAAGATCCCTCTACAATTCAGGAATCCATAAAGTCTAAACCTTGGAAGGATGCCATGGACGTATAATTTTAATCTCTAATGAAACATAAAACATGGTAGTTTGAAGATCTTCCACCAGGGAAAAATCCAATTAGTTGTAAATGGGTCTTTAAAACTAAATACAGAACATATGGAAGTATTGAAAAGAAAAAGGATAAAATCATAGTAAAGGGATATGCATAGAAGGAAGAATTATATTATGAGGATAAATTTTCTCCTATGACCAAAATAAAGATAATTATAATGCTATTTTCTCTAGTTGCATAATTTGGATGGAGGATCCACCAAATGGATGTAAAAAGATCCTTTCTCAATGGATATCTACAAGAAGAAGTTTACATGACACTACTAGAAGATTTTTTCACTCTTGGAAATGAAGGAAAAGTATATAAACTCATCAAATATTTTTATAGTATCAAAATACTCCCTGAAATTGGTACATAACAATTGACAAATATCTCATTCAACATAGATTTCAGAGGAGTCCCTATTATCCAAATATCTACCTCCAATACCAAGGGGGATAGATTATGATTTTTTAGTATATGTTGATGATATAGTCATCATTGGTAGCTCAATGAATATTATAGATGCAAACAAAAAATATATAAACCAATCATTGGAGTCTAGGGTGTCTAGTAGTGCATAAAATTTGAATATTGGCATTTCCTGCCAAAAACATTGTTTAAAAATTCAAATGTGGTTGAACCTTATATAAGGAATTTGATGCATGTATGGATGTGGAAATATGTGTCAAGTGAGTCAATAAGGTTTTGGACATTGTAATAGGTTCATATATTTCATAAGAACAATGTCTTGGAGTTGGTATATTGTGAAAATCAAAATATAATTTCATGCATCAAGTAACCTCCACGTAGGGACCAAGATTCAATTATGTAACTTTTTTAGAAGTATTGAGTTAGTTTTATGTTAGTTGGACATGATGCCATTAAAATAAATGAATGGATGAATGTAATTAAATGAATGCATATTCAAATATAAGGGGAAAAGAATGATGTTGTAACCCCTATTTTTGGAAGTGAATACATGCAAACCTTGATGAAAGTCATTTGCTATTATAGATAAATGTATGTGTAATGTGATTGATGAAAGTAATAAAAATTAGATGTGTTTTATGATGTGTTTTAAAAATAATTTATGATTTTAAGGAAACTAAATTTGAATAATGTGATAAAGTAAGGTTCCTATCCCAGTAAGAGATCACAAACCCTATTTAGGATGTTTCTTTTTCTATTTGTTACAAACTAATTCATGAATGATATGATTCAATACACATTAATTATTTTTGTGTGTTTTTTTTAATAATTTATGAATTATTTTTAATTTTATTCTCATAAACAATAACATACAAACATTTGGTGTGCTTAGACAAGTTACATATAGACCCTTGTTTTGGGAGATCCAGGTACATACCCTATCTTTATGTATTCTATTTATTTGTAGAAAATATTTATTTGATTGGAGAATGAGATTTTTTATTATTATAATAAATTATTTAAGGCATGAAATAATTAATTTGAGATCATATATTGTAAATAACAGTGTGTAGATCATCTAGTAAGCAAACTGGGTCAAGAATAGACCTCAAAGTGAAGTTACTTTTTGAAATGCAAATTGTGTTTGTGGTTGTTAGATTAACATAGATTAGAATTGAAATGTGGTGAATTTATATATATTAATTTAATTTTATATTGAATAAGACACCAATTGGAATCATTTATAATTCAAGTGTTATACAAGGTTAATAGACCAGGATTGGGTTTTCCTGTATCTCACTTGTGTTCATAGTTAGAGTGTTGTTTCAAGAAAGAAAGGAATATAAAATTGGTTTGTAAGAGTTATAAGGTGATGATTAATCCTTTAAAATTTCTTATGAAGTAAGTAAAATATTAATGATCCATTTCACTTGTATGTGATCCTTTTACAAGAATACAAGTCTAAATTATGTCATAGTTTAGACACAGTCAAACATAAAGTAGGTTGTTTAGAGTAGATAGTAGATAATTTTTCACTTTTTAACTATTGGATTTGTTTAATATTATCAATATATATCTAAAAAAAATATTTTGGGTCTTTGAAATCATGTATTACAAAATTTATGCAATATAGTGAGGTCTTAGTTGAGACAGGGTACATAAAAACCCTAAGTTAGGGTTTGCTTGATATATGATGTTTTAACCATCCAAAATGGAATTTTTTTTTTAATCCTACTTAAAATAAAATTACATAACTTAATAAAAAGTTTTATGATGTTTTATATACTAGGAAGTACATATTTTGGAGAGGGAGTGTACATTAGGCCTAAAAGAGACCTAGTTTTTTAGGTCTAAAGAAGGAAAAGGTTCTTAAAAGAAGAGTTGGAATTATAAATTTGAAACATAGGTATATTTGGTCATGATAAAAAATATTTGATTTTTTTTCATTAAAACACTTTACTTTTCCATACTTCTCATTAATGACTATGAAAGGGCTAGTAGGATAGAGTATTGAGTGGCAGAATTGTGAATGGGGATGAAATTGATGCTTGAGAAGTGTTTATGAGTCTTGAAAAGTGTTGGGAGTGTTATAGAAAGAGTTTGAGAAGGAAATAAGACCCTATATAAATTTATAAACCTATTTTAGTTCTCCTAATAGTGAATTGAAGCTTAGATTCTTACATAAAGACTTGATTTAGTAAGCACTAGTTAAGGGAGTGGATTAAGAAACAAAGGTCAAGATGTTTTATTGGTATATGATTTGCATCATTTTACTAGTATAGGTTAGGGAAATATTTTGTGAATTATGAAAAGTATTTAGTAGTAAGTGGTTTGAAGTGAAATGTAAGATAGGTGATCAAAGGCAGTGCTCCATGGAGAGAGATAATAGGGAAGATGATGATGTGGTCAAGATAGTGACCCAACTGATTGCTCCTTTGGTGATGAGAATGGAGGCTATAGAGGATACTCTCAGAGGGAGACAACAAAGAGAAATATAAGAAATAGATGGTAGGAATCAAGGTGAAACTTTACAATCAAGAGTGGATGAGAGAGAGAATAGAGAGGTGGTACAAGAGAGACCACATGAACATGAAATAATAGAATAAGATGGCATGGGGAAACACCATGAAAGAGAGATCAGGTCATTAATAGATGAAAAAATGAGGAGAGATGAGGTTATATTGAGATAAGGGCCAAAACAAAGATTCCAAGGGCAATGTTGGGATTGTCAAAGAGGACACAGGGAAGCAGAGTGTCCAAGAGGTATGAGCAGTAGTATGCAATAGTAGAGAGTGAGAAAATGAATGAGGATAGGATGCATGACATGAATGAGCCATTGCTCATGAGGATGATTTTATTGTATCAGAAGAAAAGCAAGGAACCAACCCAAAAGAGAAGTCTATTTAGAAATAAATGTAAATCCCATGGTATGGTATGTAATCTGGTTATTAATGGTGGTAGTAATAACAACATTATTTCATTAGAGATGGTCTAGAATTTGAGGTTGAAGAGGATGCCACATCTAGAGCCATATACACTTGTATGGGTTTAGAGAAGACACCATATACTGGTAAGTGAATAGAGTTAGGTTGAGTTTCAAATAGGTGGATATAGAGATAGTGTGTTATGTGATATTATGCCTATAGATGTGTGTCATGTATTGCTAGGGAGGCCATGGCAGTATGATAGACATGCCATGCATGATGGGAAGGCAAATACATTTTCCATTAATCAAGATAGAGAGACATATATATTATTACCCTTGAAAGGTGAAGAGAGGAAAAGATGAAAGACTCATGATGATGAGGTAGTGTTGGAATTAAGTTATGGAAGGTTTAGGATTGGTCAAGCTACCAAAGGAAGAAAATAAAATGAAGAGTGAGATAACACAATAGTGTAAGTATGGCAGCCAAGTCCATGAAAGAGAGGAAAACATGATGGAGTTTGAAATTATAGCTAAGATGGAAAAGAGATGGTTTGGAATGAACACCAAAAAGTAAAGAAGATGGAGGAGAAATTATCTAAGAAAGAGGCAGCCCATGAGGAAGCCATGAAGGCTTCAAATATTGTTTCTAATATGATGATTTGTGATAAAATTTTAGGTACAAAGTAGGTATTAAAAGAAGGTATGGTTTAACATTTGAAAGAGAATGATGAACAAGAGAAGGATGTCCAAGAGATGGATAATATATAGTAGTACCATAAAAACACTCATGAAGAAGAGATAGTGAAGATGAATATGCAGCCTGTGAAAACACAAGAGATAGTGGGCAATCATGACTAAGAAGTTGATATACAACAATAAAATATGAGATTACACAAATATGAGGTATTCAAGGATAAATCACAAGTGGTGCATGAATTAGACTTGGTAGCACAAGAAGAATGGATGAAGGAGAAATAATGTATACTTGTAGTAGTGATTTTAGAAGAGGAAAAGGAGAAGGTGGATCAAGTTAAAGAAGAGGAAAATTTGAGTACACCTACATGGCAAGGAGGAAAAGGAAGAAGATGTGTTTTGTTTAACATTGTTATTTCATGTAAAGGTATGAAGATGAGGTAAAATAGGCCTAGATGTGGGTCCCAAGAGAATTTACGTTCTATGAAAATCAAGTGGAGGAAAAAACTTCCATAAGGAGGATTAATGCATGCAAGTAGTAGCATATACCAAGTGGATGACTTAATACTTGTGTCAAAGCTTTTCTAGCTTGGTAGTATGATGCAAGGGCATCCCATGATGACCCAAAGTTGAAATTTTTTTGGTTTTAATCTGGTGTAGTATGTGTTATACAATTTTTATAGGTCATGATTAGTCCACTTATGGAGTCTAAGGTGTCTAATAGTGCATAAAATTTGAATATTGGCAATTTTTGCCAAAAACATTGTTTGAAAATTCAAATGTGGTTGAGCCTTGTATAAAGGATTTGATGCATGTATGGAGGTGGAATGATGTTTCAAGTGAGTGAAAAAGGTTTTGGATATTGTATTAGTTTCATATATTCCATAATACCAATGCCATAGTTTTGGAGTTGGCATATTGTGAAAATCAAGACATAATTTCTTGTATCAAGTAACCTCCACGTAGGGACAAAGATTTAGTTATGTAACTTCTTAGGAGTCTTGAGTAAGTTTTGTGTTAGTTAGATATGATGAAATTTTAATATATGAATGAAGTTATGTAATTTAATTAATAATTGTGTAGATAGGAAGGGAAAAGAATTATGTTGTAACCCCTATTTTTGGAAGTGAATACATGCAGACCTTGATGAAGGTCATTTGATATTACAGATAAATGTATGTGTAATGTGATTTATGAAAGTAATGAAATTGGATGTGTTTTCCAATGTGTTTTAAAAATAAATTATGATTATGAGGATAAGGAATTTGAAGAATGTAAGAAATTAAGTTTCATGTCCTAGTAAGAGATCATAGACCTTATTTAGGGTGTTTCTTTTTTTGCTTATTACAGACTAATTCATGAATGAGGTATGATTAAATGGAAGTTGATGATTTTTATAAGTTATTTTAAATAATTTATTAATTATTTTTAAGGTTATGCTCATAAACAATAACATACAAACATTTGGGGTGCTCAGACAAGTTACCTATAGACCCTTATTTTGGGAGATAAAGGTATAAACCCTATCTTTAAGTATTTTATTTGTTTAATATATTTGTTTGATTGGAGAATGAGATGAATTTTTTTTATTTTAATAACTTATTAAATGCATGTAGGAAATAATTTGAGATCATAAATTGTAAAGAACAGTGTAGATCATTTGTTAAGTAGACTACGTCAAGAACAAACCTTGAAGTGAAGTTGCTTTTTGAAATGTAAATTATGTTTGTGGTTATTAGATTAATATAGATTGGAATTTAAATGTGTTACATGAATATATATTAAAATTATTTTCTAGTTAATGTGACTCCAAGTAGAAGCATTTAGACTTCAAGTGTTATACAGGGTTAATAGACCAGGATTGGGTTTTCTTGTATCTTACTTGTGTGCACAATCAGAGTGTTGTTTCAAGCAAGAAAGGAATATAAAATTTGTTTTTAAGAGTTATAAGGTGATTATTAACCATTTAATGTGTTTTATTAATTAATTAAACCCTTAATGATCCATTCAATTTTATGTGATCCTTTTACAAGAACACAAGTTTGAAGTGTGTCATAGTTTGGACACAGTCAAGCATAAAGTAGGTTGTTTGGAGTAGACAATAGATAGTTTTTCACTTTTTGAATATTATATTTGTTTCCTATGATAAATATAGAGCTCAAAAAATTATTTTGGGTCTTTTAAATCCTATATTACAAAATTTATGCAATATAGTGATGTCTCGATTGAGATAGGGTGCACAAAAATCCTAAGTTAGGGTTTGCTCAATATCTGATGTTTTAACCATCCAAAATGGATAAAAATTTGTAATCCTACTTAAAATCACATGAAATAACTAAATAATTTTTTTTAAGATGGTGTATAGAGTGAGAAGTATATATTTTGGAGAGGGAGTGTACATTAGGCCTAACAGAGACCTAGTTCTTTAGGTCTAAAGAAGGAAAGGGTTCTTAAGAGAAGAGTTGGAGTTCTAAATTTGACATACAAGTATATTTGGTCATGAAAAACAAGAATTGATTTTTTATATATATTAAAACATTTTAATTTTCTGTACTTATAATTAATTATTGTGAAAGGGCTAGTAGGATAGAGTATTAAGGGGAAGAATTGTGCATGAGGATAAAATTGATGCGTGAGAAGTGTTTATGAGTCTTGAAAATTATTGACAGTGTTTTAGAAAGAGGTTTACATGGTATTGAGACCCTATAAAAATTGATAAACCTATTTGAGTTCTTATAATAGTGAATAAAAGATTATAATCTTGCATAAAGACTTGATTTAGTAAGCATTAGTTAAGGGAGTGGATTAAGAAACAAAGGTCAAGATGTTTTCTTGGTATATGATCTGCATCACTTTGATATCAAATCTTAGGGAAATATTTTGTAAATTTTGGATAGGATTTAATAATATGTGGTTTGAAGTGAAATTTAGGATAGGTGATCAAAGGTAGTGCTCCATGGAGAGAGCTAATAGGGAAGAGGATGATGTGGTAAAGATAGTGACCCAGCTGATTGCTCCATTGGTGATGAGAATGGAGGATATAGAGGATACTCTTAAAGGGAGAGAACAAAGATAAAGAGTAGAAAGAGATGGTATATATCAAGGTGAACCTTTGTAATCAAGAGTGGATGAGAGAGAGAATAAAGAGGTGGTATAGGAGAGACAACATGAACATGTAGTAATAGGACAAGATGGCATGGGGCAACACCATGCAAGAGAGATTAGGTCATTGGCATGAACACCAAAAAAGTAAAGAATATGGAGGATAAATTGTCTAAAAAAGAGGAAACCCATGAGGAATCCATGAAGGTTTCAATTTTTTTTTTAATATGATGATTTTTGACAAAATTGCAGGTATAGAGTAGGTAGTAAAAGAAGGTATGGTTGAATGTTTGAAATATAATGATGAATAAGAGAATGATGCCTAAGAGATGGAAAATATACAATAGTCCCATGAAAACACTCATAAAGAAGAGATAGTGAAGATGAATATGTAGCTTGTGCAAATACAAGAGATAGTGGACAATCATGAAGAAGAAGTTCATATACAACAACAAAGTATGAGATTACATAAATATGAGGTATTCAAGGATAAAGCACAAGTGGTGCATGAAGTAGAGTTGGTTGCACAAGAATCATGCATGAAGTAGAGTTGGTAGCACAAAAATCATGCATGAAGGATAAATAATGTATACTTTTAGCATTGATTATAGAAGAGGAAAAGGACAAGGTGGATCGGGTTGAAGAAGAGGAAAATTGGAGTACACCTACATGACAAGTAGGAAAAGGCAACAAAAGTGTTTTGTTTAACATTGTTATTTCATGTGTAGGTATAAAGATGAGGTAGATGAGGCATAGATGTGGTTCCTAAGATCATGTACACATATACTAGAAGAAATTAGAGGTAACAACTTCCATAAGGAGGATCAATGCTTACAAGCAGTAACATATACCAAATGAATGACTAAATACTTGTGACAAAACTTTTCCAACTTGGTAGTATGATGTAGGGGCATCCCATGATGACCCCAATTTAAACAATTTTTGGTATTAATTTGTTTTATTAGTTTTTTTTAAAGTTTTTATAGGTCATGATTAGTCCACTTGTAGAGTCTAGGGTGTTTAATAGTGCATAAAATTTGAATATTGGCATTTCTCACCAAAAACATTGTTTGAAAATTCAAATGTGGTTGAACCTTGTATAAGGGATTTAATGCATGTATGGAGGTGTAAATATGTTTCAAGTGATTAAAAAAGGATTTTTACATTGTATTAGGTTCATATATTTCATAAGACCAATGCCATAGTTTTGAGTTGGCATATTGTGAAAATCAAAACATAATTTCATGTATCAAGTAACCTCCATGTAAGGACCAAGATTCAGTTATGTAACTTTTTAGGAGTCTTGAGTTATTTTTATTTTAGTTAGAGATGATTAAATTTTAAAATATGAATGGAGGAATGTGGTGTTAAGATAATAATAAAAAAGAATGATGTTGTAACCCTTAGTTTTGGAAGCAAATACATGCAGACCTTAATGAAGGTCATTTGCTATTACATATAAATGTATGTGTAATGTGATTAATGAAAGTAATTAAAATTGGATGTGTTTTCCAATGTGTTTTAAAAATAATGTATTATTTTAAGGATAATTAATTTGAATAATGTAAGAAAGTAAGGTTCCTGTCCTAGTAAGAGATTACAAACCCTATTTAGGGTGTTTCTTTTTTTGCTTGTTACAGACTAATTCATGAATGTGGTATGATTAAATGGATGTTGATGATTGTTATATGTCATTTTTAAGAATTTATGAATGGTTTTTAAGGTTATTCTCATAAATGATAACATACAAATGTTTGGGGTGCTCAGACAAGTTACCTATAGACTCCTATTTTGGGAGATACAGGTACATACACTATCTTTATGTATTCTATTTGTTTGCAGAATAAATTTGTTTGATTGGAGAATGAGATTAAGTTTTTTTTATTATAATAAGTTATTTAATTAATTTAGGAAGTAATTTTAGATCATACATTATAAATAACAATGTGTAGATCATCTGATAAGTAGACTGGGTCAAGAACAAACCTTGAAATGAAGTTGCTTTTTGAAATGAAAATTGTGTTTGTGGTTGTTAGATTAATGAAGATTGGAATTTAAATGTGTTTAATGTATATATATTAAATTTATTTTATATTTAATGGGAATTCAAGTGGAATCATTTATACTTCAAGTGTTATACAAGGTTAATAGACTAGGATTGGGTTTTCCTGTATCTTGTGTGCACAGTCAAAGTGTTGTTTTAAGAAAGAAAGGAATAAAAAATTGGTTTTTAAGAGTTATAAGTTGATTATTAATCCTTAAATGTGTTTTATTAATTCAATAAAACCTTAATTATCCATTTCACTTGTATGTGATCCTTTTACAAGAACCCAAGTTTGAATTGTCATAGTTTAGACATAGTCAAGTGTAAAGTAGGTTGTTTAGAGTATATAGTAGATAATTTTTCACTTGTTAATTATTTAATTTGTTTAATATGATAAATATATATCTTAAAAAACTATTTTGGGTCTTTGAAATCATGTATTATAAATATTATGCAATATATTGAGGTCTCAGTTGAGACATGGTGCATAAAAACCCTAAGTTAGGGTTTGCTTGATATATAATGTTTTATCCATCCAAAATGAACAATTTTTTTTAATCCTAATTAAAATCACATTACATAACTGAATAAAAATTTTGATGATGGTTTACGGATTTGGAAGTATGGATTTTTGAGAGGGAGTGTACATTAGGCCTAAAAGAGACCTAGTTATTTCAGTCTAAAGAAGGAAAAGGTTCTTAAGAGAAGAGTTAGAGTTACAAATTTAACAAAAGTATATTTGGTCATGATTAAAAATAATTAAATTTTTTTCTACATTTATTTTTTTTAATTTTCCATACTTATCATTAATGACTCTGAAAGGGCTAGTAGAATAGAGTATTGAGGGGCATAATTGTGAATGAGGATGAAATTAATGCTTGAGAAGTGTTTATGAGTCTTGAAAAGTGTTGAAAGTGTTGTGAAAAGAGGTTTATAGGGTAATGATACTATATATAAATGTATAAACCTATTTGAGTTTTCCTAATAGTGAATAGAAGCTTAGAATCTTGCATAAAGACTTGATTTAAAAAGCACTAGTTAGAAACAAAGGTCAAGATGTTTTCTTGGTATATGCTCTACATAAAAAAATATTGAGGTGTTATATAATCATAAAATATTATATATATTTCCCACAAATTTAATATAGTAATTAAATTATTAGTTTAAAGGAAAGGAATGCATACCTGTATGTGTATGCACACCTTGCCTTTGCATGTGCCCAACTTGAATGATTTACTAGTAATTGACCTACAACCAAGAGCATGCAAAGTGTAAAATAAATGCATATAATCTGGGATTGGAATTACTTAAAATATATTGGAATTTAAAGAGCAAGGTTTAGGAGTAAACATGTGTGTTGATGTAACCGCCTTGCCTACTGGCAAGTTATTTTTAAAAAGATGTATCATTGTAAGGATCTGAAATTGAGATTAGGATAAATATCGATAAATCATTAAAGTACATATATCAAAGGAGATAGAGAGAGAGGCACATGCCCCAAATTTTGAGAAAAAGTGAGTTTACACCTAGTATTTGAGATTAGCTCAATTACGCAACCTAATGATACTTATAACCTAGTGAAGTTAGATGATCTAGTATAACCTAAAAATCTTGAAAAGATTGAGTTATTTGATCACCTCAACCATAACAAAAGGTGAAACAAATAATTTAGTATATTGGCTTAATAAAATCCCATAAAATTGTTTAGGGTATTACTATAAAAAAGTATGTGATATGGTAACAATCCATAAAATAATTCTGGAATCTAAAACTAATTTTAATTTTTCATTATTAGGCACATGTTGCATAGTATATGCACATTAGATATGTACCATGCTGAAACTAAGTATAATAATAGTACCAATTTATATAATTATACCCAAACTATGAATGTAAATCATATAACTTTGTGTTTTGGATAATTTAGATAACTGGGTCAGTGTGGATAACATGCTTCCAAAGCATGCCCCCACTATAGATGGATAAATTTGAAAACTGATATAAGTACCAATGTGGAGGGCATGCTTCAAAATCATGCCCCCACTATAAATTGGATATGTTTAATGTTGAATAAGTGTGGAGAACATGATTCCAAAGAATGCCCCCACTAAATCTAAGAACTATGAATGTGTGGAAGCCATGCCCATATGACATGCCCCCACTGAATCTAAAATTTGATATAAGTATCATATACTGAATGAGTGTGGAGAAAATTCTTGCCAATAATTCTCCCATTGAATCTAATAATTATGAATGTGTGGAAGCCATGCCCATATGACATGCCCCCACTAAATCTGAAAATTGATATAATTACCATATACTAAATGAGTGTGGAGAACATATTTCCCAAACATGCCTCTACTAAATCTGAGAATTTTGATAAGTGTGGAGAACATGCCTATATGACATTCCCCTAATAATATGACCCCCATTTGAGGTGAGATAAATATAGGAAATGGTAATTAATTCACCTCAAAAAGATAAGATAATTATATAATCTGTGAATGTAACAATTTAGCATATATGAGGAACATATATAGGTAGATATAATATTGAAGCACATAGAACTAATGTGATTATATGTAGGCCTAATATGCACTAAATATCATGTAAATTTATATATATTAATAACATAAGATCAACACTTAAATTAATCACACACACAAGAACACTCAAAATTAAGTCCAAAGGTAATGGTCCAAAGAGACCGTAAAAAAGGGGCATGTTCAAATACTGCACAATCAAAGGGACACAGCTTATTCAAATGTCTATAAAAGAAATAATTTAAATTAAACATAAGAGTACATAGTCATGGGTTCCATAATAAAAGGATCATATTCAAATAATTTAACAAGGAATACAATAAAAAGTCAAGACACTCAAGGTAGTGCACAAAGTAAAGTGTAAGCAACCATGATAAACATGCCATAGTAGCCCATGGATCTAATGTGTTAGGAACACATGTCAAGTTTATAGAATATCAAGAACCCTACGTAAGATATAATCATGGATAAATGCATGTAAGCTCAAACATGATAATGTAGAGTGATAATTAAAACATATAACCTGTGTGTATCAAGATCAAATAAGTGGATACCCCTGATGTCCATATGACATGAGTAAAGGGAAATCTCAACATCTGAAATAAGAATGTATCATGTATCTATGTATTCCTATATCATACTCAAGTATAAGTGTGACACACATGTGTATGTAGGAGTAATTGAGCATGCCATCCATCAACATATAATTGACACATAGATGAAAAGGAGCCAATACAACATGTAGGTGTCAAAAATGTTTTGGAGTTTTGAATATTTTTGATTATTTTGGTATTTTTGGAATTTTAAACATAGGTTTAATCAAGTAGGACCTCATTATCAAAAGGTGTGGGGCCACATACAAAGGATTTTAAGCTTTACTTATATCGATTCAATGCTAACATTTCAATGTTTATATGTAATGGTTTGCCTAAAGCCAATGGTGTAGGAAAATAATCATGTCCATCATGTTGTATGAAAATATTTGTACCCATATGATGAAAGTTTACACATATTTTTTTAGTATCTAGCTTAACATTACACTCAAATAGCCAAGTTCATCTGAACTTTAGTTTTAAATGTGGTTCATATGTTGATATCCATATAGTTGAAGCTCCAACATGTGGTCCATAATAAATGGGTAATTAAATTTATACTTGATATTCAGGACCCAAGGGAGAATATATTAGTTAATTTATAATATGTCCCAATCATGCAATAAAAGTAGTCCCACAAGTTATATCCCACTTGTTTGGATCTAACTTGATATAATGGCAATATACCCCATAAAAAATTAGTAGTAATAGTTAAATTTTCATTTTTTTCATTTTGAGGTATATTTCTCTTCTAAAATATAAGAAGTATGTTTCCTTTTGCCTATTGTGGACACATTACATATACATAATTTACTCTTATATTATTAGATTAGATTTTTAAATGCCACACAATGATTCATAGTATGGCCAATGATCAAAAAGTAGTTATGACATGGTACTCCTTTTGTGGGTAGTAGTCTACTACCTGATCTATTTTTGGTAGAAGGTAAAGAGATCATTTTATGTTCAAGTAACAAAAATAAGATAATATCAGTCATATCATGTTTTATTGTGATCTGTAGCATCTGGGGTAAATCCTTTTGAGAATAATTCACATTATTTACATGATGTACTTACATTTGGACCTTATAAGGTTATATCAGTGCTTTTCTTGAAGAGGGATGTATGGAATAACAAACATTTACATTCTTGTCTATTAGTTTTTTCCCCTTATCTAGATTTAGCTTTATATTTTTTGTAAGTGGGTTTAGTTTATATGTATCAAGACTCATAGGTTCAAATAGGTTGTGATAGGTGTTTTAGTGGGTCAAGTTTTAAATTTCACATTTTATCATCTATCATAACATAAGTTGTATCATCATCACTATCATAGTAATTTGAGATGTGGCCATAGTTTTTCTCAATATTGACCAATAAAGGAATTTTAAATGCTAGAGTATCTTTTTGTTTGTATTGACACTTTTGGTAATGGTTCTTTCTCTTTTTGTGCATCTATATACACTTTAGGATGTTGTGCCTTATTTGCATTTTGGGAAAAATAATTAAATGTACTTGACTCACATATTTCATACGTGTTAATATGCTCAACAAAGATGGATTATTGAGGTGTTACTACTGTAGGAATGCCATTAGTTTTAGAATGTATAATTTTGAAAATTTTGAAAGTCTCATCATTGGAGGGCATGGATAATAATGCCCCCTCATCTATGAATCTTACACATTGATGAAGTGTATAAGGGATAAATTCCATTAAATGTATCAAAGGTCGACCCAAAACTAAATTATAATGTAAGGATTGAGACATGACCTAAAAAATAGTTGGAATTATTTTTGGTCCTAAGATCACATCTAATGTAATTTGTCCAAGTGGAGTGCTATGTGAATTTTCAAACCCTTTTATGTGCATAACTATGTTTTTAATAAGTTTTTTTTTAATACCTGTTGTGGTTAAGAATTGTATGCTACATATTTTTAGGCTTGATCTATTATCGATGAGCACTATTTTGATACCTTTACTTTGCATTATCACTTGTATGAACAAAGGCAATTTTTTTTCAACAATATTTTTGGATGGTAATTTTATTAGATCAAAGGCAATGAGTTTGGTGTTATTCTTGAGATATTTCATTTCATGATATATGTAAAATAAATAGGCTTAATATTAGTTGAAACTTGTGTTTCATGTAATGCTTCATATAATATATCCTTATAAACAATATATTTCTTTAGGGGATCAAGTATTGAGATCCTAGAATGTGTATTGTTCAATTGGTCAAAAATGTCATATCCCTTAGAATTTATTACAATATTAGGTTTAGGTGGCACTTGTTGTATATTAATAGGTGATGAGATGGATTGAAAAATCTTATCTTTTTGAGTCGTAACAACATAGACCACAAAATCTAATATACATTATGGGAGAATAATGGGTGTGGCATGGTATTTGTCATTAAAATAAGATCTAGGTAGAATAAATGGCCAAGATCATATACGTTGGCATCTAGATATTATCTCTATAACATTGTAAAATTAATTTTGAAAAGAGATTAAGTGTTGTGTTCAATTTAAAATCATCTAATTATTGAAATGATTTTGATTATAATATTTGACAAGGAAATTAATATATCAAACCATAACAACTACGACATATTGGAATCTAAAATGCGTACTAGATACATCCATGTTGCACATATTTTATGATAATAAGGGATCAACAATAGAAAAATCAAAAAATCCTAAGTGACCTAGGGTTTGATGTTTAAATATAGGGTTCATAAAATGTTTAACCTTAAAATGTGGATCTAAGGTTATCTTATAATTAACCCTAGATTAAATGGGTATATAGAAATAAAATGGCATAAGGTTGATAATCAAATTTATAGTAGGCCAATAAGATGTTAAACTCAGATATAAGCATACATTAAATTTATTATGTTGAGATAGTCTAAATATGGAAAGTACAAATGTGATAGTTATATAAATGAAAAATAAGTGATGTGATTATCTCATTCTAATGATAATGCAATTATGGATCTAGAACAAGGAAAAAATAATCTAGAAATAGATTATGGAATAATTATCAAATTTTAGATCTAACACTTTTGGATCTCTCGACACTAATGTCAACCTTAGATAGTTGCATCAATGGTACTATCTAAGTTAGATGTAAGTTTCATGTATGGAATACTTGATGAAATAAGATTTGACCACCTAGATGCTTCTAGGTTTGACTTTACTTTTGCTCTAGTGCATTTAGATCTGAATCATGGAGTGTCATTCCTTATGAAATGGAAAAACCCTAGTTACCCATCTCATAGTTACCTTGTGTAAAAATATGTCAATGGGAATAGAGTGTCAAGTTAACCCCAAAGACCCCACTATTAAAGGGTAGTACCTACATATCCAATACTCTAGAAGAGGGCTTTAGTCTCGTGTAGTTCTCCCCTACGTGTTGGCTTGTGTGTGAATCATGAAATATTTGGAAATCAAGTACAATATTTACCTAGCTTGTAATTTTTAAAATTTGGCTCTTAGTCTTCTCCTTTAGTACTCTAAAATTGTATATGTGTAATCCATATGATTGGTATGGAAATAAGAATAAATAGTGAAGCTTTATTTAATTGAATTCTCTTTGAATGCTCTTTTTTTTTAATGTTAGGTGAGGACTTAATGAGGGTTGATATTATATTTATATCAATCCATTTTGAGTAATAACTCACATTATAACACGTAAGATGACCATTAGGATATGTTTCATTTGTAAATTAGATGAATTTAGGGTACTAGATACTTACGTTGAGATAAGACAATAGCATTAATGCTACTATTTATCCCAAACATTTGTATTTAATGATCAAGAAAGTAAGTACAAGTTCAAAACTTGTAAAGATGGAAGATAAGTACATTTTAATCCTTTTATTAATTAGAAAAGGTCTATGTCATCAAAATAATATTGGTTAGACTAAGAGATATAGGCCAAGGGGTATAAAGATAGATCAAATGCTAGATATGTGAAAGCGGGAAAGATCTATAACTAAGAGGAAAAAAAAAGGTCTACATTTACCAAGTGTATAAGAATGAGGTGCTCTATAATCATAAAATATCATATATATAAGGAAGAGGTCATGCAAATCCTCAATTTAAGGTTCATAAAACCCATGAATTATTATAAATGGATGTCCAATAACATCCCCATTCTCAATAAAAATTATAAAATTAGGATATGTATTGACTTTCATGATATTAACCAAGCATGTCCTAAGGATTATTTTCTTCTTTGATCCATTGACATTATAGTATATGTTATGATGGATTATACATTAATATCCCTCATGGATGGATTCTATATGTATAACCAAATCCACATCTTCGATGAAGATCAAAATAAAACCTCTTCCACTACACCATGGGGGACCTTATGTTATGTATTATTGCATTTTGGCCTTAAAAACTCTAGGGCAATGTATCAAAAGGACATGACCCATATTTTCCATGATCTTATTCATAATATAGTGGAGGTATATGTAAATTATCTTTTAGAGAAGATGAAGTAAATTATTGACCATCTAGAAGTGTTGCACATCATACACACATGTTTAATCAAAAATGACATCACTCTCAATCCTGATAAGTGTGTGACTAGAGACAAAGGTGAAAAAATCCTTGGATACATTATCTTATAGCATAGGATTGATATGGATCCAATAAAAAATTATGTAATTTTAGACATGCTTCTCCCACTGATGAGTTAGGGATTAAATCCTTCACAGGGAAGTTGTGGCCCATTTGAAAATTCATACTATACCTCACCTATACATTTTATCTAATTAATAATTTAATTAAAAAATTTAGTGCCTTGCCTTGAATGAGTAATTTTTAGGATTCATTTGAAGAAGTGAAACACTTTCTTATGTATCTTTTGATGCTCATAGCACCCAAATCTAATAGGCTCCTCATCATTTATATTATGGAAATGAAAGTGTCTCTTAACTTCATGTTGGCCCAGGAGGATGATGATGACAAGGAGTGATCCATCTATTTTATTAGTTAAACTCTTAAGGATTATGAAAAAAATTATACTTAGGTAGAGAAAGAGTGTTTGGCTATTATTTTTCTGACCAAAAGACTATGAAACTATATGCTTAATCAAGAAATGAGGGTCATATTAGGGTCTCAAGATTTAAGAATGTTCTTGACCCAACCAAACCTGTCATGAAAGTCTAGACATTTTATCATGTTATTGATTGAATCCAAACTTGTTTAGGTCAAATAGAATTTCATCAAGGGATTAGTCATTTATGATTGGTTAGTAGACTCACCTATTAAGGTTGGTGATCTCATTGATACCGATTTACTTGATTTATTATACTATATAGATAATCCTACCATTATTTCATCCCCTTAGTATGCTAATATTATCAACTACATAATTGACCGAATCTATACCAAGGGATCCAACTCATAATAGAGGTGGCACATCTAAATCATTACATTCAAATACATTATCCTAGATACTATTCTATATCATATGTTATTTTATGGCATGTTATTAAGGTGTGTCAACCAATATGAATCAAATAAGGTCCTCTTCCATTGTCATAATGGTGTTTGTGGTGGGTATTTAGGTGGACACACAACTTCTCACAAAATTCATAGAATTGGATGTGCCCACCCTCGACCATGACACCATAAAATATATACACAAATGTGATAAATTTCAACACTTTTCTCATTAAATTCATATTCATACCTGATCTTTTCAACCTATCATCACTCTGTGTCCCTTTTCCACTTGAGGCCTTGATTTAATCAACAATTTTTATCCTACTTGATCACATGACCACCATTTCATTATCATAACCATCAATTATTTCACCAAGTGGATAGAGGCTATGACTATTATGATAGTTACTAGATTATTAATTACAAAATTAATTTTAAATTAGATAATTTTTTAGTTTAGAGTCTTAGAGGTCATTGGGCCTCATTTTAAGAACCTTGAGGCACATGAAGTGTATAGTAAATTTTACATTTATTATCACATCTCATCCTTGTACTACCCATATTCTAACAACCTATCCAAATATATAATAAAAAATTGAATTAAATTTTGGTTAAAATGTTAAAAATCATAAATGAGATTGGTACTTACAACTCTATCCATCACTTTGGGCCTATAAGACAAGCATTAAAATGCCCACATGAATAACTCCATATTCTATAGCATTTAGAGTTGAAGCCATTATACCTTTATAATTATAAATATATATCCTTCATGTTCTCTTTAGGGTCTTATCAATCATTATGAATATATAAATATACAACTAGCTAAACTAGAAACCTTAGATGAACATTGGCTCATTACTATGCAAAACCACATTGTTAGTAGTAATCACATGAATAGACAATACAAAACAAACATCTGTGAATGCCATATATATGTATTATACCTAAACCTTAGGATTGAAATTTTAATTTCACTAAAAAAATGATAATTTTATAAGTTTATACCTAAATGGTTAGGCCCTTACCTAGTGATTAAAGATTTTCAAAAAGAAACTTATTAGTTATGTACTTTAGAGGGAAAGTAGTTTGGTGAATATGTGAACTCTTTATACCTTAAAAATTTATATATCTAGTCATCAAATATCACTTCTCCCTCATTATGTTGAATTTTATATTATTTTCATATTGTATTGCATATCAAATGTTATGTTTGGTAATTACTTAATTTTTAGTTTGCATAATAAAAAAATTTATAATGTAGCTTATCATATCATTAAAATTTTAATTTAACCTTTCTCACATATCTTGGTCTTTTTTGGTGAGAAATTACATCTTATTAGTTTCATGGGGCCAAGATTTGGGGGTAGGGGCCTGATAATGTGTGTGTGTGTGTGACAAATATAAAAAAATAATAGCCTATAAAAATCAAAATCCTATGCCAAAAAAAATTCCAATCATGTGCTACTCTCTTTCATATGCTACTCTATCTTTCTTGAACCACATGCAGTAGTGTCGAATGATCTGATCTCTCTAGGGTCCCCCTATTTCTCTCTATATGGGGTAATCAATTTCTACATTAGATCTACGATAGAGATTAGGTCTAGGTGCCTATCCCTATAGATTGATCTAGACTATCATGCTAGTCCCACGAGATCTATTTTTGGGACCCCCATGAGATCTATTTTCTAGACCCCCACCCCCACAATATATAGACATAGAGGGTTATTCATTACACTCACCCTGTAGATAAATTAGAGAGGGGGGCATATATCTACAGAGGGCTAGATCACCCTTTATTAATATTTAGTGTTTATCTTTCACATCCTACTAGTTATGTGGAGTTAACATAGGGGGATATGTCTTTACTTGACTACATATAGATTTTGGTGATGAGCCCATGTGTCTTCCTAGTTAGATGAGACTAAGGGTAAGGGCTCATAAAAAAATCAAAAGTAGCACTAGATCAAAAAGTGTTAAGAATAAAAAAGTTCTTTGAAAGGCTTGTTTATATGTTTATGTCAAAAAGGTAACTTTATCCCACTTATTGATCCTATTAGGGCTAGATATATCTATATGATGCCAATTAAGTTAGTGTTTTATGAGTATAATAAGAATTATATTTTCCCTTATGATCTTAAGGATTAGGTCACATTAATTTTCCATGGGAATTTTTGATTTATAGTGTTCATTCTCATCACCTCGTATATATCTAATTCCCCCTTTCATTCCTTTGCTACACGATGAAATTCCTATGTTGTGTAGTCATCACCTAAAAAAAATTCTTAGTGTATTCATATCATAAATTTTCATCACATGACATCATTTTCATACATTTTTTTCTCACATATATAAGCATTTTCCATAGAATTTTATCAAAAATAGAGATACATGGTATATCATCACATGCCTAATCATATAAAATGCATAAATTAAAAAGCATACATGAAAATTAAACCCTTAACACATGAATGGAAAGTCACTAAAATAAAATAGAATGTCTCATATATATATTAACAAATTTCAAGTTTGTATAAAGAAATATCTAATACAATCCACCTCCACAAAGGGAAAGTGTGTCTCCAAATGTCAAAAAATAAAAAAATAATATACATTGGTTTGAGTCCCATATAAAAATAAATGTTCCTAAGACCCTATATTTTTCTTGTGGGAGGGCCTCAATGCTAAATAATGTCATGGGATGTGAATCCTATATTGTCTCCTACTAATGCTTCCCTAAGAGGTAGGAAGAATGACCCCCTCTAACAACTAGGACATCAATCAAGGATTGAACCTAAGCCTATACCATATTATCTCTCAAATCCAAGCTATCATTATCCACCCTCAAACTAGAAAGAGTCACAGAAGCATGGTTAACTAGGGAGAATAAATCAATGTGCTTGTATATCTCAATATATAATCTAGGATCCATTAGAGGATGATATTTGGTTAGATCGGTACTAGGATGAAAAAGCTTGATTAGGTTATTCATGATCATGGTCTTCCAATGTATAAATGTATCTATAATCACAAAGGAAAAATATTGACATCAAATATAGTAAAAGAGATAAATCAACTAACCAAAATAAAAAAAATAAGTATCTAAGAAGATGAAATACAAATATAAACAATCTACTTGGATCCTCTTCAGTCATTTAGGTTCAGATTTGTCATCATAATCCTCTTCCTCCTCATTGGACTCCTTATCCATATCTATAAAATTTGTATCCTTTCTGCCTCCTCACCATTGGTGTTGTTGCATTAGATCTTATTACACATCTAATTGGGGTGGTGGTGTTAGATGAGCCACCTACTACTTCCCATCTCCTGTATATAGTGGTGGTGGTGGTGGGGGTGATAGAGATTCCGAATTTTACCCACCTACTAGTTATATTACTATCCTCATAATGGTCATGCCTTTTACAAGCAAGTTCTATTCTAACAAACCCAATCTCCCTACTTGTTCTCTCATACTCCCCATATAAAAACACTAGTACTAGAAGGTTTCTTATGTATATTATACCAAACTACTAGGGCACCCTATCCAATAGGTGTGCCTCCATCTAGAGGAGCTAATCCCTCACTTATGTGGATCTATCTACTACCCTAAGATAAACCACCTCTATATCCCACTACCCAATCATGCCCTAGTAAGGAATAATTATCAAATATGTAGCTTCCATGTTCTTGACTACTCAGGGTAATGCTAAAAATGGTGCTACATGTCTCCATCATGAAGACCTGATGGCTCTTGCTTCTCTAATGGAAACTACCCTCTAGTAGGGGATCATCCACTCATATACCTAGTGTAGATATGGATTATAAAGATTGTTAGTCAAACAATAGTCATGTAAATACAAATAATGCATAAATAACTAATAATCTAGGCCAACCTATGCTAATGGGGTTTGAAAATGATAATGAAGAAAAAATTAAAGAAAAAAAATACCTATTACCTTCCCAAGTGATTACACCATCCAAAAGTGACTCCAAACATGTTTTCCCCCTTGATCTAATGTTCTTGTCTTTGTCAACAATGGATGCCAAGCTCCTCCATCATCTCAAGATCACTATGAATAACCTAGGCTCATGATATGAAATCATTAATATGCCTATCAATTGAATCTAACCTATTTTAAATAAAGCATTTATCAAAACATAAATGGCTTGTGGAGAGAATCCAACATTATAAGTTTACATAATTTAAGCTTAAAAATGATGTTGTATGCCTTTTTATTTATAGATTTTTCAAATGGTTCAAGATCAACCATGACCATCCACCTCAAGATTAATATGTTTTTCCATGAATTAATCTAATATTGCATAATAAATATATAAATATCCTCATAAATATTTGGGAAGAAGAGGCATTGATTAGGCATGGGTGCCCATAAACCTGATCTTTATTATATTTATGGTTTATGGATGCCACCCCATTGATCATGTCATTAGGTGATGAATATATTCAAAATCAATTTCCAATAAATAAATATTGAATTTTATCCATGGAATTCTTATTAAATCTCATAATTTGGTTTAATTTACGTAAGATTAATCAATTTTAGTATAATTCTTTGGAAATTGGTGCATAATTAATCAAAATGGTCAAAAAGTCATATTATTGGGCCATAATTTGACTCAGGAAGAATTGGAAGGTGATGTTAGATGTGTATGGACCTTTATCCCATTTAGGATGTTTATGATATAAAATAACAAAGGTATGTGATGTGTACTAACAAATTAGAAGAAAATAGTGATCCATAACACCAAAAGGTGAAATTGTCATTTTGACTCAAAATGATTTAAGAAAAGTTAGAAATCACATAAAATGCATTGCCCCATTTAGGGATACATTGGTCTAAATCAACACTTGTATATGACAAACTTGAACCATTTAGCACATTTTTAGTGATTTTGGCCTAAATTATGCATTTGAGTGTAAATTGAGTAAGATTGATAATTTCAACACAAATAGTGTTAGGAATTAGATGTCTAAATTTTTCCCCTATTTGAGAAGGCATAGAAAGAAATTTAGGTTAAGCAACATATTTTCAAAGAAAAAAGTTACTAAGAAGAAATTGGAAATGACATATGATGCCCCCTCGAGATGACATACAAGGATGAAAAAGAAGGATGGACACTAAAAAAGAGAGATAAAGTGAGATTAACCCATAAAACAAATAAAATATAGACAAGCTAATGATTGCACATGTTGAATCCATCAATGATCAAAATATAATTAGAGAAATAATGGGCCCCAAGATGGGGGTAATGGGAAGGATACAATCCAAACATATAAGTGACACACTTTAAACACACCCAATTTGAGAGTGCAAGCTATGTGTTTATGGCATTAATAAATCTTGAGACAAGTTGCACACTAGAACATTTCCATCATGGGAAAAGTGTGGAGAGCTTTGAATTAGAAGAAAAGGATAATGTGGTCTCTAAAGAGAGGATAATAAGAGGTGCCTCAATAGGGTATATTTGATCATGATAAGACAAATTTACCCTAGTATGACTAATTTTGATCATTGATAAATAATAAATGTCTTGCCCTAGTAGGGCTGATTTAAATTTGTTACTTGGTTCAAATGTTGTGCCCCAACATAGGAAAATTGGCAAGAAATAACTCAAGTAGATAATTTAATGTATAGACTAAAATGAGTGGGTGCAAACATAGATGCAATGGTGGAATGGCTGATAGAGCCATAAAAAACCATGCATATGAGGATGCACAAAGTGATGAAAGAGATGGAAATAAGAATGAAAGGTGGATAAGCTGACCTCAATAGAAATTGAGCACTACCTACATAGTCTAGATGGACCTCAAGCCAATGTAGTTCACCCATAAGTGGGAAAAAAAATGGCATGAGGGATGAAGAAAACTAACCAAAGAGTGATTAGACTCATGATGTATGATAAGAGATACATGTCTAAGCATAAGTTCAGGGTGTTAAACGTATTGAGCCTAGTTTATGCATAGTGATCTTGAGAGTTATTAATCAAAGTTATATTAATGTTAAGACTTGAACCTAGAGCATAAAGTGCTTGTTATATCAAATAATTTTAGGCATCATAAGTATTAGTAACTTAGAATGACATTAGATTTCAATTACATGGAGTTGTTTCAAATATGAATACTTTAAATAAGGATAATGGTAAATAAATGACCAAGAGTAGAGTTACAACTATTCAGATTTAAATAAAAAAGTAAAGACAAAGAAAAACAAAACATAAATGAACCCAACTTAAAATCAAGATATGAACAATCAAGACTTCAAGTAGAAAAATAATGTATAAAATCAAGGCAAGAACAACTTGATAACCTAAGATCAAGATATAAATAATCAATATCCATATGGACCATCAATATGTACTTGGAAACCAAAATAAAAGAATAAGACCAAACAGTAATTTAAAAGACCAAACAAACAAACAATAATCAAACAAACATGCACACAAACCAAATATTTTTGAGTTTTATGTTTTATGAATGTTTTTTGGAATTTTTGAAGTATCTCAACTTGATTGAGGATTAAGAGACATAGAATGGTCTAACGTGTAAAATGATGATTTTTTTTTATAAGACTGCTCATGAAATGGTGAGTGTTTAAACTTAAAAAGTGATCATAAGATGATGAGAGCATATGAAAATGGGGTATTGATTTTACATCAATATGAATCAAGAACAACATTTGTAATCCCATTATGACATCAATTCATATTAGTTATGCCAACATAAAAGGTGATGAAAGATCGATCGGGTAATAACAAGTTCTCAAATAAAGGTAAACAACTAGGCAAATGATAATAGTAATGACCAGGTGATGTGACAATGCATTATAAAAAGGAATTATACCTAATTTACCCATAGGAAATTATAATTAGTAAATAAAATCATAATTATGATTTGCCCAAAGGCAGTTATAATCAGGGGTATTAAATACAATACTAGTTTACCCATAGGTGGTTATAATTAGCGATACCAAATAATATGATAGATGAAAGATAACTTGAAAAATAAAATGTCACACTACTTCCATAGAATTTCATTCAACATGACATTCTAAAACTATTGAAACTAGATCATAATCTTCTCGTAAAAGGTATGAGAATAACCAAACAAAATTAAAACAGGGGTAAGTAGGAATGACTAAAAATAGGCCTTGCTCAATATTAAAGACATGGTATAATAAAATGGTATAAGGAAAATGATCAAAATATAATTGGTTATAGTGTTTTTATAAAATGATGAGAGCATTTAAACTTAACAATTTATCACAAAATTGATAGATCATGGAAAAGGTGATCGAGCTAACTTCAATAGAAATTGAGCATTGTCTACATAGTCTCAAAGGACCTTAAGTCAATGTAATTCAAATAGGTGAGATAAATATGAAATAATGACATAATAATGCCTAAAATGTATATAGGGTTTCCCCCAAGAGACAAGGCAAGGTAAATGATAGGATAAAATAAAAAATGCTTCTATTGCTCTTGCTGACATGGAGATGCATGTCCTAGTCAACATGTGAGATAACTAGAATGATCAATCATAAAAATTGATATTGAACACCCTTTTGGAATATATTTTACACTAATAAATTAATATATATCTATATTTTAATAATGTGTTTTTCATCTTCATTGGTTGTTGATTCTATTTCCTTAAAATGTCAGGACAAGATATCCTTGTAACCTCTACAAAGGAAAGTGTTACCAATGATGGTAAATAATGTTATGCATAACATAAATGATATAAGAGGGTAATGAATAGGTGGATGATAATGGAGTTTATAATGAATGGGTAAAAAAGTAAGATCAAGATTTTTAGGCACACATAATGTTGTTGATTCCAAATTTGACATAATTTTGGTTATGGTGGGGCTAAAGACCTCTAAATATGCTCTTAGTAGGATCGCTAGATTTTGTTGTTGTTTGATCTTGATAGTAGATACCATCTGATTATGTTATAGATTAGAAGTTATATTTATTTTTTCTTTGATAATGTCTTCATCAAGTAGTGAAGAACTTTTTTCCTTAGTTTTTGGTGCCTCAATGAAGTTTTCATCAATGAATTTATCATGATTATCCCATAATGCCTTCGAGAATGTTTCACAAAGAGATATTAACATTTTAATTTGATTATCTTCTAGTGCCTTCGAAAAGGTTTCACTAAAAGATGTTGAGTTTGAAATTTGATCATCCCCTAGTGCCTCTAAAAATGTTTCACTACAAGAGTGTTATCTTTTTCAATGACTTTGGTCTTTGTCCCCCTAATATCTTGAACCTGGTATGTCACCATGGATGTCGTTCAACAAAGTGTGATTTTGTTGGTCCCAATAAATGCTTTTGGGAGGTGGAATGTTAATATAATGGATATAATGGGTAGGAATAATGGAATGATGAAAGGCAACACAATCCTTATATAATATACTATGAGAACTTATGTCGATGTTGAAGTAATCATCCTAAAAAATTGTAAGAGGATCACAAATATATTCAAATTGATTTACAAGACAAATGCAACCAATGTTGTATGATATTGTTAAAGTCCATCTTTATACATATACTTGAGAGTAAATTAAGTGTTCATCTAAAATAAAAGTGCATTATATAGTAGGGTATTTTCCACCCCCCCACTTTCTCAAGTGACAATACGATGGCATGGACCTTGGGGCACACCTTTCATCAACAAAATTTATATGGTAAGTGGGGTTCATCTAAAACTTCAAAATTTATGACCATCTAGATGGTTCTAGGTGAGGTTATCATAAGGAATGTTATACGTTAATAGGATCTGCATCAAACAACCTGTGAAAAGGTTTAGTCCTTTTCACAACCACTACATCTATGAATTTATTAGTTTAGTGTGATGTCCTAAATGATCATACATTTTGGGATAGATTTCCACTAAAAAAAAATAGTTTAACCACTCAAACCACCATCCCAGTGGGGTGATCTCAATTTATATACCCCCATGTGGAGAGGGGTTGAAGACAATATTAGGAGAGGAAGCCCCAAGTCAAAGCTTCCCTATAGAACTAGTGGGAGGTAATGACATCCCCCTCACAAGTCAAATTTTCATGAAATAAAATCTAAATAAAAAGGATTTATATGTTGTATTTAGATCAACCAAACCTTACAGGTTTTGGGGAGAGCCTATTCAATACCTTTTTTATACCTTGGACAAAGACACAATTTATAATGAAAATGGTGCTTTTGATCACCCAAGTTCCCTATAGGGGATGGGGGGAGAGCATACACATGAAAATTCATTTTGATCAAAAAATTTAACAAAGCAAGTGATAGATGACTTATACAAAACAAAAATCTTATGAAAATATTATAAATTTGAAGTGAGTTTGGTTTTAAGCATCAAATTGAAGTGTTTGGTGATGTTTTTTGGCCCCTTGGCTTACTTTGTAATTTTTTTTGAAAAACAATCACAAAACATTTAATATAAACATGCAATTTTCTTTTTAAACACCAAATGGAAGTTTAAAAGACTTAGTTATGCTTAAAACCCCACTTTTCCATACATGTCCTACATAAAAATTTAGTCTTATTTATCTTTGAAGCACTTTTGACTTTGAGACAAGTAACTTTGGAAAACATGCTCTTGAGTCTCTATTTTTTTTAAAACATAGAGACTAATATTGGTCACTGTTTACTAGTGCCAATTCTTGCAAGACCATCACTAGTTGAAACTGAACCATGGCTGATAAAAAACAACTACCAATGATCACTTTTACACCCAAAAGCATGAAAGAGTTTTGGTAAAAATCTTGTTAGGATAAAATATCCAAAAGATAGTCTTCTGGATCAAAATTATGTTCATACCAAAGACTAATAAAACTCAAAATTTTAAAAACAAACTTGAATAAAAGCTCAAAAATGCAAATTTTTGTTTATATTTCCCCTTCAACCCAACTGACTGCATTTAGCCTTAAGCAACTTCAGTCACTCAGAACCATCGCTGGTCACTATGTGAATTGTGTGTGCATAAAAAATATTAGAAAGATGGGAAAATAAGATAAAAAATGATGTTAAAGGAAATTTTAATGACTAAAATGGAAATGTAATATTTCCACAATGTCTTCTTTGCTTGAATGGAATATATGGTCCCATCGGGCATGTCAAGATGTAGAGATGGATTAAAAACACTGTTAGTTAAACATTAGTCATTTAAATACAAAGAATTCATAAATAAATAACAAGATAGGATAACCTATTCCAATGGGGTTTGAAAATTATAATAAAAAAAATTGAAAGAAAGCAAATACCTATTACCTTCCCAAGTGATTCCACCATCCAAAATCAGATCCAAGCATGTTTTTACCCTTGATATAATGTTCTTGTCTTTGTCAACAATGGATGCCAAGCTCCTTCATAATCTAAAGATAAATATGAATAACCTAGGATCATGATATGAAATCATGAATATGCCTATCAATTGAAGCTAACCTATTACAAATCAAAAATTTATCAAAACACAAATGGCTTGTGGAGAGAATCTTGCATTATAAGTTTACATAATTTAAGCTTAAAAATGATGTTATATGCCATTTTATTTATAGATTTTTCAAATGGTTTAATATCAACCATGATCATCCATCTCAAGATTGAGATGTGTGGCCATGAAATAATCTAATATTACATCATAAATTTATAAATATCCTCTTAAATATTTGGAGGAAGAGGCATTAATTAGGCATGGGTACCCATAAACCTGATATTTATTACATTTATGGTTTCTAGATGACACCCTATTAATCATGTCATTAGGTGATGCAGATATTTACAATCAATTTCCAATAAATAAATATTCAATTTGCTCCATGGAATTCTTACTTAAGCTCATTATTTGATTTAATTTGCCTAAGATTAATCAATTTAAGTGCAATTCTTTGGAAATTGGTGCACAATTAATCAAAATGGTAAAAAATTCATATTACTGGGTCATAATTTGACTCGAGAAGAATTAGAAGGAGATTTTAGATGTTTACATATCATTATCCCATTTAAGATGTTGACACAAAATAATAAAGGTAAATGATGTGTACTAATGAATTATAATAAAAGAGTGATCTAGAACAACAAAATGTGAAATTATCATTTTGACTCAAAATGTTTTAAGAAAAGTTAGGAATCACATAAAATGAATTTCCCCATTTAGGGATACAATGGACTAAATCAGAACTTGTATATGACAAGCTTGAACCATTTAGTGCATTTTTAGTGATTTTGGCCTAAATTATGCATTTGAGTGTTGTTCAAGTAAGATTGACAATTTTAACATAAATGGTGTTAGGAATTGGATGTCTACACCTAGCCCATGATGAATGTGGGGTGATTGATAGAAAAATCCCCTAAGATAGATATGTAGTACAAATCTTTATATGTATAGGCTAGGATATTTTGGGCACAAGAAGAATGATCTCCTCTCTCCTCGATCCTATGAAATATAATAGATAATGTATATAAGAGTCTATTGGTACCCTTACCCCCCACTAATCAGGAAGAAATAATAACAAATATCACATTACATAGGTTAGGAATCACCGATCCCTCAACCCTATAAATCCTGACTCCACACTTCACACCCACATCATGTACATCAATGTCATCAAAGTGTTTTACCCATCCCTCTAAGTGCTATCTACTCATGGCCTCTTGAAAGGCCACTAATCAACATATTGTTTGTAAGTTAGTAATCATATATAAATTTACCAAAGTGATAGTTTATTCCCTTAAGAACTAAGGGAACATAAAAGTGTTCTGGTTAGCATACCATTAGGTAAGAAGGTCACATAATAGCCTAATATAAGTGGGGATGATCCCCACTTACATTATCAGAAGGATACCAACTTGTTCTAAGATAGACATCTCATCTATTTTATAGTAATTCCATAATGTTAGGGACCCACTCTTAATCCCTAGATTTAGACCATCAAATATAGGTCCCCTTTAATAAATAATAACCTTAAATGAAACCTTAGCCTATTTACTTGGCTCCAATTTTTCCTTAAGATGTTTTCCATCCCTTCCTTATGGAACCACAATATTTTGTAGGTGGTGGTTATGAAACTACCTAGGTGGTTCTGTAGTAGTTACATAACTATCCCAAATAGTTTTGTAATGGTAACACAACCATACAATATGTGGTAGTTATGATACAACACATCCCCATGATTTTGGTGGTCTTTAATCCACTATAAAATTCATGTAACCACCAGTCTTCATATACCAGGGGTTCAATCCTAATGCAATTATTTTGATCTTTAGTTGGGTCTATCTTAACCCCTACCCCCAATCACCCTCAAAATCACCCAAAATGTAAAAAATTACACATTATCATCCTATCCCAACCTCCCCCCTCCTTCCCACAAACATCCTTACATTATACATTTGACATTCCATTGCATTTTTATTATTTTTAAACTAAAATTTCAAAATTGGGGCAAAAGAGGAAAATTCAATAAAACTAACTTGACCCTACCTTGCTCCACCTAATAATGTTATGTTGTCCATCCTCACTTTATTCTCATCCTATTGATTGGTTCCTAGCTCAATTCCATCATTATATACTCATATATCACATTTCACAAATGTAATAAGTACACATGATTCTATTTTTGACACATTTTTGAATATGTGCTCCCAACTAGCCATTTAGGTTTAAAAAAAAATTATTTTTGAAAAATTATCTTATCAAAGATCATTTTTTAGGTTTATAAATCATATTGTTTCTAAATTTCATGATTCATAATTTAAAATTAATGGTTTAATTATTTTTTATTTCTCATAGCATTTTTATATTTAAACAGGGACATGATGACTTGGTGTCAAATTTAGTCCCTCAATGATATGATTCAGGTAGTATGATCTTACCCACATAAATAGTACATAATATCATCCATGATTTGATTATGTAGTGTATTTTTCACTTTTTTTAAAAATGCACTTGATTCTCATCTTTTATATATAGGTTGTTTAGAGTATCGATTAGCTTTGTTTCACCACTAAGGTGAGTAGGGTAAGTATTTATAAACCTCTTTTTCCTTTCCACTTACCATTTCTTGGGACCACACCCTCATAAATTCATCATAATGCATAATCCCAAGGGTGAAATATGTATTCACAAAAACAAATTCATGTTGTGACCTTTTTGATATGATGTCTAATGATGATGCAGTGATCTCCAAACTAAGGTCAAATTGGTTCTCTATGCTGTTATTTGGTGATGAAACCACCCTCCTTCATTATGGAACCACCTTGAAGATAATGAAAATTCCACGACATTTTTAAAAAACACCATGAAGAAATCATCATTTATGGGATGGTTTCATAATCTTATGTGATGGTCCTATAACTTAAGAGGGAAATTCCTTCACAAATAATGGTGGTTACATAGTTTTCACCTATAAACAAGGGTGGTTTAATTTATCCTCAGGACTAGCCTCTTTGTATATCATTAAAATTTGTGTATTACATTGATAGGGAATATTTAGTATGATAGGGTCAACCATATCCCTCGAGTCATCCATCTAAACCTGTCTCAATTTTTGTTCCCAGTATCAATCAATAACTTCATCTCCTTACCATTACCAACACTGAGGGACCTTGAAGTTATATTTATTCCTAATTGGATTCTCTCAATGAGTAGCATAACACAATGAAAATATTTTGGTACTAACTTTATCATCCTTCACCACCTATCATTCCAAACCCCATTCCACCAAAAAATCAACTTAATCCCTAGTTATACCCATCATCCATCCCCAATGTTGGCTATCTCAACTAGGCCTCAAAAAGTCAAGGGCACAATTTAGCATGTGCTTTGTATGTGATTATAGGATTTATAATGAGAGGACATTAATATATATATATATATATATATATATATATATATATATATATATTATAAACACATTAAAATAAGACATAAATGAGTAAGTTCATGAAGTTTATGAATAGTTATCTAGACATCTTACCATAATGAATTTGCATTATAACATAACATGTACACATAATAGTTATAACACGTACACTTTTTTGAAGTTGATAAAAAAAATATGAACCATAATATATGTATATTATATAATGTGTACATGTTATGTATGTTATACATAATTCATATGCATTATAACTTCCATAAACAAAAAAATAACTAAATCCATGGCCATTCTCATTCTCACTTTTTTTATATTTACTTTTACCTTATCTACCCTAGACCATGTTTTCATGGTGATTGGAGGAGGATAAAACATGTTACCATTACTTGTTACCCTGATAAATTGATAATGCCACCATGAAGGGGAGGTAAGGAAGAAAAAACAAACCTATTAACACTAGATTTTAGCAATTTTTTTTCCCAATTTGCATTGTTTTATTGTTAAAACCATTTTTTAAAAAACCCATTTGAGTGCAAGACAACAACATGATAAACCTCCTCCTAACCATATACATAACCCTCCTAAAATTCCAAAAGACACCCTAGGTAGTTAGGAGGATTTGGATACACACATAGTCACGAACAAAATTGAAATTAAACAAACAATTAGTAGAATGAGGGACCCCACTTTGACTAAAACCCACCATGTCTATTTGGCTAATACTATAGAGTTAGTACTAAGCTAATTTGACTCAATAAAGATTCAAATTAACATATGGGTATCATATAGGGATCAATGTAGGGCTTACTATGCTAATAAATTATCAGCATGTGAGATTAAGGACAAGCAAATATCAAATGACCTAATTTGTTCCTTATTCATATATCTAGTAACTAATGCATCTTTTTCACTATCCACAAAATTATTCCCAATCCATCAATTCCAACATAATTTATTAGAGAGAATTGTTATGATCGATGGTGGATGGTATTTGATTACACACCTTGTAACAACCATGAGGTTCCATTGTATTTTTTGAGGAAACTCAAGTGTGAGTTTATCCTCAATGAGATTCCAAATTATTTTGACTTCTTAGAGTTTCAGGGCTGAGGGAAAGGATTTGTGTAGGATAGATCAGGTGTATATCTTGTGCCTAATTAATATATAAGAGTACCTACCCAAAATCCACTTCATCATGATATTCTTTCTACACTGAAGGAGGTTATGGAGATTGGAACTTTTCATGTGCTTAGAGTGCTTACTAACACACTCATTTATAATATGAGTATGCTTTCTAAGACTGATGATGGAGAGGATGGACACGAGATTACTCCACCTAGTGTGAGTACCTAACCTCACCATTATATATACTATGGTTTTATATGAAATAGACCTTAATATGATGATGTTGGTGTATACACATAATATTTTCAAACTTTTATTGATTACTGACACTTTGTATCTTTTAAGAACCTTTCGAGTCTCAATCTCTCTGAGTGCATGCCTTAAGGAGTGAACCAAGAAAGGGATGGGCAAACCATTGGTGCTTTGTAATATTTATGTCCCTTTTAACACTTTCCATATACACACTCATCTCCTAAGAACTAGTAACCCTAAGCTTATTCTTCTCAGTTCTACCTATTCCAATCATTTTCCTCTTTCTATCCTCCTTTTCTTACCTTAATTCCATTTTGGACCATTGGTTATACTAGGTAGACCATAGCCAACCCTATACAATTTAGGGTATTTTTCACTTTTTTGGTTTGTTATCCTTTTATCTGACCTAGCTTAGATCTAGTGAATTATCCCAAAAAACATACATGATCAACCATGGTCGACCCTATACAATTTATGTTTCTAGGTAGATTTATGGCAAAATCTACCTATATATACAAGTTCTTTCCAACCATTTGTAAATAATATAATCAAAGAAGAATAAGTGTGAACAAAAATCTACTTATTGACCATTCTACTCAAAGAATAAAGCTTATGGATCCATACTTTCTTTGGAGATATGGATATTGTCTTGTGGAGAAGTCTATTAGATGCATAGATAGGTTGTGTAGCCTAGAGCTGATTTGTTTTTGTTATCCTTACATACCACAAAAATATATTGTGAATCACCTTGGCCAAGGGAGATATTGAGGCTTGGTGGGTTCATCTTCAAGTATTCCTAACTGTATTTCTCCTTTATAAGAGTAGATAGATAAAATATATGTTCTTATCTCTTCCATGCATTAGGATTATATATACATTGATGTGAGTATTTATCTTCTATGCATGTTTAATTTAGTTGTTTGTTTTGTTTCTAACCCCCACTTTGTGCCACAAGCTTTGGTGTGCACTAGATTATATTTATTTTCTTATTTATTAGCATAGGTGAAATATCAAACCTTAAGACTCTTTTAGGGTTGTTGCATGATTGTGTTAGATTGTAGGCTTTGGAACCCTACTTCACATGGTGTATTTTGACAATTGATACCCTAATTAGGTCTATCATATCCCCATATTATTCATGCTCCTAATTAACAAATGTATTCCTAATCAGAAGTGTAGGTATGCTCCATCTTCTCCAAGCCAAGATTGATTTATAGACATGATACATTTCTAATTGCATACATTTTGGTGAACTTGATGTGAAACTAACCCTTGAAATATTTATTTCACTTTCTTTCATTCCTTTTAGAATTATTTTTATCATATATTTGTCATAGTGGATTGACTTTATCAACCCATTTCTAATCTCTATGCATAGGTTTATAGGAATAAATAACTAGATTGACAAAGATAACCTAACATAGGTTTCCTAACTTCCAATTCAAACTACTAATTTGACCCAATCGATCTTGTACATTTTTAGGCATCCACAAAACATACTAGGTCGACCTTGTATATTTTTAAGCTTCTACAATAGGTCCCTACACGGCTTGATTGACCCAATCGACCTAGTTAGTGGGTTTCATCATAATTATTCAAGGTTTTTGGCTAGCAATCTTTATTCTTAGCATCTTTGATCCACCAAGTTTCCTTTCTATATCTTTATCTATTTATTTTATTGTCTTTCCTTTCATAGTTTGTAGTCTTTAAACCTACCCCTACATAGTCAACTAGATTGACCTTATTGACCCAGTTCTGTGTACTGTCTCAAATAACTAGGTTGACCCTGCTCATTTGCAAATCTTTCTTTCATAGTATAGGTTCAACCTTGTAGAGCTTTTTCTATATTTTGTGCATATAGTGTCAACATTATACCTTATTTCAAGTTGGAATTAATCTCTATATGCTAGTAATTAGTTCACACATTTTTTTCCTTGTTGTTTTCATGCTTAGAATAGTTCACATAGTATAATTAGGGGGTTTTTAATTAACTTTTTAGTTTCACTATTTCTATTTTATGCCCACATGACCAAATAACATAATTCAAATAAGCACTTTAACATTTGTCTACCCAAGGCCAACCTACTTGGATTTCATCCCTAAAGGGGAAGCCAAATTGATACTTTGGTCAAGTATAAAGCATGGTTAATGGTATGTTCTAGCTAAGCACTTGACACCCTTATCACTATGGTGGTGAAGTGAGGGGTAGGCCCCAATACCAAGCTTGTATCATTACCACTACAGTCCCTTTCAACCCAAACTACCTAAAACCATCTTTAGATTACTATCTAGTTCCTTTTTTTATAGCCAACTTCCCATCATATTTAAAATTATTTATTAATAATCTAATAAAACATTGAGGTTGACCATTTAGTTAGCTCTTTACTTTTCATTCTGATTTATTTCTCTTTGCTCAATTGTGTGTGCAAAAACTTGTATTATCCAACGTTAGTGAAATTTTTTATATTGTGTGCTTCAATTGGATTGGCCAGCATTGATTAATTGACTATTCATTTCCCTTTAGTTCTTACTTTCCTAGATTAACTATAAAAATTGTCTTGTTTCAGTTCGTAACTTGTTATCAACATTTTCCCCCTATTTATTGTATTGGTTCGACCCAATCAACCCTGTACCTTTTTCTAGCCCCTATATATTGTTTAAGATCAACCTGATTGACCCTGTACTATCTATAGCCCATTTTATTTTATCAATCTCTATGCATTGTACTATTTTTAACCCTTTTCACCTCTTTTTCTAGTTTTTATGCACTATATTAGATTGAACTAGTTGAGCCTATACTATTTTTTAGTCCTTATTTTTGTGTTAGGTCAACCTAATCAACCTTGTACTATTTTAGTCACTTCCTGGTTCTTTTCTTTCTCATCTTTCTTCCTTTCCCTTCATCATGAACTTTCTACTTGATAGTAACATTGATTTATAGTCAATAGACATGATGAATCTTACCAATCCTTAAAGGGTCTCCCATAGATAGAATAGGGCTCTTATCTTGGATTCTAGTAGTGTTCATATTTCCACTTGCATAATGAACTATAGGACCGCTCCTAATACCTCTTCACAACAAAATATTCTTTTCTCACTATAAGATCAATTTGAGTTATAGTATACTCCCAAAATGCCATTCTTTATCTAAATTTCCTCAACATCGAGGAAAGGATCCTTCTACCACTTACAATCTTATGATTAGTGGTCAAGTTAAAGAGCCTAATTCACCTACTCCTAAATTCTTAACTAGATTTGGGGGTAGCACTTTCTTTGATTTTCAGCCTCTTCCTTTGATTTTGACCCCTTCTCATACCATGACTTCTTCTTATCTAACTTCTTCCACCTCCATGCCTAATATATCCACTAACATGGTAGGTTCTACATCTAGTGGGCCTATCTTAAGATCCACTATCCTTAATCCATTTACTAGTGCTTTGTTTACCACCCAAGGCAATCATGATTCTAGTGCTTCTTCCTCTCAACCATTCACTAGTCTATCTTTTTCTACACAATAAATTTTTTTCACTAATGCATCTCACTCTCATAATTCTTCTCAAGCTGATATCAACACCAATAGTGGTACCCAAGCCACTAGTACTAACACTAATACCAACACTAATGCTTCTACTAATGCCAATCAAACACATCAAATTTTTTTTCAAACTCTAAATCAAATGAATAATTTCAATCTCATGACATAAATCAAATGATGAAAATGCAAAACCACCTTCTTCACCTTCAATCTCATCCATAACCAATGGCTTGGGGCACACATAACTAGAATGTTCCCCCTCTTCCTATTTAAGATTCTCAAGGCAATCTCATTCCTCAACCTCCTTTAATTAACAAAATAATTATCTACAAAATGAGCCTCTTACCACTCAAATTGATAACATTGATATAGGAAGTATAACACCTACAATTTCCTATAATGGATTAATTGATCCCACCCTTCATCTTAAGACATTTGGAAATATATATATATATATATATATATATATATATATATATATATATATATATATATATATATATATATATATATGGATTGGGTTAAATTAAACACCTTTGTTGCTACCAATCTCCTTAAAAAAACCCTTAAAAGTGATTCATTGGATTGGTACAATTAACTTAGACCTCATTACATTAATATTTTGGAGGATTTAGTGAATGCTTTAGTGAAATAATTCCAAATTGTGAACATAGGATTGCAATAGGGGAAGCTAAGTATGGTGTTAGTGAATGAAATCAAATATAAACAAAGAACATACTAAGCTAACACCCTAAGCCTACATTAAGGGGAGATAATATTAACAAAACCAAATAATAAACATAACTATAATGCAAATACAATGAAATTTTTCACCTCCCTTGGATGCTCCAAATAATTTGTTGAAGTGGCTTGCTCGACTTTATGCTTTAAAAGGTCTATTGCAATGGATCTTGACTATCCTCCACCTCCTCTTATCACCATGTGGCTTATGGATTTGGCTTGGTTGAATAATTTGTCATTATAACACTAATTTTAATGGATTTTGGAATCAATTTAGAATTATAACTTTGCACCAATATAGCTTAAAAATGATGTTCATGGATCTTCTATTTATAGATTTTCAAATGGTTCAGGATTAACCATAAATTTCCATCTCAAGATTGAGATGTGTGGCCATGAATAAATCCAATTATGTAATTAAATTTATAAATATAACCCATAAATATTTAGTATAGAGGGGAATTTAAGAGGCATGGAGGGTCTTAATGAGTCATGGGGTGGCTTAATCTTGATATTTTATGCATTTATGTCTTGTGGATGCCACCCCATATAAATGATGTCATTTGATGATGCAGATATTCAATATTCATTTCTAAAAATAAATATTCAAAAAGACCCATGGAATTCTCAATTAGGCTTATGATTTGAATTAATTAGCTTTTAAACATGATTAGGCAATTTTGATGCAAATTTTGGCCCTTAGTGCACAAATTAATCAAATTGGTCAAAATGTCTTATTATTGGCTTGAAATTTGTCTAGATTAGAATTAAAATTCGATGTTAGATGCATTAGAACTGTATTCCCATTTAGGATGTTGCCAACACAAAATAATAAAGGCACGTGCCTTGTATAAGAAATTTGATAGAAAAGAGCAATCCAAAGCACCCAAGTGCGAAAATGTATTTTGACTCAAAATGATTTGATCAAAGTTAGCTACTTTGTAAATGGCATTGCCCCATTTAGTGACACTTTAGCCAAAATCAACAATTGATTATATAAAGTTCACATCATTTAGCATGTTTTAGTTTTTTAGGACAAATTGTGTATTGTTGATAGAAATTGTTCAAAAGCCTAGTTGGAGGTTATTAGTGGCTAGTTTTAGGTGTCTACACAAACTAGTGATCTAACCAAAAACACTTTAGCCCATTTCATAAATTTCAAAAAAAACAAAAATGAAACTACTTAAGCCTTTTTTAAAAGAGGGAAGACTTTGTCAAATAAATGTGAACATAACATGGTCAATGACAATATTTTCCATCTCTTTACCAATGCTCTCTTTCCTAAATTACAATATCAAGTCCTCATTCTCTCTCCACATACCTTGAAGGAGGATATTGACCAAATTAAATGTTAAGATTTCCTAATGTATCAATTCAAGCCACCCCAACTTTTTTTAGGTCCTTATCTCTTACTTAAGAATAAAAACCACAATGTTACCAATAATGGTATTACAAATGCTTGTGACACCATTCACAATGTTCAAGCTATCATTCCTAACCAATCTTTGGAACTAATTCCCCCTTATCAAAAATATACCAATCCTCATTTATCTTCACTAAACAACATCAAAATTCACAAACCTCTATCCTTAGCTAAATTTATTAAGCATTTACCTAGGCCTCTTCCATGAGATCTTGAACCTACTTGTCCTATGAAATCCTAGTATGATCCTAACAAGTTTTGTTGGTTTCATGCTAGTTGGGGTCATTCTCATGAGACCTATAGATGACTTCATAATTTAGCTATGGATTTTCTTAGTAGACCTAATTTTGATCATGATTCCATCATTTTCATACATCAAAAAGCTTATGAAATTCCTTTCAAGGATTATAAATCACATGACAAGACTCAAGCCTTGAATCAAGCAAACACTCATTTAGCTATCTATAAAGAACCTCTTTATAATCACCAATTGATTCAAGACACCCAACACAAGCCCACCCCTTCCAAAAATAATGTAAAAAGTCTTGTTGACCCCACTTCCAAAGAGAATGTGGTTGGCATGACTAATATGTGAAGGGTGGTGGATTTTATTGATTCCTAACCTATTTACACTCCATCTAGAACATATTATGTTATCTAAGATTCTTCTCTAACTAATTTATATGAGTTGGGGTAAGATGAAATTATTACCTTTGATGATCTAATTTATGATTCTCCCTTGGATAACACTTCCCATTCTATTTATACCATTCTTCAATTATATTCTAACACTAATGATAACCAAGCTTCTACTAACACTTCTTCTTCCTTTTCTCAAAATCAACTTGAACTAACTACTTCATCATCATAACATGATTAAAAACCTTGTTCCAAACCTTCTTCTCATTCTTGTCAACAAAAATTCTGATGCACTTCAACTCCTCCTTTCAAAGACCTTCTTTACCATTATGCATATATATCTAACAACCTTCTTATGGGTTAAGATGAGTGGGATCCCATTGTAGAGCTCACTAATATCCCATCCCAAATTTTGTTCCTTTAGCTCATAAAGACTTCTCTCCATCATATAAACCATCTTATACATCTATTATTCAAGATGAATGTCCCTCATCCTCCTCTAGCATGATGGGAGGTAGCTTTATCTAGTTTCGAAGATAGTATATTACAACAATGTGAAGAGATGTCTATCGATGTTGATTATAATCTAGACACTTCTCTTTATTTAAAATTTTCCATAGCTTCTATGATTCCTAACAAGATTTTTCTTCATATATAAGATCCTTCCTTATTAATTAGCATCCAAATAGGTGATATCTAAGTTAATCATGCATTGATTGACAAGGGTTTTGGCATGTGTTTTACTTCCTTAGATTTCATTAAGTCTTTTGGGTATTATGAATACAATCTCAAGTCCACATGAAACACATGCCAAGGATATGATAGAATGAAAATGCCTCCTCTAGGTTACATGTGGATTCACATTATTATCCCACTTGTCACTATCCATGTGAACGTAATGATATTTAACTTCCCCCTTTCTTATAACATCTTGATTGGTAGGCCATGGACTCACCGCATGAGAGATATTGCTTATTATACTTGCTAACACATTAAATTCCCTCATAATAGAGCCATTTACAGAATTCAAGGTGAATCTATCCCTTGGAATTTTGAACAATTTCAAGATCATGGTGTCACCAAGATTCCTACTCTTGAGCCTTTGCCTAGCATTCCATTCCATGAGTCTCAATGTCTCAAATTTCTTATTAATTCAACCTGAGGTTACAATAAGCATCTTTATCTCATTGGTAACATTCCTCCTAACCTCTTAGAATCTGATGATGATGAGATCGATGAAATTAACTTAAAGATAAAAACTTTTGATCTCTCACCTTATCTCATCTCATACCTTCAACCTCATTCTTGTAAACCTCTTTGCAATGAAATTCCCATAGTCTTGACTAAGACAAGGCATTATATTCACCATACTTCCTTATATGATAAGATCATCCCTACTTGTGGCATTAAATATCAAACCCTAGATTATAATGATGGTTATTCCCTATATGATCCATTATTAGGTGGTATTGTACAAGCTCATGATGCTGATATTATTTGTTATCATTCTTCTTTACTTGAGTTTTTCATATATCTCATCATTTTCCTTCACTTATAGCTATTGATTTTTGTATTTTTCCCCTTTATCATAGGGTAGAGATGGTGTTAACACCTCTAGTTTTTGAGGAACCACATAGGACTATGCTCATAGATCATGCTATGACTAGGCCTTACCATTTTGCTAGGTATCCTGACCATCGTAGCTAGTTTACCCATGAGGTTACTGAAAATATCCTTAGACCTTATATAGATACCACTCCTCCCTTAGTAGAGCCTGTTATAATTAAGCGTCTTCCCACTCTTGCTATATTTGAGCCTATTTCCATTCCTACTATTGTTGAGCCTACCCTTATTTCTGATTCCATTACTCCTTCAATTGAGCTTAGTTCTATTCTTTCCTCATCATCACCCTCCTTTGGTGATGGTTTGATTCTTTTGCCTAAGATAGATCCTCTACCCACCAAATGGGTTGATGAGTGTTCTCTAAATTCGTCTATTCCTATTTCACCTCCTTCTATGAGTACTTCTACTAAAACCACTCACAAGTATATATGTTGCTTTCATGAGATAAATAATCATTCTTCCACCCATCATCACAAGTTGCAACAATATATTGATACCTTGCATTATTCTTCCTCATCATCAAACAAAGCCATACCTCCCCTGAAGGTACTTCCTAAATATTTACCCAAGTATGGTGAGGTATATTATCTACGGCATCTATATGACACCCATCACACTGATCGTTGTTGCATCCTTCAAAATCTTAAGGATCAAATTATAGCCATTCCTAGACCTTCTACCACTTTAACCATAGGTTATTACCATAAGAAGGCTCCTCCTTCTTCTCCCATAGCTTCACCTCCTATGGTTTCATCACCTCCTATGGTCCCTTCACCACCTTTTGCGCTTCCCCCCATGATTCCTTCACTCATGGACCTTCCCTCACTCATGGATCCTTCTCCATTGGTGATTCCTACATCTCCCATAGAGCCTACTCCCATGCATTCTCCTAACCATCCCTTGTCTAATTTACCTCCTCAACATGATCCTTTGAGCATTATTACTTTTTTTGTGGAGGAAATTAGAAATGAAGTATTTTACATAGTATTCATTAAATATTGATGAGATATTAGTAGAAAATCATCTCCAACTTTATAGAGATTTATCTGATGTCTTGGATAATGTGTGTGGATAAATTTATCAGTATTTATGAGCACATGCATGGTGATTTTGCATTTTCATTTGGGTTGGACATTTTCTCAAATCTTATCTTTATCTATCTATCTATTATATCATTTGACATTTTGTCAAATTTTTCCTTATCATTTATGGTAATCTTACTTGTTATATTATATCTTCCTTATCTCATCATTTATATTTCACATATAATTTTCTTTATTTATCATTTATTTCTCTCCCTTATTTGAGTTTTTCTCAAAACTCTTTTCTTTCCTCTTCATGATTATTTTCTCTCTTATCTCCATTTTGCACAGTTAATTATCCTTGTGAATTGGTTATACAAACCCTATTCACTTTGGTCATTATCTCTCTTTTTACCATGTGATCAGTTATAAAACAATCTTACTAATTATTATTTCCTTACACTAGTCCTCTTTTTGGATCTCCTTTTTCCCTTCTTCCTTTTTTTCAAACTAAACATATACATGGTTGAGACTTGAGATCACATGCTAGTTCATTGTCAAGCCTAAGTGTCCTAGTCAGTTTTTGTATTTGGTTACTTAGCTTCTTTTTTATTTAGCCTACAACTCATTCATGTGTATCAATTTATCTCTCTTGATTGGTCATTCAAAATCCGTATGGAGGAGAAATCTTAATAAATACATCAAAAATTAAAAGCCAAATCATTTAAACAAAAGGCAATGATATCAGAAGGCAAAATTATTCTTAAAAGTCAAATCACACTAAAAGACATGATTAAAAGAACACCTCCTCCTAGTCGAATCTCAAAATCCACATTTGGCCTCATAGTAAAGCCAAGGTCCTTTAGGGTGCAGTAGGTTAGTAGATTAGAAGAGGAGAATAAAAAGAAATCTTTTAGTGCTACATACTTTCTCACGCAATTTCCCAATCTTTGTAGTAGAATACTGGTTATTTAAGAGGTCCTAAAGAATGGGGAACACATCACGGAAAGGTAGGTCCATTTTATTTTTCTTGTATCAATCTAACTTCATAATTTTATCTTAGTAACACACCTATTTTCCTATAAAACTTTGTGTCTATAGCGAATAGGTTTCCTTTATACATAGATGACCACTAGTCACTTAGTGTTTTCTCATGTCCTTAGTATGCCTCTTGTCTCCTAAGTCCTTCCCATAAGACTCCTAAGTATTTCTTTTTACACTCCTTTTTTCATTCCCTATATACCTCATATTTCATCTTGATAAATATTGTTTTGTCTACTGATCACTCCCCTTGGGATTTCATTTATGAGTTGCATTATAAGACCATAGATAGGACCTAACCATCCTAAAAAATTAACATCTTTTCCTTCATATTGCACACATCCTTGATTACTTGATTTTTCCTATTTAATCTACCCTAGTGGTGTTCTCTTTATGAGTTGTAGTGTAATAACGTAGATAAGACTCAACATTCCTCACAAAAATTTTCAGTACCCAAATCACAATCCAAAATTACATGTGTCAAATATGAGATAAGATTTGATTGATTATGAAATTAAACATCATTGACATGCTTCTCAGCTTGATTTAGTATGTTTTATGATTACACCATTTCTCTTTCATTTTCTTATTTTCCAAGTGCATGTAAGAATATAACCATTTCTTGAATTTTTCATACTTCCCAGCTTGAATTAGTGTGATCAATTTAAGACAATTTTTTTTCCAATTTTTTTTTCTTTTATAATTCCTAGAATGAATTAGTATAATTTATTAACTCAATGAATTTATTTTTATACCATTTTTTCCCTTTTACATACATTCCATTTTATTACATTATTTTTCATACTTCTCAACATGGATTAGTATGATTTTACTTGTTTTAGTTTGGTGTAAAAATATTTCACTTTGGTTTAAAAACAAATACCTTTTTACCATATTATTTTAATATTTCTTGGTTCTTTATACTTAGTTATTTCTTATTATTACACATTTCCCAACTTGAAAAAGTGTGTAGTACATTTTATTGATTGACTATTTTTTTCCAAGTCCTTTTTCCCTGCTTCTTTTTAACCATGCATGTGTTTTTCATAATGCTAGAAAAGAAACCACATATCATATATTTCCTATAGCATATACAACAAAGCTAAATACATGTGCTATAAATAAATCTATCCAAAGCATCCACAACCTCAACCATAATGAACAAACATAATAAACCATAATGAAAACATACACAAACCATAATAATATGCCAAAATAATCCATATATATATATATATCATGAATTTGATATAACATATACAACCATATGCAATGCTACAAATCTAAGGTTGGGTTCCATCTTGTCTATCTCATGGCCTAGCCATGGTGCCTGCTAAGGTCTCGATATGAATCCTTTAAATAGTATGCTATAAGGAGGTCATCTAGGATCTCAGTCCCTCTACCTATCCCTATAGGTGTGCTACCCACACCTGTGACTCCATCAACTAGGTCCAGATCTCTATCATGTATGCCACTATAGAAAGATGCATAACTCTCTCCTTATTCATGGCCTATCATGCCTACATCTCATCTAGACCCATCTTTATTGGTGGTTTCATCCTCTTTTTTGATGCTCGTAGTTGTCTTACTACCTCTCTAAATAGTCTAAACTAGCTCACATGAGATGGGGTAGATGGTACACTAGGGTCCTCCAATGCAGTAGGATCATATGGCTATAGAGTCTCATCTAGGACATCATGAAGTGCTCCCCTCACTAGGGACCCCCATATCTCTTCTACATCCTTAATTACATCTACAAAAACACACTAGATGGATATTAGATCATTGTTATATCTCAAAATATCTATCTATCTCTACTTCTAAATAGAAACTTAAAGAAATAATTTAACCATCTTTTCTTACATGTCTGTGTCTTAAATACTATGGTCTCACTATCTGAATGACTGCCTAGCAAAGTTTCCCCATCTGCATGGCCTCATAGTACCTCCTCAGCTTAAATCCCTCTATCATGGCTCACATCTATCTCAACTTGAGCCTAAGTAATCTCTCTATCATTTGTCCCTCCTCTAGCTCTACTACTAACACATTAGGGATGGCATTGATATCTGATATGTCTTACTACCTATATCACAATCATGTTCTCAGTGGTTGCATCTCCTTTTATTATGAAACTAGTAGTGTTACATTTGGTATCTCTACTTCTACCTCCCTATCCTCCTAATCCACTCCCCATCATGCTCAACTAGTCCATGGTCACTCATAACATGGTTTAAGTGTCAGTCTCACTATATATAGTCTTAGCCCTCTCCTCCCCCATGGCTCCCTGACATGATAAACCCACTACTCAAGAATAAATATCAATGTTTCTAAATAAGGTAGTATTATCTAGCATATCACCTATGCCACTAGATGTGGATCTTTCCACCATGTGTAGTATATAATAAACTTTATCCTCTTTGTTTCTAGTGTAACTATGTATCAGCTTGCCCATGTAGTTGTTATGTCTTCATATGGCTTTCACATGATATTTGTGCATCTCACTAACTATAGCATTGGTACATGGGGCATGACCCATACTACCTGGTCCTCTCTCCATCTTCATACATGAGGTGACCTATCATTGACTACATGGGGAAACTCAGTTGACTAATACATAGTAAACCTCTCATATATCTAAGCTATCATCAATATGATCAGTCCCATGGTCTTTTTCCCTCTAACCAACATCTCATATAAATCATGTATGAGTTAGACCTAGATGATATATCCCAAATCATATAGAACTCACTCCTCCATTATCATCCTACTCAAGGTTATCACGAATAATGGCACATTGCCATCTAAATTATGACATAACACCTATTATGTCACAAGTCCTATCATATGTTTATAGATATATGGAAGTTTTTATGTATATACATCATTCATACTAACTCTATGCCCTCCCAAAATCATCTTTAAGCTTGTAGCCCATATGGCTTAGGCTCTCTTCTATGTTATCTAGTATCCTTGTGGTCATCGATGTTCTTATTATGGGTAGCCTAAGGATGGAATAAACATCCTCTAGTGTAATGGACACCTTTATCACATCCCCATACACCTCCCATTTGAATGTGTTAGTTACTTGTTCCCAATAACTAAAGAACATGACTAATAGATCTAAACTCATGAGGATCTTGCACATATTGGCTATGCCTTCTAGACCTATGAATACTAGTATAGCCCTATATCTATCTGATATTGACTCTAATAACACTAGTAACTAGACCACATCCACTAATCTCTAGAACCTGTATCATCTCTACAACCAAGAAACAATAAAGGATGTATTATTTCCTTCATGTCATGTATAGTCAAAATACATTCTTTTTACATTTTTAAAGCAAAAATAAGCCTAATTGCTTTTAAAATTATTATTATTTATTTATTTTTACCTTATTTCTAGTATACTTAGTCTTTATTGCCCTCCTTTGGTCATTTCAGGCCATTCTCACCCTCTTTCAACCTTCTGCATGCTTTTCCATGCTTATTCTGGTTCTTTGGTCAAACTACTTTAACCAAAATTTCCCTATTTTTGCCTTAGTTAACTTCAAAATTTTAGTCAAACCTCATATTTTCCCCTTCCTAGTGATGCATTGCCATTCTTAACCTTTCAAATCAGTTAGAAAACTACATTAGGGTTTTATATTGTAGAATGTATTGAGAAAAATACACTTAATTCAATACAAAATTCAAAAACTAGTTTGAGATTCATCGCTCCATACCTGTAGTGCACCTGTTGTTGCCTTTGAAGCCTCTCCCTATCTATCCTATCATCTCCTTGCTATCTTAACTCATTTGATCTCTAGAGATCTTTTTTTTCTCTTTCACAAGTGAAAATAATAAATGACCTGGCTTTCCCCTATTTTAAAACACTTTTCAAAATTCAAATTCTTCAATTATTGTCTTACAGATTCCTTTTTATCTATATCTTTATTTTTACTCATCCATTTACAAAACCATAAAATGTGTTGGATTCAT